>SJYO01049859.1:2403608-2783266 GCA_006410555.1 Capra ibex
CCCAGTAGGGTCACGTGGTCGGGGTTCGTAGGACGTGGGACGTAGTTTGGATCTGACGGTTAAGTAAAGAATATACTATAATATGTACAAAGTTACGGTAAGAGGGTTTGGTAGGGTGGGAATGGGAGAGGGTGTCTCAGGTTTTCTGACAAGATATGTAGACACAGAGAAAACGACAGAACGTATGTCCCAATAGTAATGGTAGAAAGATTTAAGGTATATATACGCAATCATATGACATAACCACCTCTTCCGTTACCGTGGGGTGACGTCATGAGAACGGACCTTTTAGGGTACCTGTCTCCTCGGACAAACCGACGTCAGGTACCCCAGCGACTCCCAACCTGTGTTGACTCACTGAAGGGAAAGTGAAAGTACGTAACCTCTTCCTTTACCGTTGGGTGAGGTCACAAGAACGGACCTCTTAGGGTCCCTACCCCCTCTGACCACCCGACGGCAGATACCCCAGTGTGTCTCAGTCTGTGCTGACTTCACTGAATCGTCGTATAACATAACCACAAAAAGAAAGACCGAAGGAAGTGAGACATATTATCCGAGGTCAAAGTAGGTGGAGTAACCTTGACTAAGTTTACATAAGAAAAATTACCGACTCATTATGAGGTAACACATATACATGGTGTCGTTTCGAAATGAAATTTTTTTTGTCTGTGTGTATCTTCTCCTAACAGGTTCTCTATTTAAAAATGTGTTGGACTCTAAGGGTGAGATCGTTAGACTGATATAAATGAATGTCAGGTGAATTTCCCTTAAAGAATTGTAAAAATTAGTATTCTTTTACTGGTTTTTTAAATCACAGTCACTAGTAGGAGTTTTTACACACCGTTGGGTCAAGACCTCGGTTCATTTGGATTTAAGTGTTTCGAACAGACACGGATACTCACCGAAACACTGAACCCGACTTTAGGGACGGAGAGTCCCGGAGTTAAAGTAGTAGTTATTTTAATGACTACCTAAAAATTCGTTCCTAGGAACTTCGTTCCTAACAATCCTTACAATTTCTTCTGCTAGATAGCCTCCGTGTAGCACGGACCGTATACCTGTGAAGAGTACATTAAGCAACGACTTTAATAATAATTCCTCTTTTCTATCGGACTCTCTTTCTTCTACCACTTTCAACTTCAGTCCTCAACTTCAGTAACAATCCTCCCTCCACAAACAAAACGACTCTTTGGTTAAGGTTACAGTGGAAACGACTATGAACTTGGAGTCCCCCATAAAAAACATAATTACCTTGGTCGTGTAGGAGGTAGTCGACTGGCGAGATCTTTAGACTGAGATCCAACTGGAGAATTGTGAGCATTTTGTTCCGTCCTGGACCACCCAGAGGACCCGTACCTTTGGAAAGACACGTCGAAGATCCTGGAAGGGACTCAAGGTTTGTCGTCCAAGTTTGTCGACAAATGATCCCTTCCCTCCCCTACGTCTCTATTCCTTCGTCGTCGGTCCTTTGTTATCACCTCGGAACCCCGTCCCAGACCCAAGTGGAGTTCCCTATGTATATTGTTATAGGAACTTGAGGAATTTCTTGATTTATTATTATTAGGTCCACAAATATAAGAAGTAAGGTACAATTTCCGTGCTCTCTTCGAGTTGTTCTAATCCCCTCGTGGACTCCGGTCTAATTACCTCACGTTCAGGACGTGATTGGGATTAAAATAGTCATTGGGGTGGGAACTTCATAACGATATTTTGAGGAGTGGTTTAGGAGGACGTGACCCTGTGTGTAAAAAACTCCCGTCCTCGACCGACAGAGGGAAACGGACCGTTTCGTTATTTCTATAAGAAAAGGTGAAGTGACTTTTGAGACAGAGGTTCTAAACTAGGTCGTGGTCACGTGTCTCCGACCCAAAACAAAAAACAAAAAAAAAAAAAACGTAGTGGTCCTAATAACTCGTATTGTGTGCAGACACTGATCTAACCCAGACGTCCGGTGGTAAAATGTCCAAGAGAAAGTCAGGAGGGAAGGACTTGTGTCAAAAGTCTAAGAAGTAGAGGGAGAGGACCTTTATGAGGTCGCACAGTCACAGTGAGAATTTCACACGAATTAATTGGCTCTCAGTGTCACGTACCCCGGACCCTATGTCTCCTCACAGTGGAAGAGACCAGACCCATCATTTGTCGAGACTCTCGTCGGGTCTTCCGGACCCCAGAGAGTCGTCTACAGGACGCGACAACAACCGAGGTTGACTCAAATGTCAGTTATGCAGAAAAAAATGACACTCGACGACTGTTCGGTGAATTACTATTATTATAAACACTTTGTCGGATTTGTTTCTAGAGACAGGAACCTTCTTAAGTCTGGTATGTAAAGAACTACTACAAAAGGAAGTTGTGTTCAGAACTGTTCTTTTTACCCTAAGGGGTTACGGGACTGAAGAGTGTCTGTCTACTCCGGGTTCGTTGGTTAGGTTAGTGTTTTCTTATTAGGTTAGTCGACAAGGAGGACTAGTTCTATTGATGTGGACTAGTTATCAAAGGTGTGGACCGATGTATGATCCTAGTGGAAACCGGAGTAAGGACCTCTGAGACTACCTGACTCAGACCCGTGTTCCTTAAACATGATAGTTGTTCAAGGGGTCTACTACACCGTGGAGGTTCCTGGTCTTTACCCCTTGGTGGGAGATCTGGTCGTCGTAGTCGTAGTGTTAAGAGTCTTAAGATCTATACTCTGGAAGATTCGTCATCCACGTCCGATTTTACACTCTCGGTGGCTAAATCTAGGTTCCGACTGTTTGAAAATGATTGTTCAGTCTGTCGTTTGTAAAATCCAAAACACCCGATTCTCTGTTTTGACTCCTAAATAAAACATCAATACATTGACAAATTTTAAATGGGTAAACAACACGAAATTTACCACAGAATAGGAGGAGGCTTTTCTATCCACCTATAGAATTAAAAATCATGGTTGTTCACACCGGGACGATCCTTTATCCTAGAAACGTCTCCAGTAGTTCAATTCTCCTCCAGTAATCTCACCTGGGATTAGGTTACACTGACTACAGAAGTATTACTCTCCCTTTGTGTACCTCCCTTCTACACTCTGGGTCCTCTTGTGGTGGATGTTCGGTTCCTTACGGACTCCGGTGGTGGTTGTTACCTGTCTAAAAGGTAGTGTTGACAGTCCTCCTTTACTGGGACGACTGGGGAACTGAAACCTGATTCGAAGGCATTCACACTCTATTATATAGACAACAAATTCGGTGAGTCAAACATTATGAAATGATACCGTCTGCATCTTTTGATTTTGGAGTAAATTTTACACTTTTGTTAAGAATCGAGTTCCCGGTACGTTTTTGTCCGTCCGTCGTTCGATTTATACCGGGTACCCGACATAGATATGATACGGGGCGGTATAACCAAGTTGTAGGTCCTTTAGTTGTGTAACAAGTATTAGAATTTCATCCGGGTCAGAGTCCGGGGGTTCAAGGTAAGTTTATGATGGAGAAACCGAACCAAAAGGTATTGGAGATACATTACCCTTCCGGAAGTCTCCAGAACTGTCGGAACGAGTGACGAGATAGGAATCTTGGACTGTGTATCGTTTAAAGTTATTAATAAATTACTTGTTCATTTATGTCTATTAGTCTTCGTGAAGGTCGACCTTCTCTGATCCAAAGTAATTAGTGTCTGGAAGTCAAAAGTCTCTCCGTCGAATTTAAGTGTCACATTCTTTGTGGCGCCCTTCTTCCTCGGTGGGGATACCTTCCCAAAATATCAGGCCCGCCCCCGAGGGTATATTCCTTCTTTTACGCCCGACTCGCCACTAACCACAGGTTCCTGAGGCACAGTCGAGAATTAACCTGCCGCTCCCGAAGTACAGCCGAGGACTAACCAGCCGAACCAACGGCCCGGCAGAGGCCCCGAACAGACGTCGAGGGAGATGACCCTGTACAGGGCTGTACGGACTGGAACGGGACTGGAGAGTGGGACTGGAGTGGGACTTGGAAAGTAGGACTGGAGCGGGACTGGAAAGTAGGACTGGAGTGGGACTGGAATGTGTGTCGTACAGTCACTAACGGGTTTCATTGCGCCGTCTTTTAGCTCTTAATTTTAGGTGAACAGGTCTACGGATTTGAATGTCGGGGAAGGAGTGTGGTGAGACGAGTTTGTGACTGTGAATTCTGTGTTGTGTAATAGGGGTTAAATGTGTACTCCGGGTGTTCATTCTTTCCTACACAATCCTTGAGTCCACACCAATCGTTTGACCGGTATTTAACGGGTTTCGGTCTAACTCGACTCCGTATGGTCTTGTAAGGGACTCCTTTTAACACGCCATCTACGAATGGACCCAATAGGTCAAGGGTAAGGAAAAAACCATTGATATAGAATTAAAGTAAAACCGTTTAGTCGAGAAAAGGTGTCACACTTTGGTACTGTCCTCCATCAAGGATCTCGGGTGGAAAGTTGATGTTTCTATCGCTCGGTAGATATGTTATAGACGGGTACTCATATAACCAATTGTTAACGACACACCGTTTACTGGTGTTTGAATCACAGAAATTTGTTGTGTTCAAATATAATAGTATTGAGACATCCAGTCCTTATAACACCGAGTCTAAAACACTACCGATTAAAAGATGTAATTGAATTGACTCGATTCTCTACGGGTGACTCTACCATTTAGTACTAAAGACCCACACAGACGCTCCCACAAAGACCTTCTCCAATCGTAAACTTGACCATTTCTTCTACTGACAGCGGTCAGACCACCCCACCCCTCCCTAGTGGGTTGACTTCCGGGTTTATCTTGTTTTTCAACCTCCTTCACGTATGAACGAGAGACGAACTTGACCCTGTAGTAGAAGAGGACGGGAACCTGTATCCACGAGGACCAGGAACCCGGAAGTCTGAATCTGATCCTGAATTGTTGATAGTCGGAGGACTAAGAGTCCGGAAGTCTGAGTCCGACTTAATGTGGGGTCGAAAGGACCCAGAGGTCGAACGTCTAATATATTAAATCGGAGGTAGTACTGAACTCTGTTACGGATGTTATTTATAGGAGAATATATATGTCAATTGGGAACTTGTCGTACTTACACTTGATACACTCAAGTGTCAAGTTTGAGTGTATTTCTATACGTTAAGAAAAAAGTTATATATACATCAACAGTGGACGAATAAATTGTATACGTCTCATGTAGTACACTTTACGGCCCGACCTACTCCGTGTTCGACCTTAGTTCTAACGGTCCTCTTTACAGTTTATTGGAATCTACACGTCTACTGTGGTGGGAATACCGTCTTTTATTCTTGATTTCTCAGAGAACTACTTTCACTTTCTTTTTTCACTTTTTCGACCGAATTTTGAACTGTAAGTCTTTTATTTCTAGTACCGTAGGACAGGGTAGTGAAGTACAGTTTATCTACCCTTTTGTTACCTTTGTCACTGTCTGAAATAAACCCCTCCCGAGGTTTTAGTGACGTCTACCACTGACGTCGGTACTTTAGATTTTCTGTCAACGAGGAGCCTTCTTTCCGATACCGGTTGGATCTGTCGTATAATTTTTCGTCTCTGTAATAAAACAGTTGTTTTCAGGTAGATCAGTTTCGATGCAAAAAAGGTCATCAGTACATACCTACACTCTCAACCTGATATTTCTTTCGACTCACGACTTCTTGACTACGAAAACTTGACACCACAACCTCTTCTGAGAACTCTCAGGGAACCTGACATTCCTCTAGGTTGGTCAGGTAGGATTTCCTTTACTCAGGACTTACAAGTAACCTTCCTGACTACGACTTCGACTTTGAGGGTTATGAAACCGGTGGACTACCCTTATTGACTAAGTAACCTTTTCGGGGACTACGATCCTTTCTAACTTTCGCCCTCCTCTTCCCCTCCTACTTTACCAACCGACTGTTGTGGCTGAGTTACCTGTACTCAAACTCATTCGAGACCCTTGACCACTACCTGTCCCTTTGGACCGCACGACGTCAGGAACCCCAGCGTTTCTCATCCTGTACTGACTCGTTGACTTGACTTGATTTGCCTAGTCATGATCTACAAGACTCAAACCAACTTTAGTGTCTACATTCTGATACCTCCTGGTTGGTACTTCAATATTATATACGAATAAAAGTCGATATCCCTTTCAGTCGTGGGGATTGGGGGTGCAATAAGTTCCAGTTGAAATTGATACTTACAGAATAACCAAGACAAGGACGTCTCTTAGGACCGAATGTGTCCTAGAGTGTTCTGCAACCGGTCGATGCAAGAGTAGACTGTGTGGAGAAGATTCGAGACAGACAAAAATCGTCTTAAATGAAAGGACGTCAATACCTTGAACAAAGGAAAGACCGACAACCGGTGTCCAGTGAGAGTCGAGGAACGTCGGTAAAACGACGTAAGGACCGTATGTCCGAGGATGTGGAAGTTTCGGTCGTTGTCGTGTATCGTAGGAAGACTACGAAACTTAGACTGAGGGTAGATACGGAAGGAGAAGACGAAATTTCCCTAAAATACTAATCTAGTCCACGTAGAGCTATTAGAGGTACAGAATTCCAGTTGACTGAAACCTGGAAGATAGACGTTTTAGGAAAGTATAGTGATGGATCTATTCACACGGTAACTTATTTTTCCCCTGTCCTTAGAACCTCGGAGACATCGTAAGACGGGATGGTGTCGATCCCTGTAAACCTCCAGTGGTAGTAACGTCTCCGTCGTCACCACTATTGTTGACTCGGTGAACCAATAACCATCCTCTACCTCTGACAACGACAAAGGACGAAGGATGAAGGACCTGGATACCACCAAGGACACCAAGAATTTGAACCAGAGGGTCGGAGAGTAGTTTCGACTCCTGATGATTATATTTATTTATTTTGAGGTAAATTGACTATAACCGGTTTCGACGGAAGACAACGAACGTTAGTTTTTTGAATCAACAGAATTCGAAGTTATTTACAGATCGTTCGCTGGTCGTTTTGTGTTTGTTTGTTGTTTTTTGGGTTCTTTGTTTTAGGTCTCAACATCAAACCTTTCTATTCTCCATGAACCTTTCGAAACAGTACGGTGTATGGGGTACGTGGTTTTAGACCGTAAGACTAAACTTTATGAACTCAAGATGATACGGTCTCCTTTAGTTGGTAACAAAATAAATTTGTTTCCATCAGTCACCAGTGACACAATTTTTATTTACTTGATCAGTTAAAGTTGTTTTTGAATAGGGTTAAAAGAAAATTAAGCTTTCCTTATGTGATCCTTTTTAGACTTCGATTGATGGTGATCGACTTTTCTTTTCACGGTTAGTTTTTCAAAACTAAAACATTCAAAACTAAAACATTCTGAGAGCTCTCAGGGAACCTGACGTTTCAGTTTGATTCAAATTGAAACACAAAAGAATTTGGCTAGTTGAAGAAAAGTGTCAGAGTCGGTCTGTTGTGTACGGAGCTCTAAGTCTAAAACATGGACTCGAACACAAATTCCAGTGGAAAGGTATGTTTATATCCGTCCCAAAGACCCTACCGAGGTCATCTTCTACATGGTGGTATAGGGAAAGGTCAAGTCAAAGGAAGTCCGTAAAGGAACAAGACATCCCATTTCTCTGACCAGTCGAGGAACTTAGTGAGAGTCAAATAACAACAAGTCAGTGATTCAGTACAGGTTAAGAAACTTTGGGGTACTTGACGTCGTCCGTCAGGACAGGAAGTGGCAGAGGACCTCAAACAAGTTTGAGCACAGGTGACTCAGCCACTACGGTAGGTTGGTAGAGTAAGAGACAGTGGGTGAAGAGGAGGACGGAAGTTGGAAAGGGTCGTAGTCCCAGAAAAGGTCCACCGAGAAACGCAGTCCACCGGTTTCATACCCTCAAAGTCGAACTCGTAGTCAGGAAGGTTACTTATAAGTCCCAACTAAGGGAGATCCTAACTGACAAACCTAGAGGAACGTCTGGTTCCCTGAGAGTTCTCAGAAGAGGTCACGGTGTTAAGTTTTCGTAGTTTTTGGATTAGACAATGGTCGGGTGGGTCCACAAGACTGGGATCGTTTTAGGTTCCTCACATTGGTGGGACCTGGCACCTGTCCTGTCCCACTGACAGGACCTATTCACACCGACTCGTAGGTGTTGTGTGTCTTTTCCCTTTTGTTTCGTCTGGAGCAAGGGGACTTGGAACTAAAACAAATATCTACCGTTTGAAACACCTTTTTACGTAAACACGGTCGGAGGAACCCGTCGGGACGTTGTCAAGTAAGAAGGAAACAACTTGACTCGAACCTTTTTTTTTCGTGATTCAACGTTCCTTACTAACCGTGACCCGTCTTGTCCGACACACAAAGGTGTCAGGTGAGGTCGTATTTGTCCGGAACGTATAATCAATCACTGCTCGGTCCTTGAGGGGACAACCTTTCTGTTTTTGGTGTAGGTTCCTTCAACCCTTTGTCTGTACGAACCACGGGTAGGAGGAGGAGAGGAAGTGGAATATGGGTCCCGAGTGAACGAGACGTTTTGAAGCCCGTGGACTGTCTACCTCAAGTCGTAGGGTGAGACCCTACACCACGAGACATGGAGACTCCGTAGGAGCGAAAAACCTCGTCCTTCCCCTTTCGCTTCCTCTGTAAAGGACGAGACTGAAGAACTACTCACTTGTGTTTCCGACAGACTACTCATCTCTCTACTCCGTAGGTCTGAGATTTAGGACTACCGGACCTAAACTTAGATCGAGGTAGTGACATAAACAGTCCCATTCACAATATTAATTGTTTCTTTGGGGTTTTAGGGTTGTTGATTTGTATTGTGTCCAAATGACGAATGAACCCAGTGACAGGACACATGAAAACCGATTCTCCGGGTCGAGGGACGTCAATAATCCCTGAGTCCGAGTAAGATAGGGTACTGGGACGGTCGAAGGTCCCGGAACCTCAGTCGTCCAGTCCCTTCTCACACCTCAGTTCCAGACCTCTACATATAAAGTGAGTGGGTGGTCGGTGACTGGTCTGAGTCAATGTACTGGAGCGGACAGAGTTCCCTCCGACCCTTCACATCAGATCGACACCGGGTCTCCCTTTTCCTTTGACCATACCACTTGTTTGGGTCGGAGACGGTATAGACGAATGAATTCTTTCAAAGATACAAAACAGAAGATAAAAGTGCACAAATACAAGGAAGAAGGTGACAACTAACCCACATAGTCAGTCCCAGGAGGTCTCTTTGTTGTATACTTTACACTCACACACACACACACACACACACACACACACACTCACTCAAACACACACACACATTTCTCTCTCTCTCTTTCTTTCTCTCTATGACTAACTAAAGTTTCTAAACCGAGTCCACTAACAATTTTCGCACCGAAGGGTCCACCGTGACCACCATTTCTTGGGTCGACGGTTACGTCCTCTGCACTCTGTCCAAACTAGGGATCCAGTCCTTCTTGGGGACCTTTTCCTTCACCGTTGGGCGAGGTCATAAGAACGGATCTTTTAAGGTACCTGTCCTTCTTGGACCGTCCGATGTCAGGCACCCCAGTGTCTCGACCTGTACTGATTCGTGCGTGTGTGTGTTAGTAACAATTTTCGACCGTTCAGACTTTTGTCTCGTCCGACCGTTCGTTCTCAAATAGCCTCAGATTTCCGTCAGACGTCCGTGATAAGGAAGAAAGAACCTCTTAGAACTTTACACTTCCGGAAGTCGACTGATCTGCTCCGGGTAGCGTGATACGTCCACGGGACGAACGGAGTCTCAGACGACTAAAGTTGTACTTCGAGTAGACTTTTTATTGAAATGTCGTGGTCGATCTGATCACATACTGGTTTATAGACCCATGACACCGGGTCGGTTTAATTATGTACTTTAATCGGTGATGTTACCCATATTGTTTAGTTATGATGTCTCGTAGTCCTGGTGTCGACCGTGGATCTTTCGCGAGATACCTTTTCACATGAGAGTGACGACACACACACGAGTCAGCGAAGTCACCACAGACCGAGAAACGCTGGGATGTCTGACATCGGGCGATCCGAGGAGACAAGTACCCTAGGAGGTCCGTTCTTTTAACCTCACCCAACGGTACGGGAGGAGGTCCCCTAGACGGGGTAGGTCCCTAGCTTAGACGTAGAGGACCGAACGTCCACCTAAGAAGTGGCGACTCGGTGACCACTTCGGGAATAACAGTGATGACACCAACAATAATGATAGTAATGACGGTGATTGATTCCGGGTTGTGTTGGGGTATCGTGGTGGTGAGATCGTAGAAGGGAACTGGTAGGGTGGATTGGTAGATCCCTCACTGACTGGATCTTTCCCGAATAGACTCTGTTTATAAGTGTAATAAAAAAAGTTTCGTTAAAGGGCAAATGATAGAGTGAGTCAGGAAGTGAGTTGTGATACTTTACCCGTCCCGTTGTAATAAGGATGACAAGAATAAAATCTCAACTCCAAGTCTCTCATACCGACGGGGGAGTGGGGAGAAGGATTGACCATAGGGTGAGGTAGGAGGTCTAAGACAAGATCTTTCCGGTGAGGACCTACGGAAAGAAGATTGGACTAACTTCTAAGTAGTACATAATATAAGGGTATCTGTAGTATCACACTGTTCAAAAGTCAAGTCAAGTCAGTGAGTCAACACAGGTTGAGACACTGGGGTACTAAGCGTCGTGCGGTCCGGAGGGACAGGTAGTGGTTGAGGGTCTCAAGTGAGTTTGAGTGTAGGTAACTCAGCCACTACGGTAGGTCGGTAGAGTAGGAGACAGCAGGGGAAGAGGAGGACGGGGGTTAGGGAGGGTCGTAGTCTCAGAAAAGGTTACTCAGTTGAGAAGCGTACTCCACCGGTTTCCGGACCTCAAAGTCGAAATCGTAGTAAGGTAGGTTTCATGTGGGTCCTGGTTAGAGGAAATCTTACCTGACCAACCTAGAGGAACGTCAGGTTCCCTGAGAGTTCTCAGAAGAGGTTTTGGTGTCAAGTTTCTGTTCAAAATTCGTCATAATTAACTTTATGAGGACAATTGTAAAGGGAAGTCTATGACGTTCTTAATTTATCTAAAGACATCTATCTAGAACCCCTTGGATTAAGTGGTAAATTTTGTAAATTTAATAACAAAGATATCCTCTCGTTCGGGGTACTGAGTTCTCTTTTTGAAACATTCTTACTTGACAACCTGATCCTGAGAACGATATGGACCTAAAGGACGTCCTCACGACTGTGGTCCTGACTGGACTCCAAGGGGACTCTCCGTCAGCCTAAAACAGTAACCAGAGGAAGGTAAGGGACACGAGGTCCGGAGTAAGAAGACGACACAGACAAAAGAAGTCGTAATGCATATAGGTTATTTATCCTGTCTTCGTCTTCGGTTTACAGACCTATAACCCGAACCGAGACAGGATTGATCAACACACTGGAGTCTTTTCAGAAAAATGAAACCAAAGGAACTGATATTCAGTTTCCCCAACCTATTTGAGTATTATCCAACAGAAAATTGGAATGGAACGGAGTCAGATAAGACCCAGTGGGGAGGTCCCCTGTAGTAACAGTCGACGGACTATCGTCTCTGAGTGGTCGAAGGAGAGCAGGATGGATCACCAGGACTTCAGAGGTTCCCCCTACTGTTCTTGACTGGGACTTCGGAAGTTGTGTGTTTTCTTAAGGAACGGTTACCACCCTCGAGTCCGTACCTCGGTGGGAGGACCTCCTAAGAAAACTCCTGTTGACGGGGAATTTAGGCTAGTGAGCCCTTTGTGAGAGTGGTCGGCCAAACCCTAAGAATGGGTCGACGGGTCCGATCTCTCTCTTACAAATACGTCCGACCTTACTACCCCATTGTCCTCGGTGCACCTTGAGTCTCCTCTCTCAGTAAGTTAGCGTCTATAACAGAGAGTTTTGGGTTTCGGGAATCTCTCGTTTAATAAAGTCGACGGACTCGACCACTCGAAATGTTGTGTCAACCACGTCTCGGAGGACGGGCCACTCTTCGTGCTAGGGGAAAGGGGTTCCTGTACCCACTGGGGGTGTCTTGGAACAGAGGGACTGGACACACGGTCGGTTAGTACGAGAAGACTTTGATCTATGACGTTCCGGTCTGGACACGTCTCGTTTTCTCCGGCGGGGTCGGGTGATTAGGTTACTTTCCTATCGTAAGGTATCTCGTGTAACGCAAGGGGAGTCGGGTATTACGGACGTACACAGACCCCCGCCGTACCGACACTTTATGGGTTCTGTTTAGATTCGGCCGACTCTTCGAGAGGGTGAGGACAGTAGGGATTCACTTTCTTCAGCAGGTCACATCACATTGTGTCTGGACTCCCCGGACTCCAGATCCCAAGGTAGGTCAAAGATGTTGAGCGAATTATCCACTGGATCTTGTTCAGTAAATTTACGACGTCCTGGAAGGCTGAATAAAATGGTTATTCGGGTGTGTAATGGTCTCAGTCCTGTCAGGAGTGTAAGTACTAAAACAAGGGTCTCCTTCTTTCATTTTTTTTTGTTTGTTTGGTTATAGTCTATGAAAACCACACGGGAGGGTGATTGGGTAAAATGTCTACTCCTTTGTTCGAAAGTCCCTCCAAATCATTGACGATACCTGACTGAAGACAGGAGGATTTTAAGTATTTAATTTCGGGATTGGGAGTCCACTTGACACTTGAAGGTCTACAAGTTCGACCAAAATCTTTTCCGTCTCCTTGGTCTCTAGTTTAACGATTGTAGGCGACTTAGTAGCTTTTTCGTTCTCTCAAGGTCTTTTTGTAGATAAAGACGAAATAACTGATACGGTTTCGGAAACTGACACACCTAGTGTTATTTGAGACCTTTTAAGAAGTTCACTACCCTTAGGGTCTGGTGGACTGGACGGAGAACTCTTTTAGTCATACGTCCAGTCCTTCGTTGTCAATCTTGACCTGTACCTTGTTGTCTGACCAAGGTTTATCCTTTTCCTCATACAGTTCCGACATTTAACAGTGGGACGAATAAATTGAAGATACGTCTCATGTAGTACTCTTTGCGACCCGACCTTCTTCGTGTTCGACCTTAGTTCTAACGACCCTCTTTATAGTTATTGGAGTCTATACGTCTACTGTGGTGGGAATACCGTCTTTCACTTCTCCTTTATTTTCCGGAGAACTACTTTCACTTTCTCCTCTCGATTTTTCAACCGAATTTCGAGTTGTAAGTCTTTTGCTTCTAGTACCGTAGACCAGGGTAGTGAAGTATCGTTTATCTACCTCTTTGTCACCTTTGTTACCGTCTAAAATGAAAACTCCCGAGGTTTTAGTGACGTCTACCACTGACGTCGGTACTTTATTTTTCTGCGGATAAGGAACCTTCTTTTCAATACTGGTTGGATTTGTCCTATACTTTTTCGTCTCTGTAATAAAACGGTTGTTTCCAGGTAGATTAGTTCCGATACCAAAAAGGTCACCAGTACATACCTACACTCTCAACCTGACACTTCTTTCGACTCACGGTTTCTTAACTACGAAAACTTGACACCACAACCTCTTCTGAGAACTCTCAGGGAACCTGACGTTCCTCTAGTTTGTTCAGTCAGGATTTCCTTTAGTCAGGAATTACAAGTAACCTTCCTGACTACAACTTCGACTTTGAGGTTATAAAACCGGTGGACTACTCTTCTCGACTGAGTAAACTTTCTCGACTGAGTAGACTACGACCCTTTCTAACTTCCGTCCTCCTCTTCCCCTGCTGTCTCCTACTCTACGAACCTACCGTAGTGACTGAGTTACCTGTACTCAGACTCATTTGAGGTCCTCAACCACTACCTGTCCCTTCGGACCGCACGACGTCAGGAACCCCAGTGTTCCTCAGCCTGTACTGACTAACTGACTTGACTTGACTTGGCTTGGGAGTTACACTGACGTAAATTTATATCCCAGAAATCCTCCAGGAATTCCCATTTGCTCTAGTTCTCCCATCTTGGGATTAGGGTATCTTGGTGACCGGAGTCTCCTCCTTCTTCTCTCGGGACACGTGTCTTGTTTCCGGTCCACTCGCGTGTCACTCTGTCGTGGACCGTGTCGAGCACGAGTCTTTAATACGAGCTGACTACTGAAGTACTGTAAGTGACCCTGGAGTTCTCACTTGGACTTGGAGGTTTGTCCGAGACCCGAGTCCTCTGAAATTTTACCAAAAATTAGAGGACATAGAATTACTTCTGTAGTGAGGTATGAAGTTGAACTTCTGCCCGTGTTTAGTAAGCTGATCTTAACCTTTTAATGTTTAGAGGTCTTACCAATAAAAATTTTGTTAGATGGTTAAAATTCAGATTTGAGCGAAATTACAGTCAAGGTCCCACTCAAGTCAAGTCAGGGAGTCAGCACAGGCTGAGAAACGTTGGGGTACTTAGCGTCGTGCGGTCCGGAGGGACAGGTAGTGGTTAAGGGCCTCAAGTGAGTCTGAGTGTAGGTAGCTCAGGCACTACGGTAGGTCGGTAGAGTAGGAGACAGCAGGGGAAGAGGAGGACGGGGGTTAGGGAGGGTCGTAGTCTCAGAAAAGGTTACTCAGTTGAGAAGCGTACTCCACCGGTTTCATGACCTCAAAGTCGAAATCGTAGTAAGGAAGACTTCTTTAGGGTGCCGACTAGAGGAAGTCTTACCTGACCAACCTAGAGGAACGTCAGTCAAGGTCCCATCGCGACGGTAATTGTGACTCTATTAGTTATGTTTCGTTTGAAGTGTCAAATTGTTTTAGACGGTAACGAGTAAGATAAACAAAATAAAAATGGTGTAAGAAGAAACTAGTCGTATCTCTTATTAAGTCAGATAGTAAATACAATATTACGTATTTTGAATTTATGGGGTCGTAGGACTTTTGAAAGTTCTAACAACTCCTTTTTTTACTTTCTATATTTTATCGTGTGTAATTTTCGATGATAGACAAATATTTTATCTTTTTTTTTCGTGTGTATGTACATTTATAGGTACGTCCATGTATATATAAGTAAACAGATATGGACGTGTTTTATAGGACCTTTTCTAAGTGGGTTTTGTGACTATTATGACCAATAAAGATCTCTCTTGAACCTTATATCTTTCTCTGAAACATTTTACAAACACACATACACACAAATAATAAATAATACGATAACTTCATCTCACGCATTTAGAATTTACTTGACGAGTTACTTAAAAATGTATCCATAAACGGGTACATTGGTGTTAGAACTAGTTTTATGTCTTGTAAAGGACTTCAGGTCTTCTGTGGGGGACGAGGATAGGTCAGTTATGACGCTGGGTTTTCTGTTGGTGGGAACCTGGATCTAGTATTATGTCTACCTAAGTATGGTACAGATTAGAGAGGACAGACCGAAGGAAGTGACCTTTAATACAGATACTCTGTGTAGGTGCAATAACGTACGCCGTCAAGAAGAAATAATTGTACACCATAAGGTGACACATACTTATCTACTACATAGTTATATGGTCTTAAATACATAGATGATGATAACCACCTGAGATGTGATAAAATCCCAATCTCTATACTACGTATTTTCGACGATCCTCATAAGATCATCATTGGATCTTCAGAGAACCACCTGAGTCTTTATAAGTGAAGACTCCTTGACAATCTAGGTACTCCATTCCCATAAACTCAAAATCATCCATAAAGGTTCGTCGAAAAAAGGTTCACAAATATGGTTAAATTTGAGGGTAGTAGACATATATTCTTAAGATCAATCGACAAGGTATAGTAACGGTTGTAAACCATTAACGATTATTCCTCTGAAACCTGAAGGACTACCAGGTCACTAATTCTTAGTCGGACGGTTACGTCCCCTGTGTCCAAGTTAGGGGCCAAGTCCTTCTAAGGTTTACGGTGCCCCACTGATTCGAACACTCGATATACTAGGGTGCACTACGATGATGACTTCGGGTGGACGTGGGTCTCGGACACAAGGTGTTTTCTCTTCGGTACCGTTACTCTTCGGGGGTGTGACGTTGATCTCCTTCGGGTGTCTGTCGTTGATTCTGGATCGTGTCGGGTTTTATATTTAAAAAAAATTTCTTTCTGAAAATCGTTCTTAGACAAGTGACAGATAGGAAGAGTGGAAAACTAAAATTTGGTGTACGTGTATAACGGATCAGTATTAATTAATTTATTTTTACACAGTATTTGTAAATTGTTTTTTACTTTCTGTATTCGACCGTTTTCAATGAAGTAAATAGAAAGGAATGATATCTACCGACCAATCGTTACGAGGTCTGTACCTCATGTCTTTCCCTTTGTTACGTCACGACAATGGACTCGTAAATTTATAGCTGGTCAACAGAATTTTTCCTTGGTGTTTGAAGGTCTGTCTTGTCTCTTCTTCTTTGTCACATTTCGAATGATCGTTTTGCTTATACTATACTCTTTCGAGATGTATCTTGAGAGTCGGTCCTCCAGAATTATTGTCTTTTACGGTCACGTAACATAGGAGTTATTTAAGATAGAGAAAAGAGATAAAACCAGACCAATAGTGAAGTATAGGTGGTAAAAGGAGTGGGTGTCTTTCCCTACGTAAGTAGAGGTTTACATGAATAAGTCGTAAAACTCGTAGAAGATGTTGGGTTCGTATAACTGTAACTTCTGTGTTTCCGTTTATTCTGTGGTAGGAATGAGAGTTCTTATAATACTGACGTCGCTCCCTCTTTCTGTCCGTTTTGTTATTAATCTCACACTATACACAGTATTAAGTCTCTGTGAGCCCCGTGACCCCCTCGTTTCCTTCGTGTTGATTTGGTTCACACACCTCGTCTTTCTAGTGGTCTCTTTTGGACCAACTGGACTCAAAACTTCCTACTTACCATTAATCAGTTTATCTTTTCCTCCTTCTCACATGGTCCATCTGTCTGTCGTACACGTTTTCGTGTCTTCGTTTTCTTTTACCTGTGGAAATCCTTGAAATTATAGTGTTATGTCAACCTTACTTCCCTTACTTCTCATACAAAGTCCACCTCTGTAATTGGTTCCCTCCGGTCTCCCCACCTCTCCTCTTTCTAGTAATGTCTGAAACGAAGATGCGATTCTTTAAGGTTGAAATAGGACTTTCGAAACCATCTGACGCCTTATAAAATTCGTCTCCTGCTTAGACTAAAAGTATTACTTTTCTACTTTCCAAAGAATACGACGAATAAACCTGTCTCTTGGTGTCCCCTTTTTTCTTTCTTCCCTCTTGGTCCATTTCCCCTTCAACATCTCTCGTTCTTTTCATTTCTATTCTTCTTCTCTTCCGTCTTTTCCTCCTCAACCTGGAAAAGATTTTAACAATTTTGTCTCCTCTTATAAAAATACTGAAATCTCGTTCGTTCTTCGAGCATTTCTCCTGTGTTTCTTGAAATTTGTATTTCAACTATTTAATCTGTTATAATTTTGATACTCCTGGACAAGTAGTTTTCTGTTATAATTCTCTTAATTTTCCGTTGAGGTGTCACCTTTTCTGTGAACATTAATGTATGTAGACTATTTCCTTAGTGTAGGTTTTATTGAAAGTCTCTGAAGGGACCACCAGGTCACGATTCTGAGGTGTAAGGGTTACGTCCCCCGGACCCAAGTTAGGGTCCAGTCCCTTGATCTAGGGTGTACGACGTTAATTCTCAAACGTGTTACGTTGATTTTGTAGGGTACACGGTGCTGATTCTCGGTCTCGTCAGTTTATTTATTTGCAAAAAATTGGTTTTTTGGGAAATTGTTAGTTATTCTTTTACTGTCTTTTGGGTTATATTTTAATATATCTGTTGAGTGTTTTATTCGATAGGTAGGCTTATAAGTTATTCGTGTCCTCTCTAAGAGTTGAGGTAATCGGTAGTCCCTCTACGTTTAAGTTTGGTGTACTTTATGATAATGTGTAAGTGGTCTGACTGACTTTACTTTTTCAGGTAAAAGTCTTAGACTTATATATAAGGGATTCTGTAATCTAAGAACCCGAAGGGACCACCGAGTCTGTCATTTCTTAGACGGACGTTACGTCCTCTGGACCCAAACTAGGGACCCAACCCTTCTTGAGGACCTCCTCCCGTACCGTTGGGTGAGGTCATAAGAACGGACCTCTTAGGGTACCTGTCTCCTCGGACCTTCAGATGTCAGTTACCTAGAGTTTCTACACCTGTGCTGACTCACTGATTCGTGTGTGTGTACTAAGTAATAAAGATAAGGATTCTTATGTAGGATCTTCCATGATCCTCCAAGTGGCGTCGAGATAAACTTTATCAAATTGCCATCTTTGATGGGTTTATGGGAGGCATCAACTTACTTCCTGATTAAACACCATATAAGTGTTTTTACACTATGAAATGTCGTTACTCTTACTTCCGAGGTGTTCTTACACGTTTTGATACCTACTTAAAGTATTTGTACCTGAAGGGACCACAAGGTCACGAATTCTGACGTGGGAAGGTTACACCTCCCGTGCCCAAACTAGGGACCAGTCTCTTCAAGGTGTACGGAGTGTCATGTTGGTTTTTTATTGTTACTATTATTTTTGGAAAAGTTTTTCCTCGATCTGTGTTTTCTCGTGTAGGACATATTAAGGTGAATGTGTTTTGGACGTTTAACCTTATAAGACAACCTTATAAGATGTCAACCTCAGTCCAAAGCCCCTTCCCATTGTGAACTTGAGTCCCTTTCATCAATCCTAAACTTCTGTCTTTTATTTAGACCTCAGTCTACGTTCTACAAAATCCCAAAAGTCAAGTCAAGTCAAGTCAACGAACCAACACAGGTTAAGAAAGGTTGGGGCACCTGACGTCGTGTGGTCCGGAGGAATAGATAGTGGTTGAGGACCTCAAATGAGTTTGAGTACAGGTAACTCAGTCACTACGGTAGGTTGGTAAAGTAGGAGACAGTAAAGGAAGAGAAGGGTGGAAGTTAGAAACGGTCGTAGTCCCAAAAAAGTTTACTCAATCAAGAAACGTAGTCCACCGGTGTCATAACGTCAAAGTCAAAGTCGTAGTCAGGAAGGTTACTTATAAGTCCTGACTAGAGGAAATCCTACCTGACCAACCGAGAGGAACGTCAGGTTCCCTGAGATTTCTCAGAAGAGGTTGTAGTGTCAAGTTTCGGTAGTCTAGAAGCCGCGAGTCGAAAGAAATATCAAGTTGAGAGTGTAGGTATGTACTGGTGACCTTTTTGGTATCAAAACTGATCTACCTGGAAACAACAGTTTCATTACAGAGACGAAAAATTATACGACAGATCCAACCAGTATTGAATAGAAGGTTCCTCGTTCTCAGAAAATTGAGTAGGACTAAATTCTCTACATACTACTTTTTACATACAGAATCTACCTTACGATACAGAACCTACCTTATATCTCCTTTAAAGTTCTTTGTTATGAGTGGAAATAATACACATCAGGTGAAACTATAACTGATGAGACAAGATCAGTTACAGTACAGAGGGTTTTGTGACCATTATTTAGTAAGTCAACTAAAGTTTAGGTAATTACCCAACGTTGGATGTTAAAAATTTTGTCACCTAATCTTAATTCCATATCCTGAAGACCTATATAAATAACTCTTAAGGATTCTCAACTTTACTTGGATGACCATCCTATGGACATTAATACCATGTCGTAAAGTCATGGGTAGAGACCCGACTTAGTGGATCTTTAGACTCCGTCTATATCGATACCCTCTTTAAGGTCTGTGGTCACGACATGACACCCACACGTAACGATATTAATTCGGTGCTCTGTACAGTCGGTCCCGTAAAGACTCGTGACTAAGGCCGTACGGAGGACATACAACATTTCATACACAGGTTTTAATCTCACTGACCTTCGGGGATTCTTCAATGTCATGAGGAAGGGACATTGTGGGACCGGATCCCGAAACCCTGTGAGAAATATTTACACCAACTTCTCCCTTTTATGGAATTGAAGAAAATGTACAGGAAGGTCTAGGTTCATATTACCCGTTAGTCTTGTGAGGAAACCACGGTAACAATAGGAGTATAAACCCTCAGTGTAGACAAGATAAGTGGACTCTCAGGTCCCTCTTTAGTCTACTGCCAAAAAGTCAACCGGAACGAACTTGTGAAACACGTGACTTGTAATAAGTTCCCTCTACATTCACCTCCTATACGTCTAGTGACTTACTTCAAGGTACCCTTACTGTCTGTTCAACTTATAGAATAGTTCTCAAATTTGTCTTCCAATTTTGAACCCCGAAGTATTCGTCTAATCCCGAAAATACCTAGGGTGGTGGTGGTTCAGAAGGAGGAAGGGACCGTTAAGTCCGGGTAACGAGGAGTGACGAACTCCAACTCTAGAAGATTTACTAATCTTGATGTCGTTACCTATGAACCCAACGAGAGACAGTGAGGAGACTATAACCAACAAGTGACGCATTGTCGTGGGACAGGAAAATACATAAGTATAGAGTTTGAATACCTTTAGTCAGTCTCCCATCTTTCCTCGAAGTCGTTCCTGACGTATATGTTTCTCTCTCATTTCCTACACCTCTTCGGTACACGAAAAGCCGTTATCGGACGAGACTATATTCCTTCGGGACCACACGGGAGGGTGACGCCTCAAGAACATTCCTCCGTCTACTCTTTATACTGTATATCGGGTCCTCCAGACAGGTTCTTGATTACCGAAATAGGAAATTATAAACAAACTCAAGAGGAAATAGTTATTGTAGGACGAAGAGTATTTTAAGTCAAGTCAAGTCAGTGAGTCAGCACAGGCTGAGAAACGCTGGGGTACTTAGCGTCGTACGGTCCCGGGGGACAGGTAGTGGTAGAGGGCCTCAAGTGAGTCTGAGTGTAGGTAGTTCAGGCACTACAGTAGGTCGGTAGAGTAGGACCCAGTAGGGGAAGAGGAGGACGGGGGTTAGAGAGGGTCGTAGTCTCAGAAAAGGTTACTCAGTTGAGAAGCGTACTCCACCGGTTTCATGACCTCAAAGTCGAAGTCGTAGTAAGGAAGGTTTCTTTAGGGTCCCGACTAGAGGAAGTCTTACCTGACCAACCTAGAGGAACGTCAGGTTCCCTGGGAGTTCTCAGAAGAGGTTGTGGTGTCAAGTTTGCGTAGTTAAGAAACCGCGAGTCGGAAGAAGTGTCAGGTTGAGAGTGTAGGTATGTACTGGTGACCCTTTTGGTATCGGAACTGATCTGCCTGGAATCAGCCGTTTCATTACAGAGACGAAAACTTATATGATAGATCCAACCAGTATTGAGAAGAGGGTTCCTCATTCACAGAAAATTAAAGTACCGACGTCAGTGGTAGACGTCACTAAAACCTCGGGTTTTTTTATTTCAGACTGTGACAAAGGTGACAAAGAGGTAGATAAAGGGTACTTCACTACCCTGGTCTACGGTACTAGAAGTAAAAGACTTACAACTTGAAATTCGGTTGAAAAAGTGAGAGGAGAAAGTGAAAGTAGTTCTCCGAAAAATCAAGGAGAAGTGAAANCCGTTAGAACTAAGGTCGAACACAAAGAAGGTCAGGTCGCAAAGAGTACTACATGAGACGTATCTTCAATTTATTCGTCCCACTGTCATATGTCGGAACTACATGAGGAAAAGGATAAACCTTGGTCAGACAACAAGGTACAGGTCAAGATTGACAACGAAGGACTGGACGTATGTCTAAAGAGTTCTCCGTCCAGTCCACCAGACCATACGGGTAGAGAAAGTCTTAAAAGGTGTCCACTAACACTAGGTGTGTCAGTTTCCGAAACCGTATCAGTTATTTCGTCTTTATCTACAAAAGGACCTTGAGAGAACGAAAAAGCTACTAAGTCGCCTACAACCGTTAAACTATAGACCAAGGAGACGGAAAAGATTTTGGTCGAACTTGTAGTCCCTCAAGTGCCAAGTACAAAATGACTTCAGACCGAACCTCTTAAAACTTGTAATGAAATGATCACACACTCTACTCACGTTAACACGTCATCAAACTCGTAAGAAACCGTAACGGAAAGAAACCTTAACCTTACTTTTGGCTGTAAAAAGTCAGGACACCGGTGACGACTCAAAAGGTTTAAACGACCGTATAACTCACGTCGTGAAAGTGTCGTAGTAGAAAATCCTAAACTTTGTCGAGTTGACCTTAAGGTATTGGAGGTGATCGAAACAAGTATCACTACGAAAGATTCCGGGTGAACTGAAGTGTAAGGTTCTACAGACCGAGATCTAATCACTAGTGTAGTAGTACTAATAGACCCGGTACTTCTAGAAAAAACATGTCAAGAAGGCACATAAGGACGGTGGAGAAGAGTTACTACTAGACTTTACACAAAACAAATCTCAGGAACTCAGTAGAGTGAGGTGTAAATGGAAACCGGATTCAGTTCTCCGATTGATCTCGAATTCTAGGTCACTTGTGAGGAAACAGGTCCCTCGTAGGACCGTGTTCCGAAGACGTTCCCCTGTCTTCGGGGAAAACTCATGGTTCACTGGTATATATAATCGTCACGATTCTGTGAAGTCAGTACAGGATGAGAAACACTGAGATATCTAGAATCGGGTGGTCCGAGGAGACAGGTACCCTAAGAGGTCCGTTCTCATGACCTCACCCAACGGTGCGGGAGGAGGTCCCCTGAAAAGACTAGGTTCCTAGCTTGGACACAGAGAATGTAAGAGGACGTAGTCGTCCGTCCCAGAAATGGTGATCGTGGTGGACCCTTCGGGGTACATAATCACCTCCCGGGACATTTACCCCTCTCTTCTCCATTTTACAAGTAATCAAGATAATATAAAGTCTAGATAGAATTCTTGTACATCTCAACCTGATTCCGAGTCTAAAGACTTAATTTTATGGTTAACTAAAGTAACAACAACAAGTCAACGATTCAGTACAGACTAAGAAACACTGGGGTACCTGACTTCGTGTGGTCCGAAGGGATAGAAAGTGGTAGAGGGCCTCAAACGAGTTTGAGTACAGGTAACTCAACCATTACGGTAAGTTGTTAGAGTAAGAGACAGTAGGGGAAAAGGAGAACGGGAGTTAGAAAGGGTCATAGTCCTAGAAAAGGTCACTTACTCAACCGAGAAGTGTCGTCCGTCGGTTTCATAACCGCATAACTAAGGTCTCAACAAACTATAAATCCTTCTTGGTTCTCACTAAACAAACATTAAACTTACAATGGTATTCTTATTATCAGTAATAAAAATTTATTTACAAGAGTACAAGTGATATTTTGATTCTAGAATGATACTATATCGTCAGTTCTTTAGGTCTCGGGACCCAGGTTTAAGATGTCCACGGGGAATGGTGGGTGTACCGGAATCCCTGTCACAAGTTGAAGGTGACTGGAGTTTTAAGAGTAGACAATTGACTTTCATTAAAACGGAGAAAGTATTCTAACAAGATTTCTCGTTTACTCTAGTACGTATATTTTACGAACTGTGTTCCGAGTCGTAATCGCAACATATTACAAAAGACCTCGTCTTAAACAATCTTCATGTTCACGATTTTATTTTGTTTTATCGTTCCTGATCTTAGAAAAACTCTCCTCATCCTATAGGACCTCGGGTGACACCACAAACCAAGGTTCCTTATGGTCTCTTCCCCTTTTCGGTTACTCCGTCGTATATGTAACAGGTGACTTCCTGAAAGCCCCCTAGACCATCAATTCTTAGATGGACGGTTACGTCCCCTGTACCCAACGTAGCGAGCAGGACCTTCTAAGGTGTATAGTGCCTCGTTGATCCGGACACACGGTGTTATTGACTCGGACGTGAGAGATCTTGGAACCCGGTGTTGTTCTCTTCGATGGTGTTACTCTCGGACGTGTGATGTTGGTCTCTTAACGGGGACGAACGACGTCGATCTCTTTTTCGGGCGTGTGTCGTTACGTGGGTTGTGTCCGTTTTTATTTTATTTTTAGTTAGTGAGTTAGAAAATTTGCATGTTTATTTGACAGGTGACTCCTACGTCAGCCCTATTCTTCTTANTTTTTATTAAATTAAACGTATTAAACCGTATCGAATAACTTTGTAATCCGTTGTATCTTTAAAATAATAAGATTATTCGAAATTAAATCCTATATATCACATATTAACGGATCCTAAAAATATACGTTTGTGTTTACTTTATGTCTGTCACAGTATACGTATTACCGTTAAGAAATTAAGATATTTATTAACATTTTTACATAACATCAACTAACGTTGTCGGATTCATTGTGGTTACAAATATACTCCTTACATTTTAAATTACTTCACATTACTCAAATGTTTATATGATTTTAGAATGAAGAACCATATCTTTATTTGTAAGATCTAAGTATTTTTTTTTTTTTTTTTTTTCTTCTAGTATAGGAAAAGGGTTCTGTATTTAAATTACCGTAATGTAACGTCTTTTTGTATTAAACATGTGTGATGAGAATTCGTTTTAAAAAAATTTTTTAATCTTTATTTATCTCTTTTCTTTGTATTTTTTTTTTTTTAGTTAGTGAGTTAGAAAATTTGCATGTTTATTTGACAGGTGACTCCTACGTCAGCCCTATTCTTCTTAGTACTCTTTCACGAGTAAGGGATTCTCGAAGATCCACTTCCTCCCTTCCTTTTGACCTCTTGTCTCTTTGTTTGAACATTTAGGTCACTAAAGATAAAAGGTTCACTGAAACAGTACTTTCGGTGTCTTTTACCGTCATAGACACTCTATAATACTTTGAGTAAAAAATATGTGAGTGTAAAATCATAAAGAAGACAACTGATATAAACATTTTAAGTGTGTTAAAGTCAAAATCAGGTTTTTGAGAAGTTTAAAGGGAGACCACTGGAATGGTTCGTGTGGAGGAAACTTCTGAAAGGACTGAGGTGTCATAATTTAATTACAACCCATTTTGATCCTTATAGAAACGGGGTGTTTTCAACGTTAAAAAAAAAAATTATTACGACGATTAATGGAAGGACCTGTAGACTGAGCTAGGTAAGGTACTCCAAATTCTGTACCTTTTTGAGTAAACCCTTAAGGTTAAAATTACTAAGAAGTTGAATGTCTTTAACGGAATCCGACATTAGAGATAAAGGGAGTAAAATCGTAATCTATTAACACACACACGTTTATGACATATTATTTATGACATATTATTCCATGATCCTGAGGTTTTCAACGACGAATAACACCTTCAAATACTTTTCCCTGTTTTAAAGTGTGTGTGTTTACGTCTGTGTGTTACTATAAATTCAAATCCAGACTTTCTATGTTTTTAAAAGTATACGGACACTTTTTTCCCGAGAGATGGTTCACCTGATGTCTCTGGAAGACCCACGAAACTTGAATTTTTTGACAACTCTCTTTCCGAAAAGTTTTAGTTTGTAGAGGTCAGAAATTCTCTTTGATTTTTCTGGTGTCAAGCAACAATTGGACTTCCTCGGGAAACTTTAGGTTTACTTGTAGTGATTTACCTCTTTTTCGTCGTGAAAGTATTGTTGGTAACACAGATGACCAGACCAATGGTAATACACATGGGTAGCTTTTTGAACAAAATGTTTGGATTTATTTTCCTAAACGGTGTGAAGTTGAATTTAAATGGGTATGAATCTTCATTAAGACTAGAGAATGTTAAAAAAAAATGGAAGGTTTGCTTTATTAAATTGGAGACTTCGGACGTAAGGAGTAAAATCTCCGTTTATTAGACTCTGGTTCTTCTGTGAGGACCCATCCTGACAGTCTAAATCGTTTATTTTTACGTACACTTTTGTGACTTACCCTTTGTACATATGATTTCACGGTAAGTAACAAGTAGATTTAAAGTCTACATTGACCTATCGGACATAAAATAGACCGACGGGATAGGGACCCAGTGGGTCGATTACTTACCTACTTCGTCGGTATCTTGACCCACGGGAAAGACTACACTTCAGTGAGTGTTTTGTTAATAAGGAACCTTCGATCTACGAGACCTTCGTTTTTCGATACATTCGGGTGGAGAGGAAGTTTCTTGGATCTTAGATTGTCTTTTAAGAATATTTGAACCTTCTCTTCTTTCTCACAGTCCCTTGGGTAAAGTCGTATGATGGACTTTTTTACCCAGAGTTGGGATCAGTATATAATTTTAGTGGGCCCCTCGTTAATTTTTTTTTTTTTTTTTTTTGGAGTAACGGGACTCTTAGACTAAATTAACCAGATCTTACTCCAGTTCCCTTAACCAGAATAAAAGGGGGGTTTATGAAGATCTATTTAGAATACACGTCGGAGCCAACGTACTACTAGATGACTGGATTCTGAATATTTAGAAGAGACTCTTTAGAATTAAGTGTCTCACCAACCAGACACGATTTCATACATACATACACGCGTGTGCACACCCACACATACGCACACACGTACACGTACACACACACACACAACCCACTCCCCTGATAGGGGTTCGGTGTACTAAGGATATGTAGTACCTCCACGAGTTTTACCGGTAAACCTGAAGTATTGTCTTAAACAACTTTACTTTCGTAAAACGATCTTAAGTAGACTGGGGGTAAGGTTGGAACCAAGAACCAGTAAAAAATATGTAAGGATATGTTAAACCTTTGTCACAGTCTGAAATAAAACCCCCCGAGGTTTTAGTGACGTCTACCACTGACGTCGGTACTTTAATTTTCTGCGAATGAGGAACCTTCCTTTCGATACTAGTTGGATCTATCATATAAGTTTTCGTCTCTGTTATGAAACGGCTGATTCCAGGCAGATCAGTTCCGATACCAAAAAGGTCATCAGTACATACCTACACTCTCAACCTGACACTTCTTTCGACTCGCGGCTTCTTAACTACGAAAACTTGACACCACAACCTCTTCTGAGAACTCCCAGGGAACCTGACGTTCCTCTAGGTTGGTCAGGTAAGACTTCCTCTAGTCGGGACCCTAAAGAAACCTTCCTTACTACGACTTCGACTTTGAGGTCATGAAACCGGTGGAGTACGCTTCTCAACTGAGTAACCTTTTCTGAGACTACGACCCTCCCTAACCCCCGTCCTCCTCTTCCCCTGCTGTCTCCTACTCTACCGACCTACCGTAATGATTGAGCTACCTGCACTTAGACTCACTTGAGACTCTCAACCACTACCTGTCCCCCCGGACCGCACGACGCTAAGTACCCCAGCGTTTCTCAGTATGTACTGACTCGTTGACTTGACTGACTATGTTAAACATCGGATACAGAGTGTTTTAGATAGGATTCATGTATCAAGTATACAGGGAATGTTCGTCTTATTACTTCTCTATCGGGGTAGATTGAGGTGACAGACGAGTCGTAGGAGGTCGATGGACCCTAGCCTTCACCTCGGATACTAGGTCCTGTCGAGGACACTCAAACCGAAACAAACATATAGAAGGGTGGTCACCTTAGGTGATTTACTTCCAAGGTAAGTTAGAATACTGAAGGGTACCTCTCTGTTTATTTCTTCGTGAGACCCGCAAAAGTGATAACAGTAATATAAATGGTAGGACCAATCTTTCCCCAGTCTTTCGGTGTCGGTACAGAAGGAGACGAGTCGAGAATAATAATGGTTTTCTGTACCGTCGTTTGTGTGTTTTCTTACAAACGAGTTGTGTCAGAGTTTTCTGTTCTATTTTTTCTATTCGGTGAACTTAGGATCTGTGAGTCGAACAGCAAAGATTGTAGTTACAACTTCTTCGGTTCAAATGACGGAGTCAACGACATAAACAAGAGTTTGACACGGTAGAAGGTTATGGTCGAATCACTTCACTCACTTGACACGGTAGAAGGTTATGGTCGAATGGAATTATAAAAAGTTTAGTAAAATTGGTGGACTACGTAGGTTTCAGGTGTCGTCTAGCACAGATTCGGGGTCGAGACTCTTGTGTACGCTGACACCCAGTTCGGGAGGAGATCTCCCAGTGGTGAGACATTAAGTCTATATCCGGTAAAATACATAAGTAATTAAGAGGGTAAGGTCTTAGGTAGACCCTAGTTAAGTTGGGAACTATCGTTACGACAAGAAACCTGATCATCCGGTCCTGACCAAAAGAATTGAATTGTAAATTCTCTGAGATGAAGAGGTTTTCGCAATCCAACTTTTCAGATAATGTTTATTTCTCGTATTATCTCACTTTAGTCCGGTCAATACGGTCAATATAGATGGGTCCTTACTACTCACCCGTGTAAAAAGTTATGTAATAATTTCCCGATTTACTCACGAGTTATTATGATTATGACCCTTTGAATCCTGGTTCTGTCTAGTTTTAATAAAGTTTACTCAGACTAAGTACAATTTATAAAGGACAGAGTCACTGGTTGTCTGGTACAATTTTGGTCAGGATTGAGGAAAACCTTCAGAACAAGACGATGGGTGTACTTTCCATTACATTCTTAAAACTAGCTACTACGTTCTAACGATTAAGAGTAACCCATTAAAAGGGGTAATCAGTCTGTAGTCACACGGTTGAACCTCCGGAGTGTACGAAACGTCGCCCGACGGTAACCCTCGATCGACAGTTCAAGATCCTGATTACCTTTATATAAGATTTCCGTTTTAGGTGAGAAACGAATGTACTCCTGTCAAGGATTGGTCGTTCCTTCCGAGTTGACGTAGGGTTCCAGAGACTAGAGGTCAGAAAGGAACACTGGTGGAAGAAGAGTAATGGTCGTTTAGGTGTAACTGTTGGAGAGAGAGAAAAGGGAACTTTTTTTCGGTTTTATGAGGGTTCTCCTTTGTAATACAAGGATATGTAAGGATATGTTAATCAACTTAACCTTTCCTCTTCAGACTCTAAAATTTAAGTACCGTCTCCGTCTGAGTAAGTAATATGGAAGTTTCGGATACTAAACGTGATTACTCTTTTATCCGGTCAGTATGTACCCTTTATAAGTCATGGGAGGAGACGACATTTAGATTGACTTCGTCGGTTTATGTGTAAGTCCTTATTTGTCCGACCGAGAGAGGTCACAGGAGAGTTTACTGTCCAGTTCCCCATGCTATCACTACAACTACATCATTTCCAATCTAATAATACGGTTGGTGTTGGTTTTCTCCCGGTTGTAGTAGTCTCTGTGGATGTTGAGCTTACGTTCAGGGGACGATGTCTAGACTTCTTTGGGTTGATCTCCGGACAGTATACCAGATGTACCACGGATGTTTTAGATATTTTGGGTCTCTTGATACACAGACCCACTCGGTTGAGATTAAGAGTACGTCGTTGAGTTTTGGGGAAAGAAGGAGACGGGGTACCGTTTTTCACTCAGACAAGGTAGACAAATGGTACTAACGACAATGAAAGGTCGTATAGGTATTAGAATAAAACATTTAGGATAAGGACTGTGTGGAGTTTGGTAGACAGATAAGAAAGAACCCGATCGAACCCCGACAAACCGTTTGCTTACAGTAATGGACATTCACCTTATAAAAACTCCTCTCATGTACAAGGAAGATACAACGGTACCGACGACCCACAAGGATTTATTAGAGGAAACCAAGAAGGAGATTTGGGTTACACAGAACTCATTAGAAATTACACACATTTTATTTTCGGTTCTCCATTTTTCGTACGTACGTTGATGAACCCAAATTCTAAGTTTCACTCAAACGTACACGTGAATCTATATTTTTCAGTCAACTTTCAAATGATTATTTAATATACACAGTTAGACTCTTTTTATTTTCCACCGGATACCAAGTCTAAGTCTGAACGTTTCTCAAAACCCCCCCTTTTTTACACTATTTTAGACTCACCATCTTTAAGACGGTGAAGAACAGGAGTACCTCGACCCGGTCCAAGAGTGGTCAGATGTCAGAGAGGAAATAGTAGAGTGGTAAAGGGGGAACGAATCTTGATGTCCTCCAACCATTTTCGGAATCTTGAGGTTTGATCTCTTCCTATGCACTAAGTTTCTGGTGTCTGTGTGTACCTGTTTGCACTCTTTTCTATCGAGTGGAGTAATCATTGGTTCCCTTATGTCTTATCTTATTATTACTCTAGTGACAACCGAGGGGGTTTGCCGTTTCTAATCTTTGTCACTTTTGTAAATCACTCCAACGTCCCTTTACCCGTGAGAATCCGTGACGACCTCTTTCATCTCTTAAATATGTTGGGTACATATCCGTGAAACCTTTATAGATCGTTTTTAAAAGACCAAGGATGGAAAGTATAGGAACGAAATGAAAAAAATTTCAATTAACAAAAATTCAAAGAAACAAAACCGACGTAACCCAAAAGTAACGACACACACCCAAAAGAGGTCAACGTCGTTCACCCTCGGTGAAAAGTAACACTATGTACCCGATGAGTAACGCTACCGAAAAGAATAACACTCCCGAGATCCCACACTCCCGAAGTCCGAATCGACAAAGTGTCGTACACCCCAGAAGACCTGGTCTCTAATTCAGGTACAGGGGATGTAACCGTCCACCTAAAAATTGGTGACCTGGTGGTCCCTTCAGGGGAACTAAATGAGAGTATAGAGACAAAATCCGTTTTATGAACGTACACATGTGTGTACGTTTTTTTTTTCACACTTATATCTTTATGACTATCGTCGTAATAAATATTCTAGGTTTGTAATTTTTGTCGGAGTTATCCGTTTACCGAGTTGTAGTTATCCCTTTACTGATTTGATGTCGACTAAATGGACTATCTTATAAAACGAAAGTAATTTTACTTACTCCGACAAGTTGTAATAACCTGTACTTTTCTAACGATCTATTGATTCTGTCACTAAACGTCTTGTAATTATACAAGGTTAAATACCTTTACTATTTTACTATTTTAAAGATCCATATATTACTCTACAATTTCACTCTGAGAAAGTCTAAACAGATTCCGAGGTTCTTTGAGTCTTATTTCGTTATCCACTAGCCACAAGAGTGGAAAGTTTTACTCGACGATCCGGTGGATATATCCTGTACGTTTCCTCCGTAGGTGATGTAATGGGTAGAGTTCTCCTATTTTCCTGACGTTAACTGTTTCGACTCTTTCTTAAAGAAACTTTCCTGTACAACCCCACCACGAAAGTGGAAATAGAGTCAGATTTATTCCCCTCAAAGTTCCTCTAACGAGTCTTACGACCTCACATATCCTCATATCTGGTCAGGTACTGGGTTCAAGTAGATGACCGTTCTCCGACCTAGGTCGTCGTATCCTTCAGGGTCCGTGTCTCACACAACGTAACGTCGTCTGACGTGAGGAGGATTCTCGGTGGTTTGACGTACACCCAAGGAGAACCTAGTGTACACTCTCGCGGTCGGTCCTAGTAAAATTTTCCCGGCGTGGACATCTCTACGACAGTCGTGAGGGGCGAGTATAGGAAGGTCGGCACACTACCATAAGTGTGAGGATGAGGTCCCCAATCGAAAGTAAGATCGGTCATCGCGGACGTAGAAAACAGTTTCCTACGGGGGTTCGACCGTCTTGGGAAGTGCACATGTCTGTCGGTCTCTCGGACCCCTGATGTTAACCCTGAACTTTGCTGACCTCCTTAACAAAATAGTAATATATACTCACAGGTCCTTTCAATGTCACTTCGACGGATAGTGACAACTACCTCTATCCCTCCCCTTTGACAAAGGATGTACATGAAATAGGGTAAGCTGAGAAAGTTACGTTACAACTGTTAATGTGTATATATTGTCTCTTTTCAGATCTTCGAATGAGTGTTTTGGTTTAAACTAAAGATCTCTGGTCTTACACTAATCCTCTACTTACTGTTCTTGAACATGTAAAGTAAGAAATACAAAGGTATATCACGCTAAAGAATTTTTTTTTTTGTGTTGGAATTCTAGATGTCTATGTTTATGTAAGTAACGTCTTCTTAAGTCTTTTCTTTTTCTTTTGTCTCTTTGGTATTTGTATTAAGATGAGGAAGGTGTGGGATCGACAACCATAAACCCCCCAAAAGTAAGGGTAGAAAAACGGAACTCACCCGTCCGGGAGTGGCCCGACCTGGCTGGATCGATTTAATCTGTTCCGTCTCAAAGTTCTCAACAAATTAAGGAGACGAGTTTATAAGACATCGATAAAACCGATACACTTTTAAATCCATGTCCACGTTTCTTTTGATTAAACTATAAATATACAGAGGGAATAGATGGAATCTTATGAGAATTCGTTCCACCTCTAATTTTTTTAGTAGTCATACTGTAAAGGAATGACGGAGGTCTGTCATCGTTTCACCTTACTATCTTCTGACTTTAAATGATAAGGAGAATACTTTTGCCTTTATGTGTAAGGAACGGACCTTTACTCATGAGTTCAGTTTGAACGGTTCCGAATGATGCAGACGGGTCTTTTACGTCGACTTTCGTTTAAGTTCTCCTCTACAATAAAGGAAAGACTCTAAATGTATTCTTAGATTCGACAACGTTTGAGTAGAGAATTCTATGTGTTTATATGTTAAACTCTGGGAACCGTTTACTTTACCGACGACGTGTACACCTTTAATGGAGGAACAAACAAAAGTCAGAACGACAAAGGGGACCCTTGGTCTCTCTTTTAAGTTAAAGATTTGGAACTTCGTCGCACTTGTTACTTGTTAACAATCGGATCCTTATCGTCTGCTTCGGATAATGATGTGTTACCTTTCATTCACCGTAACAGAACTCCAACACAAATGATATGGCCGAACCACCCATTTTACTATGCCATCTCTCGCCCTGACCACAGAAAGAGTAATCTTTAGAGACTCTTTGGGAAACGTGACTCCCATGGCAGGCTGAGGGAAGACAAAAAGAAGAACAACTCATATCCAGACCTATTAATGTACAATAAAGAGAACAGACAGATGTACTTACTTTGAAGAATGGTTAAAGGTGGTTTTGGGAGATGGTTTAGTCACTTCTATCCCAGTTGCGTTTTGGTTATGGTACGTTTATACTTCTTTTCCAGAAGTAATATAGTAAAGTCACCGTTTGGTTTTCAAGACTTCTCCCCTGTTAAAGTGCTAGAACATTTTGTTATTATCTTGTGTGTCTGTACGAGAACCGAACCTTATACTTTTGTAAAAAGTACTCAATTGACTTTAACTCGACTTTAGAAGTTTGGTTCTTACCGTTTCATAGGAAAAATGGTTTAAACAACCTTCGGTCAAAATGTTACTCCTATTTGGGTTTAAGTTTGACCACGATTTTAGGTCAAAAGAAAGTCGTAAAAAAACTTTTTCTTCTTTCTCTTTTTATTTGAAGGATCTGAAATGTTGTGTCGGAAATTTTTTTCTAAGATTTCTGATGAACCTATAACTGACCTCGAATATTTTGTTATGATTGTTTAACTCACATTTACTTAGTTTTGGTCTGTCTAAGGTAAAGGGAAGTTCTTTTACCCACAAACCCCTGTGTTTTATATTTATTTATTTTCGAAAGGGGATTCATAAACTCAAAATTGTTTTGATGTCACAAAACCTATTTATGACCTGCTTACAGAAGACGTGTAGTCGGTCCTGACCCAAAGTTTTTCCACTGTCCGTCCCATTCTCACTAAGGAGGTACGGTCCAGGATTCGGAGTCTTTGTGACAAATGAAAAGTAGGAGGGCTATTGGACGCACCATCTGTCCAAAAGAAAGGGGTAAAATGTCTACTCTTTTCCGTTGAGTCCTTGGACCCAGTGAAAGAGATTTAGTAAGTCAATTCTTCAATCGGATATCCTGTAGACAAAATCCTTTGACAGGGGTGTCGTAGGTAAAGGACGATGCATTTTTGGTGCTAATGAAAGTCGCTCGTACTGAACGACTACGAAATGATTCCGCCAAAACCTCGTGCCCCGTGATGTCCCATCACCACGTAGAAGAGTTCCGGTTGTGGAACGACCGACTCTGTCACCGTCACTATCTTGACCTGTCCCCCTCACCCCTTAGTATTAGGTCACCTTAAATCCCAGTGAAACTTCAGTACAGTAGTGAAGTTCAATGAGTCGAAACACCGTCCAGACACGATTTGTGAAGTAGAGGTAAGTGAGGAAAGTAAGAGTTTTACTGGGGTCCTGAAAATTGAGACAAAATGTAGATTCTTTTGTCCGTACTTTTAGACTCCTTCTCCGTCTCCGATCTCCTAAAATTGGGTCAGACGAACTGGAGAGGTCGAGGTCTCGTCCACAGACTCGAGGGAAGTGGTTTTACTTACACGTAGTCGTAGGTACGTACTGTCTTGACTCAAGTCCTACTACTAGTGGGATCTTTATTTCACCGTTTTACCCGACGATCTTGTTTTATGGTGTCTAGCCCATCGAATGTTTGTTGTCTTCAAAGAAAGAATGTCAAGACTTCGACTTTCAGACTTTAGTTCCACTATCAGAAACATTCCCGAGAAGAGTGGCACAGGAGTGTACCCCCTTTCCCGACAGAAGAGAGATCAATAACAAAGTAGACTATGTAGTAGGTGAAAACAATGGAAAATGGTCAATAGGGAAATCTGAAGAGTCGATTAGGAGTAGAAGACTGCGTAATGTGTGGGTCGGTCAGTACTTTTGGACAGTAACCAAACTACTTTAAGAGTCTGAGAGGGAAGGGTTAAGTTGGGTTACTAGACAGATGGGGTGGTACAAGCTCGAAATCGAGGGTGTCCGTGAAAAACAGGATATTTACAACAGGGTGTAGAGTTGCCTGTAGTGGGTCGAACTCGGAATCATGTCTGATGAAAAAGTTTTCCTATCTTTCTTTGTTATTTCGTGTTTTATTTCTTTAGGTGAATTAAAAAGTTAGGAAGGTTTATACCGAGTCATTTTTGAAGCGACCGGAGATGTCTGAAGGGGATTAAGTCGATTCGTTTATGAGAAGGACGATGAAAATCTTTCCGACAACCCGTCACATTACCCGAGACTTCTGATACCCTTGAGGTCCTTTCCCCTACTTCCCTTCCATACCTACTCGTCGCTTCGTCAGTTCGAGCTTCGAGACGGGAGTGGAGCCATTAACCGTGAAGGGGTTTAGACTCCTCTTGGGATTTAAGTGTTCCCTCCTGAATGGTGTGTTAACAGTCCTGTTAAAGGTTCACCGGTCCCTCCCAGTACCGTGGACATTAGAGACATGTTGGTCCTCTTATGAATATCCAGAAATTAACTACTTGTAGTAGTACCAACCTTGATAAAGACATAATAGTTCACCCCAGATTTAACGAGAGTTTTTTGGTTTTACATAGATCTCTTCTACTTATGTGTGTCTGGGTGTTTGTATGTGTGTGAACGTACACTATTTGGACCATCTTTTCTTCTAATCCAGGGCGGAGAGGAAAATACCCCTTTTAAGTACATAACATTAGAGATCCTTAAACAAAAGGAACCGATGTTCGAATCAAGACACACACACGAATCAACGTAGACTGAGAAACGTCGAGGTACCTGACATCGGGTGGTCCGAGGAGACGGGTACCTTAGAAGGTCCGTTTTTATGACCTCGTCCAACGCTAAAGGATGAGGTCCCCTTGAAGGACTGGGTCCCTAGTTTGGGTGCAGAGAACGTACGGTACGTGACCGACGACGACGACGATTCAGCGAAGTCAGTACAGTAGTGCGTAGCCGTCTGTTCAAGAAATGGTGATTGTGGTGGAGTCTTCGGGGGTTTCAAATCAATGTAAGAAGGTCAAATGATCCTAATTAAGGAAAAAGATGGTCGGACTGGTCTTGATTAAGACAAAACCAAGATTGTTACTTTAGGTTTACCTAAAGACAGGAGACCGGATATTGTTTACCATAATAGGGTTGTACTTGAACCTGTTTGAGACCCTCTACCCCTCCCTGTCACTCCGAACCGCACGACGTCAGGCACCCCACCGTTTCTCAACCTGTGTTGTCCCACTGACTTGTTGTTGTTGTAATAAGAATATTCTGGTACAGATGTCAGAAATCCTGTCGGTCCCTTTCACAGTAAGAACTTTCCGAACCAACACGAAAAACTTAAACCCTTTCAAGTTATTGAGACGACGGAGAAAAGGATGGGAGTTCTCAGGGTCTAGATCAGAATTTTAACACTCCAACGTCCCTCTTTCATCTGTATTTAGAATGGATTAAATACTGGTACAGTAGACACTAGTGTGAAAAAAGTAATTTTACGGTAATCCTTGACTCCCAAAGTGTCAGAATCCATCTGCTTGAATAACAGAAAAAATGTTTGTAAAAAGACTGTCAACCCAACCCAAAAAAGAAACAAAACAAACAAAAACCAGATCCGCCGGTCATTTATTTTCAAAATAAACTTCCGTTAATCGTGACTAACTTGGTATTTATATAGAATATGGAAGTAGGACTGTTAAGTGAGGGTTGGTAAAGAAGTAGCTTCTCCCTTTCCGTCTCTCCCCCCTCCGCTATTCTTCATTTTCTACATTTTTTCCTCCTCCTTCTTCTCTCTCTACCTCTCTTTTTTCCCCCTTTCCTCCTTCTCTCTCTCCTCTCTTTCCTTCCTTTCTTCCTTCCCTTAGCCAACGGTATCTTAAAGTTTCTTTTACTACGTATCCTATGTCTCTGAAGTAGAAGTACCGGTCATTCAGGGGGTTGAGAGTCACGTAGGATAAACCTCTAAGTCTAGGTCTTTCAGATGTGGTGGGAATTCTGTACTTTGTTGGTCGAGGGAGTTTATGTCGTTCTGAATGTCTGTTACTATTGTTTGTTTCTCAGGGTGTCTCAAGGAATCTTCGTAGTTATGACGAATCGTAAAATTTGACTACGTCTGTGTAAAGATCTGAGAAGACTATACTACTCAAAACGACTATGGTTTGATTTACCTTGACTTAGACGGAGTACCATTGACAACGTATCCTTAATGAAATATCCCTCCATCTTACCAAGATCTTTCTCGTCTCAGCACTGGTGTACCTTCACCGGGGTCGGGACGGACTGTTGACACCGGTGGAAACTGTTAGGTAAATTAGGGGAGTGTCGGGTAAAGGAGGGGCCTTTTTGAATGAATCCCAGGAGAGACTAACTCTCCAGGTTTTCGAACTATTGATTAAGTGAACGCTACAAAGGAAGCAGTCATTCTACCTTTTTGTGGTGAAGGATGAGATTATTGTACCATACACCTTATAGTATCTTTACATATAGGTAACGTATTTAAAATCTCTCCAAAGTTATATAAGTTAAATCTATCTGTCAGTGTTTTAGATACTTAGTACCGAAGGTTCTCAGGTACCAAATAACAGGGTCCTAAGTACCAAGATACTGAAGTTCTAGAACGAGGTTCTCTTATTTTATGAACTCTAAGTTTTTCTCTTGAATAAACTTAATCTGTGTATAACTCATTGGTCCCACCACTGGTTGAAACGTCTGTCAGGACCTCCCTAGACGGAACGGTGACACATTAAGTCGGGAACTATTTGTTCCTAAACCCTACCTACCAACCTCCCTCCGTCGTCAATCTATTTTATTCTCTTTGACTTTTCAAAGTCCTGTAAAGACGGTAATCGTACTAAGGGTAAGAGACTGAAAGACTTTGACGGTCGATGGATGTGGAACAATAAACCTGTTTATATTCTGTCTTTCCACGGTCTTACCCTGTAAAAGAATGGAAGTTGGGGGTAGATCGCGGGGGTTGGCTGAACCTCCACTTTATCGTCACCATCATTTCCAGTGTGTCGATCTTCATCTAACTCATATTCCTGTCCTGTGTAGGTCTTTACGTCGTCCTCGGACCCCTACGTCTACAGTGAGTGACGTACGTTTCCTGTCATTACTCTTTAGTGACCAAGGTGGAGGACACACCATCTACGATTAGAACTAGGTTCGTACTAGTTTTCCAATGTAATTACCAGACGACAACTAAAGGGCCCATGTCGACTGAGGACAGGAGATCCAGTTCACTCCTCCCTATCATCCTTAGGGTTCTTATGTTCTCCTTCTGATTCTGACACAAGGTTCGAACTTTACTACCTATCTTCCGGAAGAACAATATCAATGTTACCATTTTCTTGTGGTTCCGTATACAAGGTTACCTGACCTTCCGACAAAACCGACTTAATGTGTTCTGACTTCGTGTAAACGTCAACTTTTTCATTTATAACGTCAGTCGGTTTTCTATTCTTATAAACTGGGTACCCTTTTATTACTACATATTTCTAACAGGAAATAAAAAAGAAAAATTCCAAAAAGTTTAATTGTGTAAGTTAGAAAAGAAAACCGATTGTCTCAACCTTCCGTTAACCGTGGGTTTCCCCTTCTTTATGGGTTTCTCTTCCCGTTCAAAAACTCTTCAATTTGGTAGAGAAGGTAAAAAAAAGGATAAATTATTGAGACCGTAGAGACGTTCCTCGTTTTGACGTTTATATGTCAACCGAAAGCAAAACGTACAAGTGTCAGGGAACTTTCGATCGTTTGATCGATTCGACGTTTTACAGAACGACCCCGTAACGGTCCTAAAATCTGATTTTACGGACTTCCCGGACCACTCTCAAGACACCTACCTCTACAAGACCTCTCGAGGGTCTAGATGTTTCGGTCCAAGTAGTTGTCAGATTTGTGAGTTGTAAAGGGTGACCGTTTAAGGATCCATCAGTGACATAACCTTTGGGACTCATCAGATACCGTAGTGGAGATAAAAGGTCTGGTTCTCTACTCTACTTTCAACTCATTCAGTAGGTAGGTAGTGGACGTCGTAACCCCTCGCGACCCTAGTCCGGAGTCGGAGGAGAGGGTCCTGGTGTGGGTGGTCAGACACGGGTTCTCCTGAGGGTTCCGAAGGGAACCAGTGGAGGTGACTGACGGAGACAGGTGGGGTGGTCCTCTGAGTGACCCTCGTCTCTTGTCGGTACTGACTTTACGTGCGTTTAGGGATGTTCGAAGACTTTAGGAGTACCATGACAATATTGGGGGAGAGGGGGATCTGGGACTCCTTAATCTATTCGTTCGTTCCTCCGAGAAACCACCCTTCACCTCCTAATTGAACCGGTGGGAGAGAAGAGGAGCGGAGGGTTCTTCTGTGTCTCATTATCGTGTCGTGAGGTCATAAGAACGGATCTCTTAGGGTTCCTGTCTCTTCTGATCGTCCGATGACAGGAACCTCAGTGTTCTCAGTCTGTACCGAATCGTTGATTTGGTGACCGGTGGTGGTGGGGAAGAACAGTGGGACAGGTGATGGTCGTGGGTCCTTGGTCTTGTAAGATTGAACACATCGAACAAAGGAGGGTGGGACTCATGGTTGGTTGATCGTTATCCTCTAGATGGGACCCTTCTTTGTGACTCTAAAGGAACAAACAAAGAAAAATTCTATACTCTGTTTACATCTGAGTGAAATGTAAAAGTATCCTTAAGAAGTCTTTCTTTGTTCCTAACCCCCGACCCTATACGGTAAAGAAACCCTTGGACCTACCGACAGTTGAACCATTCATTCATTCATTCATTCACTTCAGCGAGTCAGCTTAGACTGAGAAACGCTGGGGTACCTGACATCGGATGGTGCGAGGAGACAGGTACCCTAAAAGGTTCGTTATCATGACCTCACCTCACGGTAAAGGAAGAGGTCCTCGCCTAGAAGGGTTGGGTCCCTAACTTGGACCCAGAGTCGTAACATCTGTCTGCGAAATGGTAGACTCGGTGGTCCCTTCAGAACAGTTGAACCATTTAGTTTCCATAAACGTAACCCGAGACCTTGGTGGCGCGGGGGGTGGGGGCGCGGGTTCGAGGGAAGAAATTGGTGTACACCTTCTCAAAAGTGAAAAATGTTATTAAGAAGTACCTTCTTCCTACTTTCAACAGGAATTACTTCAACGCCTTTTCCTTGGGCTAGAAACGAGACCGTGAGTCTACGATGTAGAAACATTTGTCGCACCGTTCCCAGAAACATTTTAAATATCCTTTACCGTTACTCGTCCGTTTGCAATCGAGGATTAGGCCGGGGTATTTCGACAGGACAACCGAAACATCTCGAGAGTCCCTTGTAATAACTTTTGTTTCCTCTTTAGTTATGGGGAAGTCAGGTGACGGTCAGGACCCGGAGGTTTCACTTAGTTGGACCCGAGTGGGTGGAGAGCCTTCTTCTCCTCCCAAAATCAAACATAGTCGAAGTTGGTCTAACGGCATACAAATCTCGGAGGAAGGGTTTAGGAATCTTTTTTAGTCAGGGACCTTAATTTCCAACCGTTTCGGAGAGTAGATGTTCCACCACCACTGAGTACCTAAAAGTTAAGTCTCCCTTTACTACACTTTCTTTAATAGGAAAAGACGTACAGGATATCACTTAAACTATGACTGTGAACGATCTACGCCCTGTCAGGGGGTTGCGTAGATACACTCCTGTAAATGGTGATTTACACAGACCAATGCTTCTTGACTCAGTAATTGTCCCCCACCGGTCTAATTAATACTCTCACCGGTCTCTACTCTTCGTTGCAAGGGACTCTCACCCCAAAACACATTGTCTTACATTTCAGAAATAAAGTCTGAAATAATGTCCCTTCTCTTGCTACTTGATAGTTTGTGGAAGGAGGGTGGCAACGCTTTATTTACAAGGTTCACTAACAAAGTGTCTGGAACGGGAAGCTTGGTGGAGGAAAAGACGAGGTACACTTTGTCGAATGTCTTACTTTACGGTCACCTCGGAGGGGTCCCGTTCGGGAAGGACCTGTAAGAGAAACCGTCTTCAACACTTACTCTACGACACTGACCCTAAAACAACTTACTTTCTCTCAAACACGACGACTTCAGTGTTGGGCAGAAGGGGGTCGAGGTCGTTGAGGAAAGTAAATTCAGACCGTCGGACAGAGACGTGGGCAGTGAGAAGGTTACGAATAAGAGAGTGGTGCTCTCCCTTTACAGTTCGAGAGTCGTCTCCCCCGTTTCAAAGAGTCAATACGTAGGTTTACATCAGTGGTGTGTTTTGTCGGGGTCACGACTGAACGGGGTCAGTCGAATGTCCCTGTTTGAAACCGGGAGCGGTGGGACTCCTGTTTTCGTCCGTGTGTCTTTACGGCCGTCGTCGAGGGCCGTCCCGGGGGTCGCCCAGTTCGTAATTACAGCTATCACACCTTAAAGGGACAGTATATTTTGGTGACTTCCAGTTCTCCGTCTATGTGGTTAGTCCTCGTCCCACCCTGGAAAGTTACAGAAGACACCGGAGACACGACCCTCCTACACTTCGTCACGAAGACCGCCCAAATTTACAGGGCCATTTTATTGTAATGAGGAAATCACTGAGTGGGTCGTCTGACTGTCACGTCAATGATTATTATTACGCGACGATGGACGTCCCGTGACTCTATTCTTGAACGTCCCATATTTCTTCACCTCGCCTCACTGTGAGATTACTCCTTCACGCAGATCCGTCAATGTTACCGTCGTGTGCCTACAAGGTACTCACTGTCGCCGGAAAGGTTGTCGGGAAGGGGAAAGAGAAGACTATTGTCTTGGAACTAAGACAAGTGGACAGTCCACCGATACATAAAAGGATTTCCCTCCGCGAAGGAATGTCGGGGTCGTCCCCATGGAACTAACCAGTTTTGATCTTAGTGGACTCCTCATCAAATTCGAAAGGGTTGTTACCTCGGACTGGGGTTCTAAGAGTTACTTAACAGACCTGGACCCAGGGCCGGAGGGTCTCCGAAGTTTCAGGACGTACACTACGATCACATATGGTCCCTCCTCTAGGTAACCAGATTCGGTTTGGTTAATAAATTGAGGTAGTAATCACTGACCGTATCCCAACCAGTACACTAAATCAAGTCCAGTTTCTACACTCTTCCGTTGTAGACCCTTCGAAGACCCTTTAAAACGAAATCCAAATTTTTCTGCTTTCCTTTCATCCACGGAAGAAGAGGAAAAGACTCGAAACCTGTCACAAAACTTTCCTCTACACCAAACTTATCCACGTTCGTTGAACGTTGTCACTTCCTTTCTCAGTTGTTCTTGGTTGTAGGTCTCCTCTCGTCTTTTCTTTCTGCCAGCTACGTACCAGGTACTACTGTGACGACCTGACTACTTTATTGGGTCTGACGTTGGAGGGAAGGAGTCTGGTGACCTCACTCTTGAACCAAAGTATAACATTTGTGGACCTCGTAAGAATTTTGATGACTATGGACCCGGAGTGGGGATCTCGTAGACTAAATTAACCATTAACCACTCTGTAATGAAACGGTTGTTTCCAGGCAGATCAGTTCCGATACCAAAAAGGTCACCAGTACATACCTGTACTCTCAACCTGACACTTCTTCCGATTCGCACCTTCTTAACTACGAAAACTTGACACCACAACCTCTTCTGAGAACTCTCAGGGAACCTGACGTTCCTCTAGGTTGGTCAGGTAAGACTTCCTCTAGTCGGGACCCTAAAGAAACCTCCCTTACTACGACTTCGACTTTGAGGTCATGAAACCGGTACACTTCTCAACTGAGTAACCTTTTCTGAGACTACGACCCTCCCTAACCCCCGTCATCCTCTTTCCCTGCTGGCTCCTACTCTACCGACCTACCGTAGTGCTTGAGCTACCTACGCTCAGACTCACTTGAGGTCCTCAACCACTACCTGTCCCTCCGGACCGTACGACGTTAAGTACCCCAGTGTTTCTCAGCCTGTGCTGACTTGCTGACTTGACTTGACTCCATACTGATAGTTCTAAAATTTTTTTATAAGGATCATCCAGTATGACAGGTCGGTTCAAACTCTTGGTGACGAGATTTAAAGAACACACTGTTGTGTAAAGGACAATAAATTCTGTTACCAAGAGTTTCACACAAGGGAGTTTATCATCGTCGTCGTCGTAGTGAATCCTTGAACAAACTTTATCAAAATCCAGAGTGAGGACGGAATACCTTAGTCTTTTACTTCCTCATATTGGGTCGTTATATACCAAATTGTTCGGAGGTCCCCAGAGACCACGTACGATTTCGAATTTTTGGTGACCAAATCCTATTGAACTGAGGACCAAAAACCAATAAGTGTCGGGTTTTGGGGGACTAGGACATAGGTCTTGACTACATCTTTGAGTCTCATTCTTTCCTGATGGAATCGATTAACCTAAACCCACCCACTCCACCTTCCTTTGTCGGTACGTTTCGAGGGCTTGTCTTAAAGATAGCACGTAAATCCTTTACCTCCCTCCGTCATCTTTGGGTGGTTTGAAGCCGTCTTCCTCAAAGATTACTCAGTTCCTTTAAGTTAGGTTCTTTTGTCTATCTTAGTAACAGGAGCCACACTCCAAGGACTCATACTCCAATTTCTCAAGTATCTAGTATAAAATAGGATATCCATTACCCTTCGGTGACTTCTTAAACTTTCTCTTCTCTAAATTCCCCCTTTTTTAATTTACACTATCATATTCTACTAATTTGTCTTATACTATTTAACCTATCTTACTTCCCTTTTCTTAGGTCCGTGTTCCTATTTCAAATCTCTCGGTAGGGTCGACGTGTACTCAAGACCTAAAAGAAGAGTCGTAGACTTAATAGGTAAGACTTCGGTTCCTCATTTTACGTAGTAGTCTCTTACCTGTACACGTGTCGTCTCCTTCCCCTCCCACCCTCCTTGACCCTCTTACCATAACTGTATCTATGTGGTCTTCACCTTTACATGACCGAAGTTAATATTGGGGACTAAAGGTACAAATGTAAGTATTTCTTTCGGAGTAACGTTTTCGGTTAACTGAACGAATTTCGAGTTGTAAGTCTTTTGATTCTAGTACCGTAGACCAGAGTAGTGAAGTACCCTTTATCTACCCCTTTGTCACCTTTGTCACAGTCTGAAATAAAAACCCCCCCAGGTTTTAGTGACGTCTACCACTAACGTCGATACTTTAATTTTCTGCGAATGAGGAACCTTCCTTTCGATACTGGTTGGATCTATCGTATAAGTTTTCGTCTCTGTAATGAAACGGTTGTTTACAGGCAGATCAGTTCCGATGCCAAAAAGGTCATCAGTACATACGTACACTCTCATCCTGACACTTCTTTCGACTCGCGGCTTCTTAACTACGAAAACTTCACACCACAACCTCTTCTGAGAACTCTCACGGAACCTGACGTTCCTCTACGTTGGTCAGGTAAGATTTCCTCTAGTCAGGACCCACAAGAAACCTTCCTTACTACGATTTCGACTTTGAGGTCATGAAACCGGTGGAGTACACTTCTCAACTGAGTAACCTTTTCTGAGACTACGACCCTCCCTAACTCCCGTCCTCCTCTTCCCCTGCTGTCTCCTACTCTACCGACCTACCGTAGTGACTGAGTTACCTACACTCAAACTCACTTGAGACCCTCAACCACTACCTGTCCCTCCGGACCGTACGACGTTAAGTACCCCAGTGTTTCTCAGCCTATCCTGACTCACTGACTTGACTTGACTTGGTACTATTCGCACCCGAAGGGACCACCGAGTCTACCATTTCTTAGACGTGCGTTACACCTTCTGGACCCAAACTAGGGACCCAACCCTTCTAGGGGACCTCTTCCCTTACCTCCTCGTTTAGGGGTGAGGTCATGAGACCGGACCTCTTAAGGTACCTAACGTATCAGGTACCCCAACGTTTCTCAGACTATGCTGACTCGCTGAGAGTGAATGTTGGTATTTATATTTGAGAATTTTGTCTTTAAAATTGTTTTGTCTTAAAATTATTTGAGAACGGAAGACCATGTAATCTACTTTGTTCTTCAAAACACCCTTTTTTCAAGGTGACAATTTTTATTTTTACCTTTGTTGACATAAAGTAGGTAATGGGAGTAAGATGACTACTCTTTTGACTCTGTACTCCTGATCTTGAGAAACCCAGGAGTAGGGAAAAATATATATTATATTTGTAACTTAGTTAGGTATTGATAAATAAGACGTACTAAGACACCTAGGACACTCCAAGTCTTTTCATCTCCTTATGGACCCCGGGAGGAGATCTGTGGATTGGGGTCTCCGTTTGGAATACTAAGGTTTCTTCTGTTTCTTGATTGTACTTATCTTGGTGTGTTCCTACCATATTTTGGGTTTGACCTATCTGATGTCATCATGATGAACTTAGGTGTCTCTCTCTGATCTTAACGACACCTTTAATTCAACACATTCCTTTCCCCACCACTCTCTTTCCGCGGACTGACCTGGCTTGTTCCACACAAAATATCTTCTGTTTCTGAGTACCTTAGTGAACATGTTGCGAGAGGATGCTACGGAAGTCCTCAATAAATACGATTAGTAAATAAAGTAAATGACACCCTTTTAAGATTCAGGAAGTGAAAAGGTGACTGGACCATATGTCTGGAAACCTAAGTGGAAGTTTAAACTGATTACGGTTGAGATTTGAGTTTGTATGTCCCTCGGGTAATACGATTATCGTTTATCTACGAAGATAGAAAAAGAAGGAGAAGGAAGAAAAGAAGACGGAAAGGAGAGAAGGAAGGAAAAGGAGAGAGTTGAACTCTTACTTTCCGTACTCCTATCCCTACTCTATTGCCGTTTCGTCTAAAAAGATTTTGTTCTAATTTTTAAAACCCTGAAGGGACCACCAGGTCACCGATTCTGAGGTACGAGGGTTACGTCCGTTGGACCCAAGTTAGGGACCAGTCCCTTGATCTAGAACTCACGGTGTCGACTCTGGGCCGTGTCAGTTTATTTATTTGAAAAAAAAAAAAATTCTAATTTTTAGAACGACGTCTTTCCATTCTTTTGGTATAGTTCTAAGGTAGTCTACGTCCGTCCCCTACCGTTGACCTAGGTTAATCGAAACGTGTTTTCAAGGGGTCATCTTACAGACGGAAGGTTTCACTATACGTAATGGTCACAATCTCTAATAAAGTAAAAGATTCGCAACGAGAAACCGTAATGAGTCTAAATCAAGGAATTATGACCTTCGAGGTCCGGAGGACCAAGTGACGAAACTTTTAGATTTTGTGTACTGTCCCTTTAAGATCACTTGTGTTGTTCTTTAGGGGGAGTAAATTTTAATGGTCATTTAAGTTTACAGGTTCTGCACACCTCACGGTGTACAAGTTTCGGATATTTTAAATCTACAACAAATGGGTTCGTCGAACGAACCTATCGTTCGGTCTGTGTTTTTTTACAACTCTGAGGGAGAACATTGACATGTGATGGGAGTGAGGGTTGGACCTTGGTCGGTAACTATAAGTTAGTACTGGGTCTCGGGGTCCTTTCAAGAATTTATTGGGACCAACGACATTCGAGAGTCTCGATGTTAAAAACCTGACAACGAACATCGACACATCGGAGTTCTTACGATTAATCTAGTCAGTGTTTTCCGTCCACAAGAGTTTATTAGACCAGTGAGGCGTTTCGTTAAGACGAGAGCACTTGTAAACGAAAATTCCACCTTTGTAGTCCAGTACTAACGTAATAGTAATCACAGATGAGGATTTTCTCCTGATTGTGTGGGGTCAAGAACTCAGATCCAAGGTTTAGGTTCCTATAGTGAACTAAAACCATAAAGACGTAGAAGATTTGTTGTCGGTGTGTTTGAGGTACGGGATGTTTCCTTTCATTTGTAATAAAGAAGTTATGACTCAAATAAGAAACGGTCAAGTTTTGTCGTTTATATATATATATGTGTATATATATATGTATATATATGTATATATATATGTATATATATTGACATTGTCGACGGAACCCCCCCACCCACTTAAGACGACATGTATGGTGACTTTCCTTCACTCTTTGATTTCTGTAGTTTTAAGTTATATTCAGACATACTCAAGATACGTACTCAGACCCAGAGATTGTAGACGGAGCTCGACTGTTTAACTTAATTGGTCGAAGGACCTTCGTCGTCCACTGGTCGAGGTAATTTGATCAACTGTAAGATAGTAGTAAAAACTGACTACTCGATAAGTACCTTAAGGAGGTGAGAAACTCTAAGGTGAATGAATTTGAGGAGAATACATACGTTGGGTGTACTTCTATTGTACTGAACTAAGAGGAACTACCTCACCCTATTACGGATGACTGTAACTAACATAACCTCCAGACTGAAATTCACTCTCAACTCGAATCCTATAACTAGAGTCAAACGTCACAAAGAAATTAGTGAACTACTCGATAAGAAACTCTATAAATTTGACCGAAAGACGAGGACCCGACTTGTAATCTTGGTTTAGGGTCCAGGTAAAGATTCTACTAATCCCGGTCTCCGTCAATACCAGTAACCAGGTTCCCGATGTCTGGGTTAGGAGTTTTTGTCTCGTTCTACGAGACAATGATAACACCCCCCTGTATTTTCTCTGTTACTCTTTCTGGTGTTTATAACGGTCCGTTTATCGGGAGGTGGGACTAGTCTTCTCTGCGTAGAACAGTTTTGTGACTCCGTCGTAGGACGGTTGTCATTTATCGGAGAGAGAGTCGTCTCTTACTCCCGTTGAAGTCCTTTTCCCTCTAGGTGTCTACTCCTCCATAGGTCCTTCAGGGGCTCGACTGACGTCCAGGGGTCACAGGCTTAGGTCCTTAGACGAGACCCCGGTCAGGGACGTCTGGTAGTCCCCTTGTCGGGATCTTTGGGTGTATCGAGACCTCACGTACTCGGAGAAACATTCAAGTCGGGTTGACTCTTTTCCGTCAGTGAGGTGACTTTTCTGGAGGTTCAGGGATTTACACGAAGTGAACCCGAAAGTCATGACCCTCAGACACGGGTCTCTTACCGAGGCCTTGCGTCTCTTTCCAGGAGTTAGGAGTCTCACCCACCCTTACGCCGACCCACACCCCTGCCGTACACACACACACACACACACACACACAAACCTGTACAATCTCCGGAATTCTGTCATATTGTAATTCTTCTCGAGGTCAAGATCTTACTCTTTTTGGACTCAAACTTAGGACTAGAACGGTTCCTAATGATCGACACACTTCGACTTCTTCAATGAAGAAGAAACTTTGAATTTCAAGGAGTAGACATTTTACTCTCAGTATTAGTACGGACGGAGTGCCGATGACGCTCTTGGACTCGTCGTCTACGGTGCTCCGGACGTTTCGGTGCCATCTCACGGACTGTGCAACACACATGAGTTCCGTAGTGCCGATGATAGAGGTAGGTTCTTAGATTCTGTGTGGACACATACACACACACACACACGCACATCCGTTGTGTCCTGTAAGAAATGATGATATTAGATACTTTCGAATTTTTATAAATTTCTCCCAAGTTACGTATTTTTATGACTCGATTTGTGATGTAGTCCACGAAATTTCTACCTAAGTTTCAAATACGATTTCTTAATCTTTTATCTCAACCTATCTGTCGAACTCAGTGTTTCTGTAGAGAAAAGGAAATAGATTCGTCAAGGACTTTAGGACAGAAGAGATATCTTAGAAGGAATTTATTCTTCACCCCTCCCACTACAACTCTTCGAAGGTGTTCGGTAAGGGAAGTATGTCTATGAGTCTAGTTCCGTCCGACTATTCGCTCCTTTGGTTACATTTGTCTTGAACTTCCAGGGTCTCTTTTGCGTCCTTGTATTCACCGATGAACACTGTCGACACATAGTTGTTCATTATGGGGATGGAGGCCATGGATGGACGGGGGTCGGGGTACTTACCGTGCACCTTAGTAGGAGGAACTTCCGTGGTGATAGTACAAGACCGAAAAAGACTCCTAGTCGGTTTATCTGTCCTCTTAGTTGGATGTTTGGTGACACCTCCCTTTATCTCATAAGTGTGGGAAGGGGGAATTAGGGGTTTCGTTATATATACTTACAATATGGATACTTTTGTCTGTCGGTATATGTGGTGTCTTTATATAGTACGGGGACGAGAACCGTCCGCGGGTTGATCGGGGTCGACGTCGGAATTCGTTTTAGAGAGTCGTCGGTGAACACCACCGGTACTTTATACTAGTCTGTCCTCAGTATAAGGAGTATATGGACAAGTTGAAACTTTGACTTAAGGACCTCTTTGGTTACTTATCGAGCGGATGAGTTTCTCGGTCCCTAACGTTTCGTCGTCCTAAAAGAGAAAACCGTCTCTAAACATTTGACGACAGTTGGTTTCAATTTCACCTCAGAAAGACTCTTACACACAAAATGTCCTTCCGTTATTCCCTTGGATTCAGGAACTGTTAGGACGAATACAGCCACCTCTGTAAGACGTTTTCTTCTGTTCCCCCGTGTACGTTTCGGGGCTCTGAGGACTTTACTAGCCCTCTCTACACTTTCAGTCGGACAGAACCCCTGTCACACTTAGAGATGTTTAGACATTGACGTACTCGGAGGAGGGGTGGAGATTTCACGACGTAATAAAGTTAGTCAAGTCGTACATAATTAAAAGTCAGTGATTGCACACGACACCTACGACACACGCCACAATCCTCACTACTCCCCTCCGGTCCCCCTTTGAGTCCTATCCACGTTCCGTACCGAGGACGGAAGGTCTCAAATATCAGAACAGTGTCAGTTTGTGTGTGTGTGTGCGTGTGTGCATAATTTATAGTCATGTTCCCTTTTACACTATTTCAAAGGTTTTTCATCCAATCCGTCACTTTAAGTCTCTTCTCTCTTTAGTCTTACCTAATCTCTTTAGAGAGTACCTCCTACCTTCTGAACTTGGACCTGAATTATAAGTAAGTAAGTGACTTATCAGTGGGAGATATGTGATGATATACTCTCCGTGACCTTTATATTAGACTCGTTTATTCTGTGTCTTGGGTAAGAGTACCTCGAATGATCGATTCTTCGTTGACCTGAAAGTAGTCCAAAGAAATATCTTGTTTATCATCGTTAAGGACGTAGGAACGAAAACTGGAAGTATACAAGATAGATCAATCAGTAGATAAAAACAAAGAGGACCACAAAGGGACTATTAGTAGGATTTTAGAGAGTGAGTAACTTCCGAATGGTACAAAGTCTATGATTTTAGAAATAAACATAATAGAGTGACTTAGGAACTGAGTTAGAATATTTCAATCATACTCAAATCCCTTAGTCCGGGTCTTTTTAATTTGAGAATAGGTTTCAGTGTGCCGAACTTTCCTGACTCTAGGTTCGGAGAACTTAAGGTTTCGGTGGATAAGACGCTCCATAAGGAACTTCTAGACCCGAAGGGACCACCAAGTCGACCATTTCTTAGGTGGGTTACTTCCTCTCGACCTAAGCTGGGGACCCAACCCTTCTAGGAGACTTCTTCCCTTTCCGATGGGTCAGGTCATAAGACTGGACCTCTTAACGTACCTGACATATCAGGTACACCAGTGTTTCTCAACCGTCCTATCTCGCTTAAAGTGAAAGTGAACGTCTAGATCAACACGTCCAATTCCCATAATCCTTCTTTGTAAAACAATGGTGGAGGTAATCCTATTTCTCCCCTTACACCGTCTACCTATCTTCATAATTTTTGAAACCACCGAGAGTTTTTCAACCATTAGGTCAGTTTACTGTTAATATGGAAATAAAAAAGGAACCGGTTGTGTATGAGTAAAAAAATTGTGATTTTTGTCGTAGGAAATAAATCGGAACATACTAAAAAGAAATTGACTATGAGACTTTATAGTTGAAGGAAGGAGGGTCTGAGGGACCCTTCCGACTAGATTTCTTTCTAGACCACAAAAGAGGTTTCATAACTAAGGGTCCATGGGGAAGAGAGGGAAGGATGATTTACGAGTTGGAGTCCCCGGTGGTCGTCGTCGTAAACCGTCCGTTAAGAGGACTCTCGGAGCCTTCGGAGAACGTCTTAATGACGAGTTGGGTTAGGAGGGGTTCCACTGGGTCGTTTCCTCCCCTCTGGACGGTGTCACAGGACTGTAAAAGGTACCGAGGAAAATTCCTTGTCGACCCGGTATTATGTTCCAATGAGTCCCTATGGGTATCCAAACTGTCCTCGGGTATAAAATTTGTCCCGCCTATGATTTAGATAGGTTGAGGACCTTACAATGATAAGAGAGTCCTTGGGTTTCTCTTCAAAGACTACGACTAGATATTTAGAGGGACCGGATTTTATTGGTTTTAATCAAAGACACGGTACCCTTGTATTTTTACTATACCGAAAGGAGAAACTGTACAGTCAATTATTTCTCACCCTCCACCCCGGGCCTATGACGGACTGTCGAGAGACTTCCCCAAATAAGCAATTTTTACCCTTCGTGAAATTAATGGACAAACCCGAAAAAAAAAAAAAAAAAAAACGATATACACACGTAATATGCAAATTTCTTTTTTTCGTCCAGGAAACCTGTAAGTCCTTTAATATAGTAATTAATACGGACAGTCTTGTGATTCGTCGGATTTCATTTACCTTTAAAGAATCACAAAGAAAAAAGGAAAGAAAAAAAAAATTTACAGAATTTTTATAACAAAAACATTATAAAGGTGGCTGAGATAATTCATAAACTAATTACTTCTCTCACCTGTAAAAAACCAGTATCTATTTAGTCGTTTTATCGACGGAAAACAATTAACTACCGAACGAATCGTCTTTTGGATGAAAGGGTTACATGTACAATAAGTTTGATTATAATTACAATTAAATACAAGGATTGTATGTCATCGGTACCCCCTTCCTCTCGACTGAGTCCTCGGATTTTCCATATCCCTCTCTAGCAACCAACCCTTAGTGGCCTAAGAACTTCCGTAGGGGAGGAATGAGAGACTCCTCCTGACGGTAAGAGGACTCTTCATAGTAGGGGAACTATACTTCTAGGTGACCGAAACGTCGGTCCTTCATGACTATTCTGTTATGTCAAGTCCTTTAAGACCTGATTCTCAGTTCCTAACCTATTGGGAGAGACCGGTTGTGTCTCTTCCTTGTAGGACCAAACCCCGGTATGTGACGGATTGACAGGGTCAAAGATCGAGGGTGACCTGGGGTAACCCAACCCTTTAGTTCTCCTACCAGGGACACAGAAACTCTTCATTTGAGATGTTGTCCGAACCTTCCCTTAGGTGTGGGGTACTAGAGTTGGATCTCAAACGAAACGTTTCTCAGGGGTCCCTTCGTCGATACGTCTAAGAATCTTGAGTTTCTTTTCTCCCTATTAACCTCGGGACAACCCGACCCTCTCTTCTTTTTAAATCGGTTATACGAGATTTTGGTTATTCTAACAAAACTTTACGAAACATCTTGAGAGTGAAGAAGATCCCCAGTCACCAACCGTTGGTGCCAGTGACCGTAAGAACGACCTACCGAGTCGTACCATTTCCTAAGTAATTATAGGGGTAGGTACTCAGGTACGTACTCTTTCTCCCACGGGAGATTTCGATATTGTTGAGCTTTCTTACCTTCTGGTAGTTTACGTGACGTCCACCTTTTTATTTAATTACGTTAGAAGGACCTTTAGATGAACCGCATTATATAGTTTTACATATTTTTACAAGCGTGTAAGATTCAGTCATAAGGGGAGTGATCCTTAGATGGAATTCCTTCATTAGTCTCTACCCCTGTGTCTAAATACAAGTCCTTACAAATAGAGGTGTAATAGTATTGGTTTCTTAACCTCTTATTTTATAGCTGTTATCCTCCAACCAGTTTACGTAAGACTTTGTAGACATGATACCTTAAACTTTTCCGATAAATTTCATTACAAAAACTTTTTGTGAAGTACTGTACCCTTTGACAGGTACAATAGTTACCATTGACGTAAGAACCTAAAACCACTGGAAATAGAAGAAAACGTATCAACGAACACTAAAATTTTAAAAGATGTTACTCGTTTTTACTCGTTGTTTTATGTAATAATGTCTTGTCTTTCTTTCTTTCTTACAACACACATTGGAAACTGGTTTATTACTAAACCCGAGGTATAAGAAGGGATCCTGTCTACCTTCCGGGAAAATATAAACTAACCTTCAGAGTGGTAAATGCTACCTCTCGACACGATTTCGACTGAGTCGGTTGAAAAGATCGAGGAGGACCTGTGTCCGTCAGAGAAGGTTTCCTTCCGTAGGAGATGTATGAGATCGGTCACTTGACTTGTACTTGGTTTTGAATACGTCCCTGGTCCCGGGACTGTCGGTTCGAGTCTTCCCGACCGAAAGGAAGACTCAGGAAATTCCCGACAGAGCGTTTCCAGTGTGGTTATAACTACCACCGGAACCTGACTCTCCCGTCCTGTGATCAGTAATTTTGTCTCGGTTGACAGGGTGTCGTGAACAGCGGTCACATTAACCACAGAACGAAAGGGTACGGGAATAAGGTCCTTTTTTAACAAACCAACCCAAACCCCAAAGACATTTGACGTCACTGGGGAGGTTGCTTCCAGGTATAGGAGAAGGGGAAAGCATTTGAGTTATACATAAACAGTCTTCCGTTTAAAATGAAACAGTGGGTGACTCTCATATAATCCCGATACAGTTAGTGTAGTGACACCCCCCGGTGTACCTCCTTCTACTTTGAAGAGTTTGTACCTTTCTTTCTTTTAGAGGTAGAAATAGGTTTAGGGTCCGTGGGAAACGGTTTGTGAAAGGGGACTTTAAAAGTTCCGGTGCACAAACTTGCCCTTTAAATTAGGTGTACAAAGACTAAGTATACATGTGAATTACGTAGTTTTATAGTAGAGAAACTTCAGGTTTACCGGAAAAATATCTGAAGAAGGAATCCTTACCTTTCAACACAAACCGGTTCTTGATTGTTTAAGTCTGGGAGGTTTCAGGTTCAAGGAAAGGTTCAGGGGTTGAGTCTTCTAACTTGGTCCGAAACTTTATGTGGGAGACAGGGGGAGCGGTGGGGTTACATTGACATTTAGAACTCTACAAATAAAGGTGGTACGGAAGAATTAGAACTAGTATATGAAATACCTTCGAAGGTCACTTTCGTTTAATTCTCGATAGGAAGACACTTAATGGTGGTCTTATGGTACTCCCTCTCGTCTATCCCCTTCCCGATCTAGCGTACCGGGGGAGGTCCTTGGACTCTTTAGTTCACTGACCGGTCCTCATTGTCTCGCTAACCCCTGTCTCGGTCGTCAAGACAAACTTGACGTCCGGCCCCGACCCCGAGGGTCAAAAAGGGACCCTTGGGACTGTCATTTTGTCGTGTTACCCTTCTAGACTTAAGTCTCGAAGGTGTTAAGATAAGGGTTTATAAGGGAACGTCTGTACCGAGGGTTGAAGTACGCCTTGTCCTATCCTGACATTAGGGTACCTTGGAAGAGTTTAGAGGACAGATTTCTACTAACCTTTGTATTTAGTCACGGCAGTTTTGACCTACGACCCCTTCTTGTGACTTTTTCCACTCACTCTTAATAGGTAAAGTACGTTACCAAGGTAGTTCGACTCGGGAGGGGTGATGGACCCGGGGTTCAGTGATTACCAGTCACCCGGTGGTTTCCTACCACAGAATACTCAATCTCTCATAGGTGAGAAACGAAGACTTGAGGAAGGGAATTTATGTTCGGAGACAGATTAATTAAGTAACAATATAGGAGGTGTCGCGAACCACATACCACCAGTTATTTGAAAGTGACTTATTTGCCTCATGTATATAACTTTTGTTTTACAGGACCAGAGAAAATAACAGAGAAACTGACAGGGAAGATGAAGAAGTGAATGAACATGAAAGTTTTAAATTGACGTCTTTTCAATAGTCATGGTAGAGGGGTTACATGGGTGATAATTTGTAATAAATCATTTTTACTTAGTTTAGACATAGAATTCGTTAAAAGGACGGGAGATAGTAATTAGAAAAGTTCACCCACCTACTTGCCAGTAAACATTTACCCGTATTTTGTCGCTAACACCTGAGGTTTAAGTCAATTCGAACGGAAGAATTGTATTGACTTTTACAAATAGTTGAGTTTCTATTACGTAGATTTTTATAAGTCAGTACAAATGTAATCCCTCAGTCCGTTTTGACACCGAATAGTAAAGGTGGGAAAAATCCGAAAAGGTTACTTGAAGTGGTTGAATTTGGTATTACTAGATAAGAACTTATATATTTCATTATGTAAAGGTTAACAAAAAAAAATATCTTGACGAATATTTTCGAGGGAGTTGGGGTTCCCAACGGTACTCTCATTATTCTACGAGAAGTGGAAAGTCGAAGGGACCATATGAGGTGTAGACACTTAAAAATCATTCGGTCTTTAACCTTATTTGATCGATCCGATGGTAAAGAAACGGTCTATCATAAATAATGGTATTGATAGTGCACAAAATTTTTCGGGTCAATATACGGTGAAGACAATAGGTCTACCCCTTTGACTTTATCCATCTGATGATATATTGAACGGTCGTTCGACCTAAATCTTAGACTTCTAGTCGTAGAGGACAAATACCGAATGTGTAGACTCATTATAGTCTAGGGTTTTCGGGAAGGAAGGAAAATCAGAGTACCCTGTCGTTCCCTAGAACCCCTACTAGACTAAGATACCGAAAGGTTTTTTTACGAGTCGTTCGGTCAAGAAAGATAGGTAATTTTAGACGTACACCAGTAATACATTTCAGGCATAATACCTCCCCTGAGACTTCTAGTTCATCACTCCATGATTCTTGGCGAAGAGATAACCTAGGAATTTCCTGAGTTTCTGATTGATCTTGAGGAGTTTTGTGTCCAACTTTTGGACAATTTCTCGAGTAGGGAGTTTCAGGAGTCTCCACTTTACTGAATGGATCTTAGAGATCCGATTACTGTCTTGATTCGGATTTGGGTCCCCAGGATTGGAAGACTCACGAGACGGGTGGTATAGTGTGACTTTAGTAAATCGTCCCCTTCTAAGTGAAAGATTTTGTCGTTGGGGTACTGACAACAACAAATCAGCAATTCAGCACAGACTGAGACGTTGAGGGACCTGACGTTGCGTTGTCTGAAGGAACAGGAAGTGGTAGAGGACCTCAAACGAGTTTGAGTATAGGTAACTCAACTACTACAGTAGGTTGGTAGAGTAGGAGACAGTGGGGGAAGAGGAGGACGGGAGTTAGAAAGGGTCTTAGTCCCAGAAAAGGTTACTCAACCGAGAAACGTAGTTCACCGGTTTTATAACCTCGAAGTTGAGGAAGGTCACTTATAAGTCCCAACTAAAGGAAATCCTAACTGACCAAACTGGAGGAACAACCTAACGATGCTGGATATGTAGTCTCAGTTTTTACCAATTACGTACCTTTTGTCTATTTTAGTATTTATCCTCTGTCACAGTATCAAATCTAGTCCTTAACCGTTTGTGAAAAGACCTTTCCCGGTCTATCATTTATCAAATCCGAAACGGTATACCAGAGACAACACTCTTAAGTTGAAAGTGACATCAGTATCTGTTATGTATTTACTTAGTCGTACCGACACAAGGTTATTTTGAAATAAATACCTAAGTCTTTACACTTAAAGTATATTAAAGTGTACAGTGTTTTGTGACAAAGAAGAAACTAATAAAAGGGAGTTTACAAATTTTTTATTGGTAATGATCGAGTATCCGATGTCTTTTTGTCCGTCTCCCGATCTAAACCGGGTGCCCGACTTCAAACGGTTGAAGGTAGATCTTCTTTTGAAACGAGACTTTTTACGCATTCGTCCTTATTTATCCTGGGTGTCCGAGAAATTCCCGAATCGTGTATCAAACATCTTCTCGAGTCTGTTACATCAGTGAGGGACTCACAAACGTAGACCCGACGGAAAAGAATTTCAAGACTTCCGGATCGTCTTGGGTGACCCCTTTTCATTGTAGAGGTACAGGAACAACCCTTGGTCACGTTAGTCACGGGACAATTTTCCACATCATCCTCCACCACTTGAAATGTTTTCCGGACATTTCCTTCCTGTTTCCTTCTGGAAAGAGGGTTGGAGTACGACTTGTCCCTCTTTCTTTCATTCTGGACCTGGGACTGCCGTTTTAGAGACGATAGACTACGATTCTGGTAAATTCGTCTAGTGAACTTCTGTCACAAAGTAAAGTGACATCTAAGCCCCACTAGGGTCCTCGGCCCTAGTCAATAAACCAAGAATATAATCTTAGTAATTAAATGACCGACCGTACGAAGATTGGTAGTATCGTAATGGTAATCCCGGTTTAGTCTTTACGACTATGTGACATAAGGTAGAAACCCCTTGATCCATTCAAGAAGGGTTCCTTTGTTAAAATTCTCATTAATCACCACAGTGGTACTGTAATTTGTTCATATTGAGTCTCCTAAATCGGTATTTTACTGAATAAAATCACCTCGAATTAACCACCTATGGGAACCTATTTTTTAAACGTTTCAGAGTGCTAAAAAGAATATTCGAAATTCTTTATATTTATTAGAGTTAGGTAATAATATTTACAGGTTAGGGTACATTTACAGTCAGAACGATATTTCAATTCTGAAGGGGTGGTGGGGACGGGAGGAGAGTGGAGATGGGGTTCGATCCTGGATTGATATATATCCTTCGTGTTCTGTCCCCTTTACCCGATTTTTTTTTTTTTATGGTTTTGAAGGGAGAAGGTCCTGGGTCGTGAAATTAAGGAGGAGGGAGGCAAACGATTTACACAAAAGACTGTGGCAACTTGCGCTTCAGTACCTTCTTCATTTCCTCTAGACAGCCACGCAGGAGAAAGAGAAAACCCACGGGACCCAGAAGTAAGGACGTGTGGTCGAAAGGGGTCGCCATCACTCGTCCGCGACGAGAAGGAACGGCACGTGTCCGAAGAGCGCCGCCGAAGAGAACAACGTCTCGTGGCTGAGATCCACGCTCCTGAAGTGATCAACACCGAGCGCCCCGACTCAACGAGGCACCTTACACCTTAGAAGGACCTGGTCCCTAGTTTGGTTACGGGGACCGTGACCGTCCGTCTAAGGATAGGTGACTTGGTGGTCCTTTCAGGACCGGTCCATGTAAGAATGAACTACCTAGAATATCACTATGAAGTCGTAACGGTGAGAACCCTGGACTGTCTACAGAGTTCTAATCACAGAGTGCCCGTGACAAAGTCCAAGAAACCTCTATGAGGTAGTGACCACGTGAAGAGACGGTCACTCACCGAATAAGGAAGGAACAACTCAACGATTGAGCATACGTTGAGAAACACCTGGGCACCTGATATCGGGTGGTCCGAAGAGACAGAAACCCTAAAGGGTCCGTTCTTATAACCTCGACCGTCGGTAAGGGAAGAGGTCCCCTAGAAGGACTGGGTCCCTACCTTGGGCGTAGAGGACGTAACATCCACCAAAGAAGTGGCGGCACGGTGACCCCTTCTGAATAAGGAAAGAACCGGGACTCTTCGGGTTGACATGGAGATGGAAGGGAGACGACACCAGACCCACAGGGAGGAGAGTCCTGCAATCCTCTGGGGTGTGGTCAATGGAGAACGACGGTGGGGGAAATAGACAGGACTGTTGAGCCTTTCACGATTGGCTGGGGTACCGTGTCGTTAGAGAGGAAGTGAGGAGTTCAGTCTCGTTGATCGGTCAGACAGAGTCGAAAACTTGGAAAGTCTGCTACAGTCTGTGTTCTTGTCGTATTTCCCTGTACGTTGAGGTCACCCACGAGATTTTCGGAGAACGAGAAACAAACTGCTTCTACCCCTCGTTGAGGAAACCCCCTAAGGGAACCCAACTTGGGTAAGAGGGGTTTTTACGAGGGATGTGTAAAAGTTTGTATGAGGAGAGGAGCAGGGAAAATATAGGAGTTATACCTACTTCCCAAGTTCCAAATTCAAGAGTCTGTTGATAAGAGATTTAGAACCAGAAAAATTTTTATAGAATGTTAAAATGAACAGTTAATATGGAGTTTCGTACACACGTACACACGATTTAGTGAAGTCAGCACAGATTGAGAAACACTGGGGTACCTGATATCGGACGTCCAAGAAGACAGGTACCCTAAGTGGTCCGTTCTTATGACCTCAGCCAACGGTACGGGAGGAGGTCCCCTAGAAGGTCTGGAGTTAGTCAAGTCAAGTCAACGAGTCAGTACAGACTGAGAAACGCTGGGGTACCTGACGTCGTGCGGTCCGGAGGGACAGGTAGTGGTTGAGAGCCGTGAATGAGTTTGAGTATAGGTAACTCAGTCACTACGGTAGGTTGGTAGAGTAGGAGACAGCAGGGGAAGAGGAGGACGGAAGTTAGAAAGCGTCGTAGTCCCAAAAAAGTTATCTCTGGAGTGATCTCTAATTTTTTTTCTTCGTCGTCGTCTTTCGTATTCTGATATTTTCTTCTTTATTTTGAGTAGTAGACGTCTACTGTACTAATAGATGTATCTTTTCGGTTTAACAGACGTCTATTTATTGATCTTAATTGTTCAATACATTTAGGACCAGAATGTGTAGTCAAACCTTACAATAAAGATAACAGTAACCCAAAGTTGTCTTTGAAGGTAATTCTTGGAAGAAAAAGTCAGTAAACACTTCTGTCAAAGGGTTCGTGTGAAGACGACATTACATTACTTTGGTCACAATCGTCGTGGTACGATGTGTCGGACCAGTACCACTGTCGGCGTACGGGTACACTTTAAAAGGTCACAGTTCCGGGACGAAGAGGGTTGTATACAGTGTGTTTCCATCGGTCACCTTATGAGTAACGGGACTCGTTCGATACACGAAGTAAAGAGTGTTATAAACGAGTACGTTGAGGGAGTCAGAAGTCCTAGGAGGGAAAGAAAGGGTGGATTTTTAGAATAACTGTAAGTAGGAAGTTCCGAAACGATTTTACAGTGGTGACATCACTTAAAGGGGAGTTTCGAGGCAAAACTTAAGAGCAGAGGTGGAGAACACAAAGGTATCGTGACACGACAAAGGAGAAGAGTCGGGCACAGCAACAGAAGTCCTTAATAAAATCGGTCTACATATGTACCGACGGAGAGGTTACTCTGTCACTCGAGACGTTTACTTTCTCTGGAATTGTATGAGGAGAAGTATATGGACGATAGAGCCGTGGTCCGGTTCCAAGAAAAATAGTTCCGTCTTTCTCCTTTTTCTCTCTTTTCCGAGGTTCTACGGGAGTTTTCACCGTCCTTGGTGTCGAAATATCGTCACTCCCAGATAGGACTCACCAGAACGGGTCGTCCACAAAGATGTCGTGTCCTGTACGGGTGTCACACGATCTATTTATCCTCTTACCAGGGGTGTAACGTGTACTGGGGCGGACACGAGACCGGTCTTTGAAGCCTGTCATAGCCGGTCAAGAGACTCAGGGCGCGAGAGGTCAAGAGCCGCAGAATGACTGCTTGTGTCCGTCGTGAGAGACAGTGTGTACATCTGGTGTACCTGCAAACGCAGAAAAGAAGAGAGGTGGTGCAGGTCCGTGAATGGGTCACCAACTGGTCATTCCCTCATAGGTTCAAGTTAAGGGGATAGAGTTTTGGATTTCACGGTAAATCCGATGTCTCGGGGGACACCTTAATCCGACTCACGGAATGACCCAGTGTATCGGTCATTCACCGACTATACCCTAAGTTTGGGTTCGTGAAACATGGTGAGGGTATTTACTTGATACTAAAATTCGTAATGCTGATGGCACAATCTAGATTTCTGTTTTCCTTATTGAGTATCGCAAATGTTTTTTTCTTTCGTTTTATAAAGATATAATTTGACGACGACGACGACGACGACGACGATTCAGTACAGTCAGCACAGGCTGAGACACGCTGGGGTATCTGCCGTCGGGTGGTCCGAGGGGACAGGGACCCTAAGAGGTCCGTTCTTGTGACCTTACCCAACAGTAAAGGAAGAGACTACGTACTTTCACTTTTCACTTTCACTTCAGCGAGTCAGTGTAGGTTGAGAAGCGCTGGGGTACCTGACGTCGGGTGATCCGAGGAGGTAGGTACCCTCAAAGGTCCGTTCTCATGACCTCACCCAGTGGTCACGGAAAAGGTGATATAATTTGATGATATATCTTTTACTGATCCAATTAGTAGGGGTTTAAGAATCGCAACGTGTCTATAATAAAAGGTTCACTTTTTTACTTTTCAATTCTAGAAATTTGGGTCTTTCTTGGTCATGACCTTGGGTTCAGACAATGTTCAATCGATACTCATCGATACTCCGGGGTCTATCAAATAAAGTAAAGAAGGTAAGAGTCAAAAAGACACATATTTTATCTATGTTATTGTGGATTGAACATGACAATATCTTACCTAATTGATATTCTATACGTTTCATGCGTCGTGTACCAGGTGTCAGTCCCTTACCAGTAACATCATCATAATCACCGTTATTATATCTGGACCGGAGACACTAAACACATTGAAACTCCGAGTGTTCGTGTTTATGTTTTGGAGTGATACGTGTCACTATTAGGGATTTATATTACTTCATAAAAACCATTTTCAATTTTGAACCTTCTGATGTAAACCGTTTTTCTTATAGTTAAACCTCTCTGGGTACATGAATGTGAGACCGACCATACAGTCCCTACTAGATAGACGGCCATTAGTTACAGACAACCTTTTACTTTTATCAATATTTGTAGTAGCGCACTCTTGATCCTTTACTCAGGAAGGGTTCTGTCCAATGTTGACGTGTTAAAGTTCGACTGTAAAATAAAGTGGAATTTTTATCAACATAAATTATTCCATTAATAGTGATTTCCCAACCTCAGACTTTTGGTTCGAAGATGGTAGACTACGTCTTGTCGATGTTAGTTCTACAAACCCCAAGTCTTTCGGTGTCTCTCGAGAGGTTTAGTGAAAAGATTTTCCACAATCTTAGAATTGTTTTCTTAACTCTATGACTCTAGAATTTGGGGTTTATAGTACAAATAAGATCTGACCCACACATATGAAGGAAACCGAAGAACAAAAGACCAATATACAGTCCAAACAGAACAATGAGTCTAGTATCCTTTCGTCAAGACCTATCAGAACTGGTAAGATCTCCCCTCTCTTATCGTGTCCCATCTAAACTAAGTCCTCCAGTTGGTTTATACCGGTTTTAATATACTGACAAACAGGTACCTCTTCGTTTAATCTTTTTATTTACGTTTTGACGGGAAAGGAAACCCGGGTCAATGGTGACTGACAGAGACTAAAGACCGATGGACTATCTGTCTAAGGAAGGGGGGACCATCCGACTACTTGATGAGGTTCAAAGATTTGTTTAGATCTTTGTGTCGGGGTGACTCCTGGGTGTCGGTCAGATGGAAAAGGTCAGAAAGTTGTGGTTCACTCTCCTTGTTCTGTCTCTCCAAGTGTCCAACGAGACTCGTCCAGCTCAACTGCGTTTTTCAACTAAATACCTCTTACCTCACCCTCCGTGAAATTTTTATATAGAAGGAAATAATGAACCGGAAACTCAACTTGAATTAACGTATATTCTATCTCCAATAACGGGGGGAGGTAGAAGAAATATAAACAAATACGGTTTCGTTGGTCTACAGTACTGTCGTCCTTGTTATCAGTAAACTCTTCATTTATAAAGACAGTTGGGTGGTCGACCCGTGGTATCTCCGTTTTTTTTTTTTTTTTTCCAGTTAGAGAACTGACTTAATTTGAAGAAACCCGAAAACGATAAAATACCTTAAATCTGTGAGACGAGACACTTACGAAGTTTAACAAACCGTATCATATTTTTTACGTTCGTTATGTTTAATAGGAAGTCGAAACTCACTCTCTATTAAATGTCTCTATTAGGGAGTTTCTGTCTATTCCTTCCCCAATGGTATGTGTTACCTACTTTAAATTTCTAGGACCTAATCTACGGACCGAACCGATAATCTGCCTGGAACTGAGACGTGTACAATAAAAAAAAAAAGTAGAGGAAATGGACGAGACCACCGAGTCCACCATTTCTTAGACGGACGTTACACCCTCTGGACCTAAGGTAGGGACCCTACCCTTCTAGGGGACCTCTTCCCTTTCCGATGGGTGAGGTCATAAGACCGTATATTCTTTTATTTTATAAGTACAATTTTGATAGGATAAAAATCAAAGTAAATAGTGAGAGACTAATTCCATTATATAGGATGGTCTTACGTTTCTGTACGAATCAGTAATTAAAAAATTCTAAGAATAAACCTTTATATTATTATTATCATTATTAATTAATTATTAATAATAATAGTAATGTAGGAACTAAAGTTTATATGCTCGTATCCGTAAAGTTCCCTGAAGAAACCACCAGGTCACCGGTTCTGAGGTGTGAGGGTTACGTCTCAGGGTCCAGGGTAGAGATCAACCCCTTGATCTTAGGTAGACGATGTTGATTGTCAGGGTAGGGTGTTGATTTTTCTATGGTGTACGACGTTACTTCTGTCTTCTGGGGGGTACGTCGGTTTATTTAATTAAAAATTTTTATTTTGAAATTTTTGTAAAATTTGAATTTGAACGGTTTTAGACTTTTTGAAGAAAAAGAAAGTTTATGTAGTTTGGTTTGAGTCTTGGAAGGTTACAAATAACAAAAATAGAATAGTATGTCAAGGACAACGTCCAACTTAAGGGTCCCTTTGTGGGACTCTATTCCCACCTTTTTCAAATGATCCTTCACAAGACTTCTAGTCGTGGATTCCTTCTTTGAGTCTTCGTTCCTGACTCTTCTCCCTCCTCAGCCTGACACTACATCAGAGTAGTTTGTGGGGACTGGTTGAGGTAGTCAAGTCAAGTCAACGAGTCATCACAGAAACGTTTGGGTACCTGACGTCGTACAGTCCGAAGGGACAGATAGTGGTTACGAGTCTTGGACGAGTTTGAGTACAGGTAGCTTAGCCACTACGGTAGGTTGGTAGAGTAGGAGACAGGAGGGGAAGAGAAGGACGGAAGTTAGAAAGGGTCGTAGTCCCAGAAAAGGTTACTCAGTCTGGAAACGTAGTCCACCGGTTTTCTAACCTCAAAGTCGAAGTCGGAGCCAGGAAGGTTACTTGTAAGTCCTGACTAAAGCAAATTCTAACTGACCAAACTAGAGGAACGTCAGGTTCCCTGAGAGTTCTCAGAAGAGGTTGGGGTGTCAAGTTTTCGTAGTCAAGAAGTCACGAGTCGAAAGAAATCCCTCGGGACTTTGACCTACCGGAAAATCTGAACAGGGTTTAATTCCATTTTGTCTACCTCCCGATTCAGGAAACCGGGTCTTCAACTTAGATACATCGAGAAGTATCGTAGGTGAAGTCGAAAATTACCTCGGTTAAAATTCATACGATTGTTTGGTCGACCAGACAATAGTTGTTTATAAACAACTTATGTATGATACACGAGTAATGACGTCTCTGACGGCTCATAATATAATAACCAAAGGGTCCACCGTGTCACCATTTCTTAGACGGACGGTTACGTCCTCTACGTCCAAGTTAGGCGTCCAACCGTAATAGGGGACCTCATCCTTTACCGTTGGACGAGGTCACAAGAACGGACCTTTTAGGGTACCTGTCTCCTCGGACCACCCTAGCGTTCTCAGTCTGTGTTGACTCGTTGATTTGAGTGCGTACGCACGTGTGTGTGCCTGTGTGTGTGTAGAAACGATAGTTCTTTAAATGTTAAATAAACTCTTGTCTAATTTTGCGTTTTAATAAAACTTGTTATTTTTAAATTTTATTGTCCATTTCTGTTGTTGTCGACTCTTTACTCCCATTAGTCTGGCTCCTGTAAAATTTAAACTTCCTGTCTCTTTATTGAATTAAGACACGTCGGCCCTTGTCTTCAACGTAGCACAGGAATTCCAAAAACTACCCTCCTCTCATCTTCCTTTCAGCACCACCCACCGCTCCATCGTTGTCACTAGACTCCCGTTTTATGTTCCACAAACCCTCATTAGAAACATTTTTCTGGTATTGAGAAACTTCTTTTCAGATAATCCTGATCTTCGTTCTCTTCATGAGTCACTTTACACCTCCGGTGAGTCCACTCATATCTAAGGACCCTTTGTACTTCCACTTTCGTAAACCAAGAAGATTCTTACCGTTGTCGTTACTGTTAAAATCCAAATAGTTCAAGACTACTCCCGACATTGGGCCAAGACCCTGAGTGACACCGTCGGAGAGTGTCGTCCAGTCAAGATGTCACACTAAGAACCTTCGGGTCGGATCTCTGGTAAGAAAGACGTAAAGGTTGTTAAGACACTCGATTATAGGGAATTGTTTATGAAAAGACAAATTTAATCGTTTTCGTTCAATACAACATACGTTATATATGTGTAAAAGATTATATATGTGTAAAAGAATAGATTATAAGTGTCGTTAACATATTCGTCTATCGTAATAGGAGTAGATGTCCATTCCTCTGACTTAAATGCTCCAATTTATTTACCAGGTTCCAAAAGATCATTCATACACCAGCTCAAATCTAAACTTCGACCCTGTTAGAGTACGGATTTAGGTACGGTAAAGGTGTTGTACTTGACAAAAGACTTCCGTCTCTATACTTACTCGGAGTTATGAAAGGCATACTCGTACCCATAGATGTTTGTCTTATCAAAGGTACTATCCACCAATCTATAATATAAGTATGAGACCTAACTTTATGTATCATAAGCTACACTTAGTAAGGTTACCGTCTTGTTGTAGTTTGTCACCTTTCGACGGGACGTTAAGTACGGTTTCGGTCTTTTCCTACTCAGGGACCTGGTCACCCGGTAGGATCGAGACGGGTTGAGATGAAAGTCACTAACGAATGTTTAAATTGTTGGTTTTGGGTTGTTAGGACAGACTTCGGAGTATTTATTTAAGTTCCGGTGTCACATTCCGTTCAAAACGGAATGAGTAGAGTACAACAAGGTATATAACTTAAGCTAGTAGAGTACTTTCAATTTCCGGGGGGGTTTATTCTCTGTTAAATTGGTGGTCAGAATCGGGAAAGTTGAAATTCTAGTTAAGATAATCAGTCTGAGTGATCTGTCACTGGTTTTCACACATAAAGATTCTGGTTTCACAGGTACCAATTTTCCTCTTAGATACCGTCCTATTCTTTTATTTACTATGCCATACTGGTAATGGAGGAGGATTCGGGTTCCTTTGCGATAGTGGAACTTGAGACCTGGTAGTCGAAGTGGAATCGTTGGATCGTCCTTCTGGATGTTAGTTACTCAGAGCCCCGTCGGTAAGGGATGGTAAGAGATGAATGGTGTTGATCGAAAGACTTTGAGACGGTCTCTTACTCAACCCGAGGTCCCTTTTCTCTTGAATGGGAGACTGGAGTTGTGAAGTTCGGACTGAAGTGTGGTCAAATTTTGTGAAATACCGCGGGAAGGTAAGTATGTCACAAGAAGACCTACACGGAAAGACAGGAGTTAAGGTAGAAATCGTGTCGACTGTTTACGACGGACCTGTGTGTCGACAGAGGGCTCTCCTCGGGGTACGAAAAATTTGTCGAAACGGAACACTGGACTGGATGTCCGTCCGACGTATGAAGTCACGTGACTGTCAATTCAGTACAGAAAACAGGGTCCGTGTGTCTAGGTCGTCCCATCTCTTTCAAGTGTCCGTTGCGAGTGTAAAGTTTTGCATTTATTTACCGAGTGTGGTCTCCGGGTCACGTGAATTCAAACCTTCTGTTTTCGAAGGGTTCTTTTCTCACTGGGTTTCCCATGATAAGTCTTTAGGGAGGTCGTGGAGTACCATACTACCGACGTGGACCTGCCGACTTACTCTAGATGGTGGTCGTCCTCTGGTCTACAGGACACGACCCGTCTTGTACAGTTGTCAGAATGGAAGACAAAGAAGGACTGAACAAGGGATTCGTAGAAAGACTATATAAAAAGGGGATCACTCGGGATAAGGAGAGAAGGAAAGAAAAAGAAAGGAAATAGGGAGAAGCGAGAGATAATATGAAACATGAAGAATAAGAAGGTCAAAATGAGTATAAAGGACCAAGCCGTCGAGGATAATAAAGTATGTGAACCTTTGGAAAATAAAAGAAGGTCAAAAGGCTTCTTGAAAATGTCGACCGGGGTAGACAAAAGGGATTTACTGGGAGACGAGAAATTAGTATACGTGAAGGAGAGACTAAGGTGGACGGGAATTAACCGACCCGGGATGTTAGAGGTATGAGAGTTAGGATGATTGTTTATATTCGAATCCTATCCCCACTAAACCCCGGACTTAAGATAGTGGTAAATTTGTGGTCGGTGTCTATTGTCTGAGTGACTATACAATAGTTGAAATCGGAAAAGGACGTCAATAGACCCAAAAATTTTTAAATGAAAAACTATAAATTGAGTAAAGTTTGAAAGTGTTAAAATATTATGTCCGTTACGTACTAGTGACATCTTTTCATTCAGTTTTGTCCAATTCATCTTTCTGTCTTTACTTTTCAATAGACGTTTAGGTGGGAAGTCTCTTATGCGACACAAAGTACTGACTGCACTACTTATCACAAAATTTTCTATGTTTCTACTTACTTTCTCTGTAACGGGAAGAGAACCTCTTGGATGTAGGTGACCCCTTCTTTTATTTTGTTCGTATATGTTACACCGTATAAATCTTTTGTCGTTTTTAACTATCCTTGTTCCTGTTTATTAAGTGTGGAACCCTTTCGGACCTCTTTCACAGTAGATAATACTCGGGACTTTCTTTTTGTCCTTAATCGGTTCGTTTTTTCTCCCTTTCCCTTGAAGGTACCATTCAGAAGTTTCTATCTCTCAAACCGTGAAGGTTTTTTGGTTTCCCTCAAGTCATACCAACTTTCATTCCCCGTCACAGACAGTTGTCCATTCGTTCCATTCCTCACCAGTCTCCCGTCTCCTGGCACATTCGGTGTTACAAGGGATCTCCGTTACCCTTGTGACTTCCTATAATTCGTTACCTATTGTACTAGTCTAAAAATGAAAATTACCTTGGTACTCGGATTTTCTTGGTGTCATACGTTATCCACGGTGGGAGTATTAGTCCCGTCCCTCCCGTCCTCCCTCTCTCTGTATCCATCATTCCTCATCTTGGTCCTATGTTAGAGTCCGACAGTTGATACGACGAATGTGACAGAATACTACGGATAATTGGTAAGATCCAATAGTTAGTCCTTTACGTCCGTTTATACAAAACATACACTTGATGTATAAAAGGAAGAATATGTCCTTAATCGGGAAACGGAACTTGAACCTCTCACCGACTAAACGGACCAACTCTCGACCCATTCGACCTCATCGACACGCACTCCTTTTTGGAATTTTCCCTACGAGGTGTTCGTAAGAGTTATTGGTTCTGGTCTTTACTGTTACACTTTAATCGGTCCCACGAGAAAACTGACGAGGGTTTAGTGTTTATTAATAAGTCGGAGGGCAAAAGTAAATAGACACGTCGAGAATAGTATCGTATAAAGGTTTATAATAATAATAATTCTCAACCAAGTCTAGGATTTTCTTGAATCCTAAAGGGATGAGAACTATTTCTGAAAAGATAATGAGTGACTGTGGTCCCGTTAAAGACAACGAGTAATTTCGCTATGTCAGTTACATTAATAAACCTGAACTCGGAACTCTTGTCTGTTCACGAAGAACTTGAAGAAATACCTTTGAGTCTTTTTTTTCCTTATATAAAGTATAAATCTAGATCATGTTTGTATTTTCACACACAATCAGTGAGTCAGCACAGACTGAGAAACATTGGGTACTTGACATCGGGTAGTTCGGGGGTCCGAGGAGACAGGTATCTTAAGAGGTCCGTTCTTATGACTTCACCCAACGGTAAGGGAAGAGGTCCCTGTTTGTATTTATGGATATATTATAATTATCTTTACTTTAAAACTTCTTTGTCATTAATAGTACTGTCATACACTACGTCCGAAAGTAAAAGAAAAGGTAAGGTAGAGTAAGGTAAGATAAAGATAAATAAGATACTATAAGAAAAGACTCACCCCTGTTGGTGTAGTCTTTTGAGAGGTTATCCCAGGTGATTTCACCTTATATGGTATAGACTATTGGGTTACTAAAGTGAGAATCCATTTATGAGTCCTCTTTATTCATGTACACGGGTAGTGACCTAAACAAATCTGACAAGTGTTTTCACTATACTTGTCAAGTATTCCGGTTTATAGTCTTCAATAGATTTCTGAGCGGTTGTCATCTTACCTATTTATTTCCAACCATATCAGTATGATGTTTCACGATACTAACAAACGTTTTTGCGTTTACTTAAAGGGTATGTTTTACAATCCACGTTTTCTCAATTGTGAAATACTGAGATTAATGCATTTCAAGTTTTAGTTGGTTTTGATTTGAGATACGACAAGATTCAGTCTTGTCACCCAACGGGAACCTCTCTAACACTAGACTTCCTCAATGACGCCACGAAGATCCCTCGACCACGTAGAACTGGAGTTACGGGAAGTGTTCCTACACAAGTTAAACACCTCGATATAGTTTGAAGAATACATGAAAAGGCATACATTTAATGTGAAGTCATTTTGTAATTCTTTTTATGTTCAGTGTTTGGTAATTTAATCTAAGAAGGTGAGTGATTAGCGAACGTTGGAGTCTAAATTTTAGGGGATGTAATCTATAGTTCCCTTCTGTATGTTACTGTGTAGTTTTGTAAATTTACAATAAGTATTATTTTATCTTTCGAGTTTTCAGAGTAAATATTTGGTGATCTATGTTGGTTTTATCTTTCTTAGGTCTTTTTTACTTTGTCGATTTTTATTCTTTTATGATAGGGAAGAATGAACTAAAAATTATTGAAATGTCGACGAAAGTTAAGTTTAAAAATAACTTAGAATGTATAATTAGATGTGAACGACGGTTATTAAAACAATTCTTTGTGTATCAAAACTTATACGGATGGGTCGAAAAAGGAATCACAGGTTCGGAGATCAGAGAAGAATTAATTTATCAGTTCTTGTCAGGTCACCATTTCCTTTAGAGAGGACTACGAGACAAGTCCCGACATGGAAAGGGTGACCTTAAGGAAAAAAGGGAATCTCGAAGGTAGAGACCGTTCTACAGGAGTTTTAGAGGTTAGACGAGATTGGGTAAGAACTCTTCTCTACAGTGGGTTGTTACCGACTAATGTTAGTTACAAATTACCGTTGGGTGAGGTCATGAGAACGGACCTTTTAGGGTACCTACCTCCTCGGACCACCCGACGTCAGGTACCCCAGCACTTCTCATCCTGTGCTGACTCACCGAAGTGAAAGTGAAAAGTGAATGTACGTAACCTCTTCCTTTACCGTTGGGTGAGGTCACCCTCTTAGGGTCCCTGTCCCCTCGGACCATCCGACGGTAGAGACCCCAGCGAGTCTCAACCTGTACTGGCTTCACTGAATCGTCATCGTCAATGTGTAAATAATTACTTACGGTACGAACCATAAAATTTCCCTGGGTCTACATAAAGATCAGTGTCGGTAAGAGAAAGAGTTCGTTTTATGTCTAATACTCGATATGACACGTACTAAAAACGAAAGGTTTATCTAATATCGTGTGTATATATCCCGTCTACAGAAGGTCTTGTAAAGAACCGACTACAGAAATAAGGCACTAAGATACTCTCAAAAGAAGTTTAAGATGTTTCACCAGTCTAGAGGTCTACTTCCGTTAGGTCGACAGAACGCTTTCCTCCGAGACAAAATCGACCGTACACTCACAGGTGGGTCGTCCCCACGTCTATGGTACCGAACCAAATCCCGGGTGGACGTGGGTGGAGGGGAGTCGTGGAGTGACACCTTGGCTATTTCCAGAAACCCCGGAATGTCAGAGACGACTTTGGATCTAACGTAGTCAAAGGTTCCTACACACTGAGCGGGATCGACAGGTTTTATGGACGAGTTCAGGGGGAATGGGAAGTGTAGACAGGTTTGTGTTCCCGTTCTCTACGTGACATGCACTATATTTCGGTTCAGTCGCGTTACGAGGAGTATGAGTCTCAGTTGTCACTCTTGCTGTACTTTGTTTGCGTTGGACGAAAGTTGTTTTCGACTTAAATTTAACAGACAGACGATTTTCATGTAAACTTTTTACTTTAGAAAGGTATACCGAAATAAAAGGAGACATATTTTCCCACTCTGACTTAAGGCGAAATAAATTTTTTTTTTATTTCGAGATACATATATCACGACTGTATATGTGATTTCAGTAGACCTTTTTTATGTTCGATGATATTGCTTACGGTTTACGGTCTTCATCGGTCAAAGTAAGATGACTCTGTTTATCTACCTTCCCCTTTACACAAATCAACTGTCTCACTTATCTCTTTTAACTAGGGGATAACAGTTTATATGACAATGGCCTGTACTCCTAACCCTTCGACACTTTGCGACACAAAACGTGTGTTTCATTTGAATTTCGGAAGTTTATTTGGATCATTATAAAGTTTTCGAAGATTATAGGTTTTTACTTTACTAAGTGTGGTCTGATTCATAAATGCAATCTATAAGGAGTAATTAAGAACTCTGTTTCCTTTCACTAGGAAGTGACTTCTTCACGAAAAATGTGTTTCAAAACTTACAGTTTACCTCTCTTTGTCGTATAAAACATTTTTCTTGTAAATCGTGGATTATAAGTTTTGTGGGTCGGACCCAAGGAGGAAAATACTCACGTCTCGACATAGTCTCGGGCCTGTAAATCTTAATATATCGTTTGAACATTGTCTTGGTGTAAAGGAAAACCTTATGTTATGTCGACGTTTGTTTTTTTTAGTGTAAAGGAGGTCAATAAACGGTTTATCGACATAGGAGTGTGGTTAATATCTGAGATCATCTGTTGTGGTCTTCTTCCCGTCTCTATTTTCTACTTCTATTTTGGGAAGAGAAGGTAAACCGTGTCTTATTTAGGTTTTTCTTTCTTTCCTTTTTTTTTTGTAAAGTTTCTGTTTCTAGTATGAAATCTTGTATTTCCAAACAAAGAAAAAATTATACGAAATTAAAAAAGGAAAAACCGATTCTTTATCCTGGAATAAAAACGATATCGTGTTCATTCGTAAAGTGGTTCCGGGATTTAACGTTTATTTAAAAATTTTTCGTGAAGTACCCGAGGAATCGTATTACAGGTCAGAGAGAGTCCGAAAAAGTTTATTGTCTGATTAAGGTAAAGGAAGGCAAGACGATGGTTTAAGACGGAGAGAGGTAGTGATGGTAAAGAGGATGAAACAAAACAGAAAGGGAAGTCATTTGAGTTGTGGGACCATTAAGTTAGAGGACAAGTTACAGTACCAACTTAGTTTAGCGACAGTAAGTTTTATATTGGGCTCCGAACTTGACACCGTACCAACTCACTAGTCCCGTTTATAAGGGCTTAGACCTTAAAGACCCAAAAGTCGATAACTCGAGGATTCACCGAAATCTGTTCTAAAGGGTGACAGAGTACTCTTGTCCAGCCTAGGACAAACATGACGGACTCTGAGGTATCCCATCCTGTGACGTTCGTTCCGTTCGAAATGGACACTGGTTCGAGAGACACCTAATCACCTCTTAACCAACATTACTCTAAATTCGTTGTTTAACCACTGTCGCGGTAACTGGAGGGTTCTACCTGTACCTTTCATTGTTTATTACCTTTTCTAATTGTTCTACAGTGAAAGTGTGGTCCTCTCTTTAATCTTTTCTGGTCTTCCTTCGGGACAAATTTCTACAGAAATGAGTACCTCATATTTATCAGTCCAAAGGGTCTTTCTCTGTAAAGGTAAGAGTGGTGATCGAGATGAATTTGTTCAAACTTCCGGTTATTTTTGTGTCACGACCAAATGTTCCCAATCCTCTTTACTTCCTTCTACCACTTAGAAGGAACTCAAGTCTTCAAATTTCTCCTTTAAGATTCCCACCCTTCACTGTTTAACATAACTATGATTGGAAATTTTTTTTATTAAGTTCTGTACTTGGTCCTGGTTCGTGTAATATGTTTGCAATACTCTGTTTCTCATCTTTGATACGATTTCAGATCCTAATTTCTTGTGGACTTCTTTGCCCCGGTCCAGTACTTAATCTTCAACGTTTGTGTGCTTATTGCTGTCGGTTGGTTGTACTACCCGTCAACTATACGTAACGCTCTCTGTACACCTTTCCTTGGGTCCTCAACTTTGACCACAACCTTTTGGTAGACTTTTCTAGTCTCGATTCTACACGACGAGTCTTTAGTCTCTGGAAACGGATTGTTTGAACGAGATTTCCTCTGTCTCCCGTTCGTCTATCGAGAATCGACTGAGGGTAGTGTTTCATCCGTGAGGAATTTAGAAACATCTTAACTTAACGACTTTATTTGGTATAAACTACTTTCTTCATCCTAAAAAAGTCTAATCTTGTCGACGGAAATGTTTAAGGTGACGAATATGTCTCACCACACCCTTCCTTTCCTGTCGTCTTGATAAGAGAAATCGTTGACTATCATTTTAATCTTCTTTTCGCTTGTCGGTCTCGTCTGCTGGTTTGAGTTTACCTACACCTGGTGAATTCATTAACTCAGTCCCCTATCATTTACGTCAAGTTAAATCCTATTACAGGTTATTTAACGAAATTCTTTATTGGGTCCCTTATGTCCAATTTACCTTGTTGGTACAGTCTCTAACTAGACGTTTAGTGTTATTTCTTTTAGTAACTTTGATTGGTGGTCTCGTAATGGTTGAAGTCATTTTCTCCGGTATCGTTGGGATGGTCGTTTTTACGTTTACCTGGGCGAGTCTGTCGTCTCGGCGACAGGAGTAACTATGCAAAGAGAGACGAGAAGGACGCGATCACTTTTGAATTGGTAAAGGGTTCGTAAGGAAGTTTGAATTAGATAGAGTCATAAAGATACCCGTAGGGGATTGAAGAGAGGTTTAAGGAAAAAAAAAAAAAAAACCGGACCGTTTAAATCGCGAATATAAACGTTTAGTTTACCTATACAGTGTTTGCACCTCCACTACCAAATCAGTGAGTCAACATAGACCGAGACGCTGGGGGTCCTGATATCAGACGGTCCGAGGAGACAGGTGTCCTAAAGGGTCCGTTCTTAAGACCTCACCCAATGGTAAAGGAAGAGATCCGTTAGAAGGGTTGGGTTTCTAGCTTGGGTGTAAAGGGTGAAACGTCCGTCAGAGGACGTAATTGGTGATTAGTTTAAGAAACCACCAGGTGTTTCACACTGTGACCCTTAGACACATGGAGCCCATGTACCGAAAGAGGATTTCTTCCACCTTATATTCATTTTGAGTTTCATTTGATTTAGGTGTGAACGGGGTCCTTCCCTTTCTCAACCTTCACTGAACTAACCGTAATTAGATAAACTTAAATTTCAACTAAAGAAATCAGTACCTGTTCTTTGTTTCCGTATATGAAAGTGAAGTTACCAGTAAACGTCGCGACACACGGTCTATGACCCGATCCACAAGTCCTAGGACGTAGCTGACTCAACATAGGAGACGGGAGGTCTTTGGGTCAGTTTTTGTAGTGTCGTGTTGTGCGTGTCCTGTTCTTGTTGAAGACGACACACGGTTCGTTAGTGTGTGTGTAAGAGACATCTGAACTAGGTCTAGAGTCAAACCTTGTTGAAAAGTTTTGGTGTCTTAAAAAAAAAATTAAAATTACAAAATAACCATAGGAATTCCAGGTTGACTTCCCTTTTGTCCTACTACTTGAGACTAGTAAACGATTTATTTTTACCAGACAAGAACGGTCCTTCTGTCGTCGAACTCGTTGTTGTAAGGTCGGTTGAAGGAAAGGGTAAAACAGGGTCGGACCCTCCTTAAACAAGAAGGTCTGTCGACTCTGAGTGGATCTAAGGACTTTCCTCGTCTCGGCTGGGTTGGTCTGATTAATCACAGACGTAAAGTAGTCGAACTCCTTTTTACAAAACGACTTTCCGTCGTACCTGTACCGTCAGATTCTCTCCCGAAACTTAGGACGAAGACGTAAAATAGTCGAAAATAGATCGGAGAGGGTAGGAGTTGGATAAGTAGAAATATTACCCTTATTATTATAGAGTAACAACCGAACAAGGAATATGTTCTGTTCCATTATATATATTGTCACGGACCGTCCATTGAGTTGAGTAATTACGGACAAGGTACGGTGATGAGGACGGTTTACGACCCTCCTTATTGAAGGGATGTAGGATGAGAAGGTAAGTCTTACAGAGATTTCACATCATCTATTACGTTTACTGGAGTCGATTCTGTACCTTAAGGATCCTTATGGATTCGAAGGTAGAACACTCATTTTTGTACCTTACAGATGGTACCCCTCCGGTAGGGAGGAAGATCGTTTATGAAAGTCTCAGTAGGAAGAGGTTCTTTAGAGTTTTTCCTCCGCGGGAACCGTATAAAGTATGAACCGAAGTAGTTTTTACTCAGCACAGGATTGGTGTCGTTTTCTTAGTCTATGTCATCTTAAAACGGTCTCCCACTCTTCCTTCTCACTTTCCCTCCTTTTGTTCTGACACTAGTAAGAGTAACATCCAGTCCTTAAAGTATCTTCTCTCTCCGACTCATTGACCGGTTTTTGTGTATCGTAAAGTCTTTATTTCGACTACTCTCCACGTGGCAGTACAGGTCCCGACACGACATAGACCCGTAGTTGGTTCAGACGGAAAAGGTGACAGTATCGGATCAATGGATCGGGGAATCGTTGTGGGTCTCGGACGTTGCGGACCGTTTTCGATCGTTGTGAAGTGAGACCGTGAGTTATTCATGAACGTTTATTTACTAGTATTCTTTCCATTTTAATTTTCGTACGCCGTCGAGTCTTGGACGTCAATTTGGTTTTGGATTATTTTATATATGTCTCTTTTCCTATATGGGACAAGGTTTTGTCCTTCTTTTTTTTTTCTCTCTCTCTCTCTGTAAAACAAGGTTTGATTGTTTTTGACTGTTCAGGGGGACGAAGATGGGTTAACAATAGAACATCATAAGGGGTGGAGGTTGATGAAAAAAATTCCTGTTAAACGATAGGGAAGAGTTTTCGTTGGGAGGTTTATTTTATCTAAAGTAGTACTGAGTTTCAATGTTGTAAAAAATCATTTCCTTGTGGTCTATTTGTGATCCTCTCGATTCTGAAACCACGGTTTGTTGGTTTGTCTACACTGAGGATGGTGAAGGATGGAAAGGTTCTCTGCACTAATTACCCCTTAATATCCTTATAAGATTAAGAACAACTTTTCGAACTAGCTAAATAACCACGAACGTCGGTTTCTTATTGGTCCAGGTACAAAGTTTGGTGACGTCTACTGGGTCTTAGACCCCGAGTAGTGCTGAGATATGAAACGATTTCTGACCACGGTTCTTTTAAAGGAGGTTCGAGTCATTAGGAAGAAGGAAAGACCTATTTAAGATGTATTGAAAGGGTAACGAGGACGGAACCCAATTCTACGGAACGTCGTCGGAACATTTACTGAAGGCAGAAACCTTCTACGTAATTTCAATATAACATAGAGACTAAGGGTGAGAATGTTGTAGAAGAAGGATACGTTTATCTTAGAACGAGTCTACGGAGTCAGGTTGAAACCAGTGGGGTCCTTTGGTAATGACTATAAAGACGGGGATCTGCTCTTGTCCAGGGAGACGAGACACAAGAGTGTCATATAGAGTGTCAAGAGTGTCTACAGTGTGTTAGCGTTGTAGAAGTGCACAATAATTAAAGATGAATTAACGGAGAGAAAGACTGATCTGACATATTGGTACTCCTTTTGTAATACAGGAGTTATGTACCACCAGCAATTCATTTACCTGTGGAGGGGTTCAAAACAGTCGAGAGTTACAGGTTTAAAGTAAGGAAGAGGACTCCCTTTAGTGTCGTGTAGACGAAGTCGTTTAACAGGGGACTGTAGGTAAGATTGAAAACCCAAACCCCCATTGACTTGGGGTCCTCAAAACCGTCCCTTATCCCGGTGTGTCGTGTGTCGATCTCTACAAAGGTCGAAGGGAACGTCGATCCCAGACCGGTGTACTTACACTCGACTTCTCTTACAAGTTGTACGTCCAGTACAGTCCGGTACGACGAAGAGATTAGGGAGGAAGGGGAAGGGTTTCCGACCTCCCGTTCGTACCACCACGACTCTGTCGAAGTCGGTCTCTCTACTCCTGTTTTAGGATTCCCTACTGTCTTGGTGTTCTGTCTTCGTTGGATCAGGACCCACTGGGCGGATAGGTTGGTCCTGATGAGTGAACAAAAACCTAAATGTAGTCTCTGTCGTTAGAACAGATAACAAATACGGAGACTTAAAACCAGAGAAGAGAGAAAAAAGATCGTAGGACTTATCTTAGAAATTATTAAGTGTAGTCCCCTAAAGGAACCACCAGGTCATCGATTCTAAGGTACAGAGGTCACGTCCTTTGCACCCGAAATAGAGACGAGTCCCTTGATCTAGGGTGTGCGACTTTTGATTCCAAAACTTACGGTGTTGATTTCTGGGGTGCACACCGTTGTTTCTAGTTTCTAAAGCGTACGACGTTGATTCTAAGCCACGTCGGTTTATTTATTTAAAAAGAATTTAAGTGTAACCGATATGTACTGATATTAATTTAAAACGTTCTCTTCCCCTGTAAGGACTTCAATCAGGAAACAAGTTCGTGATAATAGTGATTGTTGTACCTATGACTTTTGAGTGATAACAGACGATGTATCGATGGTAGATTCTCGTTATTTATTAAAGTATCTTATGTCGACACAAATGGTAGACGTGATCTTATTTACGAGACAAATGTATTGACTACCGACGACAGAATTAAGCTGATCCGTTTCTTTCTAAGGAGACTCTCATTGGGTCCTCGTGAACCGGGACGACTGTGACTAAAGTCCGAACACTGGAGGTCTTGACACTCTACCATTTGAAGACAACAAAATCCAGTACATGAGAAACCATGAGATAGTGTCGTCGGGATCCGTCGGAATAAGTCGAGACGTACTTGGAATTACGTTCCGAGTCAATCAAGGATGTTGGGGTAAAGGAGGAGGTCATAAGTAGTGTGTAAGAGTCTAAGTCCACCGAGAAGAGTGACGAGGGTTCTACCGACGGTCGTTAGAGGTCCCGAAGGACGAAGAAGTGTAAAGTGTCTCTTCTCTCTCAGTCGAGAGGGCCGTCGACTGATTTCAGACCCTAAACTCACCGTAAGGACTACATCTGACTAAACTCAATGGACGGGTTTCTCGTTTAGATACTGTCACAGGTTCCCCACCCTGACACAACTAACTAATCTCAGTTAGTTCCGGGGGGAGAACTCTACTCCCATCTCAGTTCAGGACGACATGAGAGACAAAAATAGGTATGTAGAGGGGAGCCGGAGTCAGATGAGTTTGGATACGGTGAGAGATAAACTCTCGTAAAGGGGTTGGGGTGGGGTGGGGTGGGGTCCGGTGTTCTTATACAAACCGGGTACGTGTCTCGTTCGATCTTCAAGGTCTCAATTACGAGGGTCTTCGTCGGGAGTTGATTCCTAATCGTCCTTTGACCGTCTGTTTATTCGGTGATAGGAGTGAGAAGTCAACCTTCCTGACACTCCACACAAGAGGTATCATGGGGCTCAAAGAGTCCCCGTAATTCGTGGTCCAAAGGTATCACTGACCGATTATGTGGGAATTGACCGAAAGGGAGGGGGACGGTGTGACGGGGTGAAGGGGTAGTCATAGAGAAGGTTTATTTAACGAAAATGAATTTAAAAACCAGTCCAATTAAGGGTTATTTAACATTCCCTCCTTTAAATTTCAAGGTGATCTTTTTCCTTTTCCATTCTGACCTTTCGTGATCTTTCAATTGGTTACCTACGGGTGAGATCAGTAATGATAGAGGAGAGAAATTTAATTAATTATTCAGTTCATACGAAAGAGGGTGTCAAGACAATTTGTCTGTCCTCGTGTCGTAACGGACCGGTCAGTCCTTCGTGTATTTACCTAAGGTAAAAACGATAAGGGAGGGGATGAACGACACAAAGAAAAGTGTTCATTAAAGGGAAGTAATGTGGCGTTTAAGGATGAATTACTTCTGGTACTTACTACTAGGAACAGGGATCTCTTATCTTGGGGTCCTTTCATCTCGTACCATATTCCATCTAGGTGGAATTTGGAGAAAGGTTCACCAGAGAACGACTTTCACAGTCTACCCGTATAAGTTGTAGTAAGGGGTAGTGAGTCAAGGTCTTCTGTTGTCAGTTGTAATCTCTTATAATTTCTAGGTTCAGTCTTTCTAGTACTGGAGACCTCATAAGAGGTGGTAGACCTTTGGTTACTGAGAATAAGTTGTTTGATTGAATTTTTATGTTAAATGACTACTTACTCTCTCATCGTGACTTTATATATGTAATGGCATACTTTTTATCTATCGGGTACTCTTAAACGACATACTATGTCCCTCGAGTTTAGACCACGAGACACTGTTGGATCTCCTCACCCTACCCCACCCTCCGCCGTCCCTCCAAGTTCTCAACCCCCTGTACATATAGTCAAGTCAAGTCAAGTCAAGTCAACGAGTGAGTACAGACTGAGAAACACTGGGGCACCTCACGTCGTGCGGTCCAAAGGGACAGGTAGTGGTTGAGGGCCTCGAACGAGTCTGAGTGCGTGTAACTCAGTCACTACGATAGATTAGTAGAGTAGGAGACGATGGGAGAAGAGAAAAAAGGAAATCAGAAAAGTTGTAGGCCCAGAAAAGGTTATTCATCCGACATGTATAGTCCACAGGTTTCATAACCTTAAAGTCGAAGTCGTAGTCAGAAAGGTTACTTATAACTCCTGACTAAAGGAAATCCTAACTGGCCAAACTAGAGGAACGTCAGGTTTCCTGAGAATACCGACTAATTACGACTACTCACCGTCTTTATTTGTGTTGTAACATTTCGTTAGTAGGAGATTAAATTTTTTTATTTAAAATTTCTCTATGTTAAATGAATAGTAAATATGTAAAACTTCTAAAAAAGGTCGAAATAACTCTATATTAACTATATATGATGATAATACATTTAAATTTCATATGTTGTACGACTGAACTATGTAACGTATATAATATTTTCGTTAATGGAGTATCGTCATCGATTGTACAGACGTAGTGATTAGTAGCATCTTTACGTTTAGTTTTCGTGGTACTCTATAGTGGAGTGTGGACAATCTTACTGATCATAGTTTTTCTGTTCCCTGTGTTCACACCCAATCCTACACCTCTTTTCCCTTAGGAACACGTGACAACCACCCTTACTTTTGACCATGTCGGTGATACCCTTTGTATACCTCCAAGGAGTTTTTTAATTTTTAACTCAACGATAGACTAAGTTGTTAGGATGAAGACCTATATGTAGGTTTCCTTAATTTTAGTTCTAGAGTGTCTTTATAGATGTGAGGGTACAGGTGACGTCGTAATAAATGTTATCGGTTCTATACCCTTGTTAAATTTCCGGGTAGTTACCTACTTACCTAATTCTTCTACTTCATATGTCTATGTTACATTATAAAAAGTCGGGACTATATCTTTCTTCGATAAACGTTGTTGGACCTACTTGGTACTCTCGGAATACATTTCACTTTATTATTCAGTCTCTTTCTGTTTATGACATACCAGAATGAATATACACCTTACATTATTTCGGTTTGTGTCTCTTTGTCTCTCATCCAGTCACTAATAGTCTCATTCGTCCCCTTCTCCTCCACACCAACCTCTCGATAACCGGTCTCATGGTTGAAGGTTTAGGGTACTTGTCTCCTCGGACCATCCGATGTCAGGTACCCCAGCGTTTCTCAACCTGTGCTGACTCGCTGAAGTGCAAGTGCTTGATAAGACCTTCTCGAGTCTTTACCAAAGGGATTACCCCATTACTCCAGTAAGATCGACTCGAGGGTCGTACTCGTCGTATAGATCATTCAAAAGAGGTTAGAGAAGGCCTAGTAAGACGGTAACGGGACCCTACCATCTCTTTGTTAGGAACCCTTTTCAGTGGGACACAACCGTTGTGTCGTTCGTCTCCGTCACGAAGTGTTCTCAACGTCCTACGTCGGAAGGTTAAGAGGAAACAAAAGACTCATATTCGTCTACAATCTCTGAGCAGAGTAATAGAACCCTATGACATATTATAATAATACCACAGTCCGATAATCTCCGATGTTTGCGATATGTTGTTGTTGAGATTAACTCCGAATCTCGACGTAACATTTATACATTGGAATGAACCCCCACAAACGTTTACGAAAGACCTTTGTCAATTTTTTCTACAAAAGTTAACAAGCTTGTTGTCGAAAGGGACGGTTCTAGTTCATTTTCGAAGAATTCTATACCCGTGGTATTTGTGTAAAGAATTCTGAAGCTAAAAAAAAAAAGGGTCTTCGTGTCGTTTAGACACTCGGTCTTTCGGAGTACGTACGGTGAAGGACCTGACAAGGTCTCCTTTTGATTACTTTGTGACGTTTTCAATGTGAGTCTAGATGACACTGGAGTGCCGGTGTCTTAAGGCGAGAAGGAAACTTCAATGAAATGATACTATTATTAATAGACAGGTACTCAGACCAGGACCGTGACCGGATAGGAGTCCCTACCTCTAAACCGATGTACGTTGTTGTCGGGTGGAAGTCGTTCCTTCGAGGACTGTGTCTTCCGATTGGTAGTTAGAATGGACTGTGTGAACAGTGGCACGTAAGTTTCACTGGCCAGAACTCGAGGAGTCTCATTTAATGTCGAGAGTTTGTAAACCACCTCCGTGTAATACTAAGGTGCAATACTACATATCCTATTTTCTGTCTTTTGGGACCCAGTATACTCTAACCAAGGTCCGTTTTTGACAATTTTTTTTTTTTTTTTTTCGTCGGACTCAGAGGAAATGACCTGTCTCATTTCCTTTTGTCTTTGACTTGTAAAAATTTACATGTAAGTCTTGTCTTATGACTCAGGTCTCCGTTTAATAGGTCCGACATCTAATATGTCCGGTGAACCAGGTTTCAGACTCTGGTTTCTTAACCATAGACTGAGGTCACCCAAAAGAAAAAAATACTGAACAAGCGTACACGTGTTCTTTCCCTGTTCAAATCGTAAAACAACGAACAACCGTTGTTACTAGATTTCACATTCCTGTCTACCGGTTGTCCGTGGACTTTTCTACGAGTTGTAGTGATTACTAAGTCAAGTCAAGTCAAGTCAGTGAGTCAGTACAGGCTGAGACGCTGGGGTACTTCGCGTCGTACGGTCCGGAGGGACAGGTAGTGGTTGAGGACCTCAAGTGAGTCTAAGTGTAGGTAGCTCAGGCACTAAGGTAGGTCGGTAAAGTAGGAGACAGTAGTGGAAGAGGAGGACGGGAGTTAGGGAGGGTCGTAGTCTCAGAAAAGGTTACTCAGTTGATAAGCGTACCCTTTTACGTTTCATGTTACTTTATCAAAACACCCTGAGTGTGACCAGTTTTACCGGTAGAAGTTTTTCAGATGTTTATTATTCGCGACTTCTCCCACACCTCTTTTTCCTTGGGAGTATGTGACAACTACTCTTACATTTAACCACGTCGACCTCTTGTCATACTACCAAGGATTTTTTGATTTTTACTTCCGTGGTATACAAGGTCGTTAGGGCAAGAACTCGTATATAGATCTTTTCTGTTTTCGAGATTAAGTTTTTCTATCTACGTGTAGTCACAAGTGTCTTCGTGATAAATGTCCTCGGTTCTGTACCTTCGTTGGATTTGTGGGTAGTCGTCTTCTTACCCATTTTTTTCTACATCATAAATATATGTTACCTTATAATGAGTCCGTATTTTTTCTTACTTTATTACGGTAAACATGGTTATACCTATCTCGGTATCTAATAGTATGATTAACTTCAGTTTATTTCCTTCTGTTTATAGTACTATAGTGAATACCTTAGGTTCTATTACTATATTTACATGAATAATTGTTTTGTCTTTGTCTAAGTGTCTGTATCTTTTATTTGAATACCAACGGTTTCTCCTTTTCCAACAATAACAACAAGTCGACGAGTCAACACAGGCTGAGAAACGTTGGGGTACCTGACGTCGTACGGTCCAAAGGGACACGAAGTGATAGAGGGCATCAAACGAGTTTGAGTGGACGTAACTCAACTACTACGGTAGGTTGGTAGATTAGGAGACAACGGGGGAAGAGGAGGACGGGAGTTATAAAAGGTCGTAGTCCCAGAAAAGGTTACTCAACCGAGAAACGTAGTTCACCGGTTTTATAACCTCGAAGTCTAGGAAGGTTACTTATAAGTCCCAACTAAAGGAAATCTTAACTGACCAAACTGGAGGAACGTCAGGTTACCTGACAGTTCTCAGAAGAGGAACTATTTTACTCAAGTTTTTGTAGTCAAGAAGTCACGAGTCAGAAGAAATACCAGGTTGAGTGTAGGTGTGTACCCCCCTACACCTATTTAATCCTCAAACCCTAATTATCTACATGTGGTAATATATGTTTCATCTATTTATTGTTCCTGAATGACATATCGTGTCCTTTGATATAAGTTATAGAATATTATTAGATATTACCTTTTCTTAGACTTTCTCTTGTATATGTATCTATATACACAAGTCAAGTCAGCGAGTCAGTACAGGCTGAGAAACACTGGGGTACTTGACATCGTGCGGTCCGGAGGGACAGGTAGTGGTTGAGGGCCTCAGGTGGGTTTGGGTACAGGTAACTCAGCTACTACGGTAGGTTGGTAGAGTAGGAGACAGCAGGGGGAGAGGAGGACGGGAGTTAGGGAGGGTCGTAGTCCCAGAAACATACATATATTTTTTGACTTAGTGGAACGATACGTGGACTTTGATAGCGTTGTAACATTTGGTTGACATAAAGTCGACGAGACGTGTATAACCTGGACGGTTGTAGTAGTCTCGTCGACAATACAACGTGGACACTGTGACCCCGTCTCTCCTTCGTTGATAAAGATATGAGTCACGAGTATTGTCACTCCCGATTCATACCAAATATCGGTCTGTAACGACTCTCTTTTTTTTTTTGATTGTTTTTTAAAATTTTTAGATATGAAGTTAATTTTTTTAGTATTTTAAATTTTTTTTCGTACTTACGATCAGGTCTAACTCTACACGATAAATTCTAATTTAAGTGTAACCTAAATTATATTTTTACATTTTATAAGTAATTAATAAAAATACAATTAACTTACAACTTCACTAGTATAAAACTTCTATGACCTTATTCATTTTATTCAATAATTATAATTTTGATTTTTTCAACATACCTTTTGGGTTCCTCACTCCCTAATATTTTAGAGTTATTATTTCTGGGACCTCAGATCTTAAATTCTAGTAAGATAGTAATGATAGAAAGATTTCTGTAATTGTTACTTGTTACTGACCTCCGACACAAATTTATCGAATAAGGTAATATTGGGGAGACGTCCCTCACCCCTTGTTCACTCTCAATTTATAATCAATAATAGTATATTGATACGTCGTCCTCGATATTTGTTGTCATAAACGGTACTTTAATGATAAATGGATTTATTTTGACATGACGAAACTTTTTAGATATGATGTTTATGACATTCAAGTAAATTCCCATAAGAGGGTGAGATAGGAGCTTTGATCTTTATTCAGACCAAATTACTTCACAAATGACATAATTTATCTACTCTAAATCGGTCGCACCAAAAGTAAATAGAAGGATAAGATACTGGTTTTGATTACATATATTTGTCCTAAAATGACCTTTTCATGGAAACCGTTCTTTTTCCCCTATGGGTCGTGAAACACACCAGGCGTAAAAGAGACAATGTGAGGAAAGAAGGGACAATTATAATGGATCCAAAGACTTAATAAAAAAAGATTAAGAGGAACTCCGTGTTTTGATTTTAAACCTGGTTTTCGTTCGGTTCTACCTACTCTATAGTACCGTTAAAAAAAAATTATCACTAATGTTTGTACCGGTCTGACTCCAAGTATTAGAACCGAGACGGTGACTGATACTATGATGTGTTCTAAGAATGGAAGAGACTCGGAACCATAGGTGTAGATGATTTACTCACACTATAATAGTCGAAGTGTTCTCAATAACTTCCCTATCTCTCTCTAGTAAACACGAATATAAACAGTGTTTACGCCGGTACATCGTAAAATTAATATAAACAGTGATTATGCCGTTACATCGTAAAATGAGTCTCTTCCGTTACCGTGGGGTGAGGTCATGAGAACGGACCTTTTAGGGTACCTGTCTCCTCGGACCATCCGACGTCAGGTACCCCAGCGAGTCTCAGCCCGTGCTGACTCTCTGAAGTGAAAGTGAAAAGTGAAAGTACGTGACCTCTTCCTTTACCGTTGGGTGAGGTCACAAGAAAGGACCTCTTAGGGTCCCTACCCCCTCGGACCACCCGACGGCAGATACCCCAGCGTGTCTCAACCTGTACCGACTTCGTTAAATCGTCGTCGTCGTCGTCGTAAAATGAATTGTACCACTTATTACGGTCGTGATGATATTCACTTTATTTAAATTTTTGATCCTAAACTTGGGGTCCGTCGGACCAAGACTTAGGATGTCGAAGTCAGTGACAAGACTCGTCGAAGGTATATGTGTATACGTGCGTTTGTCCCTTTATATTTGTCATCACTAATAACGATGTTAATTCCAATATAGACAATCGATAACGACATATTATTTTGCAGAGTTTCCTGTCACCGAATTTCATTGATATTAAATCATGAAGAGTGATCAGATATACAGTCACCCATCAAAACGACTAGACCGAACACGAACCGACTAGAACCGATCTGAAAGAATACTCAGTGTCGAGTGTCTAACCGATCTCCGGCCGACCAGAACCTATCGACTTCCGGTGACCAGTCTACTGGACTTAGAAAGGATACGTATAAAATGTTAGAAAATCACCCGATCGTAACCAGTACAAGAGTTCGAATACCGTCTCTAAGTTGTCGTTTTGACTTAGGTCACGTGTGAACTGTGGTGTAAATAATTGTAGGGTAACCGGTTTCGTTCAGTACACCGACTGGTGTCTCAGTTCTCGACGCTGTTTTACGGGGAGGGTTTTGTCCTCCTCACCTTTGAACCCCGAAAGTTACGTTAGGTAACGTCTTTATGAGTCTTAGTGTCCCCGTCGTCTTAATTTGGACTTATACTTAAGGAATTTGTTTATACGATAGTTTTTGGATGTACTTTGGTACTTCTTATTTGTATGGATTTTAACGGAATACTAAATATCTTGTGTTATAATTCAATTTAATAATCGTAAACTAATCCTGAGATTGTATTCACTTTGGTGTACATAAAAGTGTATATTGAGAGTATTATATAGTGTGTCTTCTGTCCCGTCTCAAAGTCCTCGGTCGAAGGGAAGTCAATGACAATGTCGTGTCTAGTGTGATCACTTTTGACCGTTTAAAACATTATACTAAGGAATAATTCTCCCTCCTGTGACCAATATTGTTCTTAGTTGGCATAACTAGTATTACTACCAACACTACCGAAGTTTAAGTCAAACATTTTATAAAGTAGTTTTTAAAGTTACACCATAAAGACCCCATTTTCGGTTCTATCATAAAATACTATGATCCATTTTACTAAAACGACAATTATACTCATATCGAGATTTTATGTGTCATCTTGGAAAAATACATCTACCGTAAATCTCTATTCTTATTAGTAGTACTATAAAGAGGACATATCGTTTTCCTCTATATTATATGTATGAGACTCGGTTCTCCTTCTAAGAAGTTGTTCTTTATAAACTTACACACCACATCTGTGGTGAATATTCTACACATCCGAACTTACTTGATGAATGGGAGAGACACGGAATCACAAGAGTAGTCATTTTCCCTTCATTATTATTACGAATAAAGTGTCCCGACAATTCTTAGGTGGTTGAAACAGGAAATAAAAATACTAATAAGAACTCAATCATAAACAACTTTATTATTAATTTTATTCTTATTTATATAAGAACTTTATTATTCTATTAAGAACTTTTAAAAGTAATAAGAGAATTAAAGGTATACTTAATATACTGACTAAAAAGTTAAAGATGTCGTGACATGATAAAAAAAAATAATTTTTTTAAGACCAGTACGGTTCACCGAACACCCTAGAATGAAGGGGTTGGTGTCTAACTTGACCACAGGGGACGTCATCTTCCCATTTCAGGATTGTTGACCTGACGGTCCCATAAGGGAATAAGGAACTAATTTGTTTAATATATATCTTAAACCCGAAAGGTCCACCAAGTCACCATTTCTTAGGTGGACGGTTACGTCCTCTACACCCAAACTAGGGACCCAGTCCTACTCGGGGACCTCCTCCCGTACCATTGGGTGAGGTTATAGGAACAGACCTCTTAGGGTACCTGCCTCCTCGGACCTCTCCTGTGTCGCCTTCCCCAGTGTCTCTCATTCTGCGTTGTCTCGACGTATTCGTTCTCGTGCATATATCTTAAATTTACTTGGTTTGACATAACCGTAAAATGTCTTAGATTTCGGAGGTTAATTCCTCTACACGTCTACCCTCAGAAGGTAAATAGTCGATAGAAGACACCTCCATGTTATAGTAGCGGATTGAAACGACGACGATGACGACGACGATTCAGCGAAGTGAGCACAGGCTGAGGCACGTTGGGGTATCTGTCGTCGGGTGTTCCGAGGGGGCAGGGACCCTAAGAGGTCCGTTCTTGTGACCTCACCCAACGGTAAAGGAAGAGGTTACGTCCTTTCACTTTTCACTTTCACTTCAGAGAGTCAGAACAGGCTGAGAAGCTCTGGGGTCCGGGGAGACAGGTACCCTAAAAGGTCCGTTCTCATGACCTCACCCCGTGGATCGAAATCCCCTGTGATTTATTGGTTTGATTTCCCTTTTCCTACTTCTCAAAGTCTCTTGACTCATTAGTCCCTGAAAGATCTATGATACCTTTACGGACCCTGATCTACCCGAGTCTTTACTACCCTCAACTTCCCAGTATCCTCTTAACTCTTTCCACTACATTAGCTCTTCCTGTACCAAATACACCTCTGGTGTCCTTAGTTTGTTAAGGATGGTACGGTGGGATACGGTAAATCAATCCAAGGGAAAGGTATGTGAAGGGAGGTCCTAAAAATTTGAGTCGGATAACCTCCTTAAAGAGGACCAATTTATTTGGAGATCTATCATTACCTTTTATTCTAGACGGAATATTATTTACAAGCGATCTTGCATAAACGTCTCATATGACATCATCGGGAGGAAAAGATTCTAATATGTGTCACGTACTTTTTCATGATAGCTTTGAGATTGTGTCTACTCCGTTCTGTTTCTTGTTTCCGTGAAACTCTTAAGTATACCGTGGATAAACGAAATTTGTCTTCTCATTTGAACAGTCGTTCAGTAATTCTTTTTCGTAGTGACCTTACTTTGTAACGAGATTCGTAAACAATAATGAAATTTTTATGAGTTTTCCAATGGATCTTGGGTCGTTTGACATACCCGACCTTTCAAAGGTAAGAGTGAATATTCCTGGTGTCATATTCACTCCGTAGGTTAGAAGTCGGTTGTCAATGAAACGTGTCTTTCAGGGAATGGTTATAACAACGAATTCCCCCGATCAGGTTAAACTGCTTTCAGACTTACTCTTTTATGAAACTATTTCAACAAACTATCTTTGTATACCATTCTATATCGTTTTACACAAAAAGGTGGTTACTTGGACAATAGAAGAAATTCATATTAAATATTAATCAGATAAAAATATAGATCGTCAGGGTAAGTTAGCGAGTCGCACAGGTTGAGAAACACTGAGGTACCTGACGTCGTATGGTCCGAAGGGACAGGTAGTGGTTGAGGGTCTCGAATGAGTTTGAGTACAGGTAGTTCGATCACTACGGTAGGTTGGTAGATCAGGAGACAGTAGGGGAAGAGGAGGACGAAAGTTAGAAAAGGTCGTTGTCCCAGAAAAGATATACGTTTCCGTAATTTGATACAGCGACCTTCTTAGGAGGATTACAAACAAACAAACGAACGAACGAACGAAAAAAAAAGAAGAAAGTTCATTAGAGTTGTACCGAGTCTGCCATTTCTTAGACGGATGTTATGTCCTATGGGCTCAAGTTAGGGACCTACCTCTTCTCGGGGACCTCTTCCCTTACCGAGGGGTGAGGTCATAAGAAAGGACCTTTTAAGGTACCTGTCTCCTTGGATCACCCGATGTCAGGTACCTTGACGTTTCACAACCTGTCCTGATTCACTGATTGTGTTAGAGTTGTAAAGAAGACCCTAGATAAACATACATAGATAAACGTATCTCAAGATTCACCAACATAACAAACGACCCGATTAAAAAAAAAAAAGTCATACAAAACCATTCTTTCGTTTGTTTGGGTCGGGTACAGACAAAATAAGACTTAAGGAAATATCACCCTGGGTTTACTTTCTGTAACATGGAAGTATTTTAAGAGACTGTCACTCGGAGTCCACACCAAGACCTTATTTCCGTCCTGTGTCTTTTGTCACTCTTCTTCCCTCTCCCTTTCCCTCCTTCCTATCCTTCCTATGTCGGTCGGTCATAACGTACGAAAACCTTCGAGGTTGAACCTGAACTCAGTGTGTAGGGTCCCTTTCTTTTGGAGTTCCGAGGTTTGTGTATCCTTGGTGAAGTCAGTAAGTATATATAAGTTATATATAAGTCAGTAAGGATATATAAGTATATATTTGAATACCTCTTCAATTATAAGTGGTTCATGACTGACACGTGACCTTTTTTTATGGTTTTCGTCGTAATAGTACCGGGGTGCCCGGTATCATATCGTTCCTTATACTTGTTTCTTTGGTCAGTGCCGTTAAACGTTATTCATTCCATTAGGATGAACAAGATTGTTTGGTGGGGGGGGGGGTTTAGAGACACTGTCTACAAATAAAGGACGAGTACATTGTTATACTGCGTCCGAAGGACTACTCAACCGTCGATAGTTTACACTTAAGTTTCTGGTTCCAAATAAGGTAGAACACCGAAGTCATAGTAGTAGTAAACTAGAGGTTTTAATATAATTCTTGTGTTTAACGACCTGAAGGGACCCCACGTTACCTATTCTTAGGTGGACGGTTACCTCCCCTGTACGTAAGTTAGGGACCAGACCCTTTTAACGAGTGCGACACCTTGTTGATTCGAACACACGGCGTTGATGGGTCGGAATACAGTGTTAATGGTTCTGACACACGGGGTTGAAGGTTCGGACACACGGGGTTGATGGTTCGGACGTACGACGTTGATGAGTTCGGGTGTACGAGATTCCGGACTCTTGACGTTAATGACTCGGACACACGGTGTTGATGACTTCGGACGTACGGATCCCGGACACAAGTCGTCGTCCTCTTAAGTGACGTTGTCCTTCGGGAGTATGACGTTGATTCTCATCGGGGGCGAGCGCTATTGATCTCTTTCGGACGTGCGTCGTTGTTTCTGTGTCGTGTTGGCATTTATTTACTAACAAAATTTTTATGTTTAAAGGTTATACTTCTTATGTTCTTTGTAATAGCGGTGTTTAGGTTTTACTGTTTGTCGATTCTTTAATTGTAACACTTTTAAAAATACGGGTGTTTAAGACACTGAACCTACTTTACTCGTTTAAGAACTTTTTATGTAGAATGGTTACGACTCCGTTTTACTTCACTTTTAAGATTTATCAGGATATCGATCAGTTATCTAACTTAAATAGTAAATTTTGAAACGGTGTTTATTTTGGGGTCTGAAGCTATCAAAGAGACCACTTTAAGATAGTTTGTAAATACCTTCTTCATTAATGTCGTGATATGGTTGAGAAAATCTGTTATCTGCCTCTCCCTTACGAGGGGTTGTTTAGGGACCACCGAGTCTCCAATTGCGCAGACGGACGTTACGTCCTCTGGACGCAAACTAGGGACCCAGCCCTTCTAGGGGACCTCTTCCTTTACCGTTGGGTGAGGTCATAAGAACGGACCTCTTAGGGTACCTGTCTCCTCGGACCACCCGATGTCAGGTGTCCCAGCGTTTCTCAGCCTGTGCTGACTCACTGAAGTGATCGTATTGGACTTATGAAATTTATTTCTGTTATATTGTTTTCTTTTACTGTTTTAAAGTGACCCGTAGTAGAGGGAAAGTCGGTCAACCTTGTCTTGGGGCCATTTCTACTAAAGTACACTTTAAAAGAGAACATTCGGTCCGGACATATACCTTATGTGGTGTAGGTGAGTATATGGAACTCTGTAATTATTATATTGTACATTCCTTTTGTATGTGTCTGGCGGCCAGGTCGTGTACCTGTTGTGACACCGACCACTTCACTTCCTTACTTACTTACTCGGTCGTCGATCGAGTGTTACATTTATTCGAGAGAATTTTAACGGAGATGGATCAAGGTCTACTTCATCATTGATGACGTGGTTGTTATTACCAAATGTTCAGTGATTGCCCGGGACCAAGTCTCGATTGAACACCGATCTTGTGACCCACACATAAACGAAAGACACCCTGAAACGCCAGTCGGACTGGATCGTAATTTACAGAGTCAAGGTTAACATGCACTTCGATCACCCTAAGAAGACATCAGTGAATTGGAAGGTGGTGGGGTTAAGTAAAAGAAACCTCTCTACCCCAGGTGCCCTTATCTCCCTCACCCCGTTCAGGTCTTTAGATAGGATGACTGAAAATACCATTTGTGACACACCAGAGAGACATATATACTTTTCAACCATTTAAACAAAATTTTCTATCCGAACAGAACAAAGTTACCTGTGGTGTACGGAGGGACTGAGTCGAGAGAAGGTGAAAGGCTCTACCCTTTTGTGACCTTTATCACAGTCTGAAATAAAAACCCCCGAGGTTTTAGTGACGTCTACCACTAACGTCGGTACTTTAATTTTCTGCGAATGAGGAACCTTCCTTTCAATACTGGTTGGATCTGTCGTATAATTTTTCGTGTCTGTAATGAAACGGTTGATTCCAGGTAGATCAGTTCCGATACCAAAAAGGTCATCAGTCCATTCCTACACTCTCAACCTGATATCAGGTTCTTTCGACTCACGACTTCTTAACTACAGAAACTTGACACCACAACCCCTTCTGAGAACTCTCAGGGAACCTGACGTTCCTCTAGGGTGGTCAGGTAGGATTTCTAGTCAGGACCCACAAGTAACCTTCTTGACTACAACTTCGACTTTGAGGTTATAAAACCGGTGGAGTACGCTTCTCGACTGAGTAAACTTTTCTGGAACTACGACCCTTTCTGACTCCCGTCCCCCTCTTCCCCTGTTGTCTCCTACTCTACCAACCTACCATAGTGGTTGAGTTACCTGTACCCAAAACCACCTGAGGTCGTCAACCACTACCTGTCCCTCCGGACCGTACGACGTCTAGTACCCCAGCGTTTATCAGCCTGTACTGACTCGTTGACTTGACTTGACAAAAAGAAATAAAGGAAAGGGGTAGAATTAATAAAAAGAAAGGTGTAAAGGACTGGATGGTGTTTTATAGGACCAAAAGAGATTTCTCGACTTCCCTTGTATCCGAAAGACCTCTAAAGACTCGTATCGAAGTTAGGTCTAACAGGAAGAGACTTTTAGTCCTATTACCAAAGGAAGTTTGTCACCGTCGTTGGTACCGCTTCTTTGTCCTTTCGGGACCGACCCCGTGGTCGCGTCTCATGTCACTGTGACAGGTGCAGGAGTGCGGAGGAAATATTAAAGGAGTCAGGGGGTTGACGTAGACGTTCGTATTACTCATTCCGAAAGGTGACCATAAAGGATAGATGGTGGTAATGGTGGAGGTGGGAGGTGCAGAGAGACCCAGTGTCGAAGGGACTCGGGTGAAGGTGGTAAGTCTTCTTAATACCTCGTAGAAATACTTCGGGGAGTTTCTCGGGTCGTAAAGAGTACTACATGAGATGTATCTTCAATTTATTCGTCCCACTGTTATATGTCGGAACTGCATGAGGAAAAGGATAAACCTTGGTCATACAACAAGGTACGAGTACGTTTCTCAACTGAGTAACCTTTTCTGAGACTAAGACCCTCCCTAACCCCCGTCCTCCTCTTCCCCTGCTGTCTCCTACTCTACCGACCTACCGTAGTGACTGAGTTACTTGAACTCAAACCCATTTGAGGTCCTCAACCACTACCTGTCCCTCCGGACCGCACGACGTTAAGTATCCCAGCGTCTCTCAACCTATGCTGACTCGCTGACTTGACTTGACTTTCTCGGGTCGTACCGTCGTCTTGTGTGATGGGAAAGTCGGTGGGACTACAAAGTAGGACCGGACTCAAACGGAAGTATTCTATGGGATGTAAGTTTTGGTTGTCAATTCGTGACTTGAACACAAAATAACAAAGATTACATATAATGGGACCTCTTCCTTTACCGTTGGGTGAGGTCATAAGAACGGACCAATTAGGGTGCCTGTCTCCTCGGATCACCCGATACCAGGTACCCCAACGTTTCTCAGTCTGTGCTGACTCGATGACTTGTTACATATAATCCAAGAAGATCTATTTAACATTCAAGGAACCCCCGTTCAGTACAGATTTCGACGAGACCTTGAAGATATCCGGGAGTGTGTCGGAAAGTGGAGTATCTAGGACTTAATTACTAAACTAAATTTAGTTTGTTCCCACGTTAGTGACCGATTTTTCGTTTGTAGGAAATTTTTCTGTTGTCATATTCGAACAACACAGAAAGAATGGGCGTAAACGTACCACAAAGAACATTGCCACAAACCGAACTCCGACTGTCACTCTCTCCTTTTGAGCCATAACTCTTCTTCCCCCAACCGTTTTTCCCTCTGGGAGGGGTTCACCTCCTTTACCTTTCAACTCCCTTCAACCTTGATAAAAAATATGACTATCCTGATAGTCTTAAGTCCCTTTTGTACCAAGGTGTCACTGGTCTCACCAGTCTTTTCTAAAACATCTTTTTTCCTCCTGGTGAACTTTCTTATACTAAAAGAATCTTTTCAGTCTCTCGAAAAGGACGGTCCTCTTGTCTGAGGCGTTTCCTTAGTACTATCTCAAACTATTCAGTCCCGGAACTTCTCTACCACAACTGAATCCGGTTCTTACAAGCCCCCGACACCCTCCGTACCAACCCTATCAATGACACTCCAGGTAAATATCCCTTGAAACTTTCAGTCTGTACCCTCATCCTTCGGTACTATCCAAGAATTCGATCCCTTCCAGGACCACTTTCGCAATAAGTCCCTATATCTCGTCCAATGTCAGGTTATAAGAGATGTAAGATTATACCATTGGTCTATTACATTGGTTACGGAGTCACACCATGGGCTCATAGAAGGAGGACGATTTGCCGGCACGAAGATCTTTTCAGTTAGATTACTCTTGAAGTCCGTGGTACCGTTAGAAACCTGTTCTATATAAATAAACGGCATAGAGTTTAAAGTCTCGTACCTGTCGAAAGAAAGCCTAGGTATGAATCTGGACTGAGATCTGGGACTCACGTTCCGTTTGTTGAAAGAAAACGACAGCAAATCAACGATTCAGCACAGACTGAGAAACGCTGGGGTACCTGACATATATCGGACGGTCCGAGGAGACAAGTACCCTAAAGGGTCCGTTCTTATGACCTCGACCTGACCCAATGGTAAAGGAAGAGGTCCCCTACAAGGACTGGGTCCCTAGTTTGAACGTCGATAGAATATACGTTGACTTCCGACTCTAAGGGAGTACCCCTCCTATTTCCCGTCCATATACCTCGGTGTTCCCATTGTCCAAAAACATCGGTAAAGAGGAAATCTGGTCACGAAGACCTTGAAATTATATGTATGTTTAGTGGACCCTTAGTACAATTTTACGTCTAAGATTAAGTCAACCAGACTCTATCTCAGATTCGAGGTAAAGATTGTTTTTGGACCAACCACGAGTAACGGTGTTCAGATACCCGGTACCGAATTTTTCATTCCTAGACTGGTGGTAGTAATTATCATTCGGATGTCATGTACTTTTACTTGAGGTTGGTTTCTGACTCGGACCGTTTTGTCAGAACCCTGGGGTACTGGTGGAAGGGGTAGAGGAGGTAGTGGTGGAGTGATTGAGGTCGTAGAGTTAGTGGAGGCGAGGGTGGTAGCAGAGGTATTGGTGGTGGTAGTGGAAATAATAGTAGAGGTAGTGGTAGTGGTGGTGGAGGTTATTGTGAGGGTATCTGAAGTGGAGGTGGTAGAGGTAGTGATAGTGATTGTGGTGATGGTAGAGATGGTGGAGTTATAACGGGTAAAATTTAGTAGTTTTAATGAATATACTGTCTAGTAAACAAATAGGTTGGTCTAAGAAGAACCAGTGGGTTCTCTACTAAACTGGTTATCTATACCCGTGACTTTAGTTCCTGACACTAGAGATTGGTTTATTATTGCTATTCTTGACCACTAACCGTCAAGTAGTTCGTGTCAGTACTGTCGACCTTTATAGTCGAAGAAGACTGTCTTTATCGATTTCGTGTCTTCCTCTCGATTGTCATTCCGTTTAGAATTACTATCATTTTACCAACAGTTTTCCGTAGACGGTTTTAACGTGGAAGTGTAGCCGCACGAAACCTGCACATCGTCTCGAATATGTAAACCTTCCTTTTTTTACATTTCTCCACTCGAATCGAGTGTCGACATGGTCCACTGAGGAGACGATGTATTTTAATTCTTGTCTTTTGACCCTAAAGAAAGGATGAGAAAGAAATCAGGGATTCTAGAGACTCTCCCCGACGGTTCACACGAATTGGAGACACACGTGGTTTGAGATTAGGGACCGTTTGTATTAAAAATAAGACTTTTACTCTTTAGGTGGGTTCATCATCGTCGGACTTCAAGTTTTTGTAGACATGACAATCCATTTGTACTAGACATGTATACTACACCCATCACCACTCAAGGAGAAGAGTCGAAGACTTTCGGATCCTTCCGTCGTTGAGTCGGGTCGGGTACACTTGGAAGACCCCAAAGTCTTCACTAATGTTGGTTCAAGAGATTAACGAACACGCAAAATAATTCATCTAGAGTAAACTCAGATTTTAGTGTACACTATAAATTTACAATAAAGACATTCGATGTGTTTTGATATTAGAAAGTCATTTCTTTTTTTCTACGACAGTTTATTCTCTATACTTTACTCTAGCAAGAAGAAACACTCTGTCTAAAAAAAAACCGAGAAACCATATTATGTAAGGTATAATCTCAGAGAAAGATTGGTTTGTGATCCTTATCGTGTACGAACGTATTTCACGTGGTCTTGGTAATAGTTCTTTTGAAGAAAAATAATTGTGACTGTTGAGAACTCCAGGGACCATGTCTTTGGAGTGTGACGGTCGACGTTTGTCCTGGGTAATACGGTTCCGACCTGAAAAAGGTAGGTAGAGTGTATAAGGACGTTATCTTTATTTAGATATGTAAAGGAATCTTGGGTGGTGTCCTCGACTGTTTACCAAAAAGGGGGAGAATAGAAAGGACACTTCGTGAACAGGAGAATATGGTCATCTAAAGTATTCTAAATTCCCAAGAAAAGGGTAGAAATTTCTTTACATCCTTTTCCTCTGTCATCCCTAACGTATTTGAATGGGTCTTTTTTTTTTTAAAGGTAGTTTGGTTGACAGAATGAGATGAACATAAATAGCGGTTTTGTTCAAACCACGAGTCATTTATAGTCGACTTTGATTAATCGAGGTCCTGTTTTTAAAGGTATAACTTGACCCTACTGTTCTTACATTGGTCTTTACTTCTTTTACATGACCAACCTTCGTCTACCGTCAAAATGGTTGATCACACACACGTCACTCTCCTTGTTTACCAATCATAATCCGACTAAATTAAAAGTCAACCTCCAAGAAGAAGTACTGTCTCTTCGACTACAAGTAAATTTAGGAGACTGGAGTCGGTTGACACTTATGGAAGACCCAAACGACTCCAGAACGAAAGAAGACGTCTCAAAAATTTGTACCGTAGAACGGGAAGTTGTCGGACCCCCGTGACGGTCGATTCTATTTCATGTTTGTTTATAAGGAACTTCTCTGTTCTTGGACGTATACCCCTTATACCTCGACAGGAAGCATTTCACACTGCAAGAAGGTACAACGACCGCACACATTACTTCCCTAATGTCGTTGCGAACCTTAAATTTTCTGTGTGTCCGAATCAACAAAGTTTTTTCTGACACACTCTCAGACACCTCTAAAGACCCTTGTCTTGACCCAAGGGGAAGGGGTACCTCACTTTCACCCACCACCACCCCTGGGTTGTTCATCTGTTCGAGGATCTAGGTGACCCTGGTATCAGTTGTTAGTTGTCTTGATCAGTCATCAATCCCCTTGATTAGTTATCAGTTCTGATAAAGGGAAGTCAAGGGGGTGTGGAACCCCACGTCGAGGGTGGGGAGACGGGTCATGTTCAGACGAGTGGGATTTCGTCCCATCTCTTCTCCACGACTGGAGAAAGTAGGGGGATGGGGTGGCGACATGTTGGGACTGGCCTCACTTCTGGAACATAAGACGGTCCTACAACCCCTCCGAGAAGGTGAATTCGACCTGTCAGACGGGGTGACATCCAGACTGGGATGGGCATAAAGGACTCGAATGAGTCTCCAGTAGACATTGAGGTCATCAACCAAGAGTTTGTACGTTTTCGAAAGGACGGAGTTTCTATACGTAGAGAAAGACGGACACCAAAATCTGAGTCTTCGTACGGACTCAGATCAGAGGAGACCTGAGTCTGCGTACGGACCAGGAACCTTCGTTACTCTATGAGTAAGTGGTTGATACTCACTTCTGAAGTCAAAAACACAGGGAACCACTTTGTTAAGAACCCACACAGGATGGGTCGTAGAGTCTTCCAGACGTTTTCCTAATCGACAGAGGTCTCCATTGTGTGGACGATTACAGGGAAACTAAACGACAAACTCAAAACATAGTGTATCAAAACTCCCCGTCTGGTACTTTCTAAAGTTTCTGACCAGGAGAATTACAGACCCAATCACACTTATCGACTTCTCGACGGTATAGACCCAATTTGTAGAAACATTCACCGGTCGACAAACTTTGGACACATCCGTTTGCATACTCCTTTTGTAGAGAAGGGTCAAGGAACAAATTACCGAAGCAGAACCATCAACCTGACACCATCATCATAAATGTGTGTGTGTGTTTAGTCGTTTGTGATGTGTAAAGGGGTTTCTCGGACAACACCTTGTAAATGGTCGTTTGGTTACCGTGGTAAGGGCTCCGGAATGATTAAGAAGTCGGAAGAATATGTTCTCGCCGGATTTTTTATGAATCCGGTGGGTGAATAGAACTTATGGTAATAGTAATGATTGTATTAGTAGTAGTACGCTCAATGATTAGAAAGTGTATCCTCCACCGAATAAAAAAATTAATTAATAAAAACCGACACAACTCAGAAGTGACGAATCGAGTTCGAAAGAGATCAACGTCGTTCGTCTCCAATGAGAAGTGACGTCCCGTGCCCGAAGAGTAACACCACCGAAGAGAACCACACCTCGTGTCCGAGATCCGTGTGTCCGAAGTCGTCAATGGCGTGTGTCCGAGTAATCAACGTCGAGCACCCGAGGTCTCGTGTCCGAGTAGTCAACACCGTACTTCCGACTTAACGAGGAACCGTACACCTTACAAGGACCTAGTCCCTAGTTTGGAGACAAGGAACGTAACCGTTTACCTGAGTAGGTGATGTGGTGGTCCCTGCAGATCCTCTACTGAATGACTTCCCTGGAGACTTCATACTGAAAAGACTAATTTATCTTCGACTGATGGGGTCCCATATATAAGGACTAATCTCGTTAACCGGTAGAGATCTAACATCGAATTTGGTTGAGAGACTATTATAGTATGATGGTTACAACGTCAACAACTTTCATTCAACGTCTGTAGTGTGGTCCTCCGAGACTACCTTGAGATGGCGTAACTCGAGTCCATGTTTTGTCTAGAACCACTCGTCACCCTTCCTTTACCGGCTACCTGTCTTCCTCTCTCACTCTGCACACTCCCCCTCGATGTTGATCGAATACGTCTAATACTTTTCCGAATTTTTAATATACTCAATTTCTAAATTAGGAGTCCGGTGTATACTGAAGTTGTGGTGAAAAGGGTTCAGGAACTTTAACGGTGAAAGTCCAGTTCCTTGCGGAGTCTACTCTACTCATCCAATTCACTTTTACCCATCCCCAAAGTTCTGCAAGTTTCACCCGTCCGTACAACCGGACACCGAGGTTCTTTCCCCTTACTACACGTTTTACGTCTCTGTACCCAGGTCGGACAGGTTGAACCCCCTTAAAACTCTTGTAGTCTATTCTTCTTCCAAACCCAAAACTCAAGATTAGATTGGAAACAATGAACTTATCGAAGTACTTGAACCTACTCAGTGACTTTAACATGTTTGGAGTCCGGAAACGTTTCTTAGTCGAAAACAAAAATGTCTCGTTGAGATGATTAAAGTAATAACCAATTAAAGACACATTTATTAAAGATAAACACATAAATAATTAAGGAAATGAGATATAAAAAATCAAATAAAGAAGTATACATAGATCAAAGAACTAAATTTTACAATCAAGTAAATAAAAAACAGAAGGAACAAAAAAGATTATTCATGTTAATATTGTTTATAAATAGGTTCACGGTACGACCGGTATAGTTACTAAAATTGTATAACGTAAATCAATATAACGTACAGATGTGTCAAAAACAAGGGAGAAAATGAATACACAATGTATCTTCACCCGAAAATAAAGGAAGTTTTTGATATCAAACTTCTTCATGTTAAACAAAAACCAAACCCCCCTAAAACGACCAAATAAGGAAGAGTTAAAGATTAAAATTACGTAGTACTGGTTACTTATACTGTATATGCGAAAGACAAAAAATTAAACGATTGTGAAAGATTAGATACTCCTAAAAAAAGACTTACGAATTACAAGAAAACTTTTTTATTTACGACAAAAAACCTCCATATACCCCAAAGGATCCACGGTGATCACCATTTCTTGGGTGGACGGTTACGTCCTTGACGTCCTCTACGCCCAAGTTAGGGACCCAGCCCTTCTAGGGGACCTCCTCCCGTACCGTTGGGTGAGGTCACAAGAACGGACCTCTTAGGGTACCTGTCTCCTCGGACCGTCCGGTATCATGGATACCAGTGTTTCTCAGCCTGTACTGACTTCGCTGAATCGTAATTGCGTGCGTAACCTCTGTGCATTTTAAATAAGTGACACAATAAGTTTAGAAAATATAGGAATGAATAAAAATCACACAGACCAAATGTTTAAAGATTTTTGACGTACAAATTCAGATAACATTGACACCTAAATCAATAGGAAAATAAAAGATAAACGAAAAGAAAATATATAAATCTTCGATACAACAGTCCCAATATTTTCAAACAGATTATTGAAAATAAGCCTCTTCCGTTACCGTTGGGTGAGGTCATGAGAACGGACCTTTTAGGGTACCTGTCTCCTCGAACCATCCGACGTCAGGTAACCCAGTGATTCTCACAATGAAAATCATAAGACTTTATAAGGAGAAACGGAGAAAATTACAGATAGAATTTAAAAGAAAACAGACTGTAGTCATACCAGTTCAAACGAGATAAGACCGATCGCAAAATGGGAAGTATAAAAAAAGGTAAGGAAAGTAAAGTTGGAAATACACAGAAGTCGGACGAACACCTTTCTCGGTCTGTACGACAAGACACGTCACACTGGAGTTCGGACAGAGGACACTAGACCTCCTCCTTGTCTTACACGACAAGGAGCCCTGTCTACAAACCAATAGGGGACTGCACCCCGAGTAACCAAGTGGACGAACAGCGTCAGTGATTTCCGGGGTGGGTCAGAGAGTGAGTCACACAGACGGATTGTGTACCCAACGAGTAACGGGCCCTCACCGTCTCCGTATCCTCTCCTTGTACCGTCTACCAGTTGTCTGGACCACCGAAGACGACGTCTTGGGGTTTATTAGTGGGATAGTCAATGGGGACCCCGGACGAACGGTCTAGAGACTTTCAGTGGTTTGAAGGTCGGTCTTCGTAGAGACCTCCGGGTACGTGGAAATATCCTCAAGAGAGGACGTGTTAAACCCAACATTAAAGGAGAAGTTAGACTAGGGTTGATAGAAAGTAGAAGGACTTTAAATAGTTTACTGAAAACCCGTTTACTTTGGAGAAAACAAAAGTTTGTATTAAAAAATTTTTTGTTCTAAAAACGGTAACACCTATTCTCCAATGTTTTTAAAGGTATTATGAAGAGGACAGAAAAGGTAATAAAGAAATTCGGTTAAATGGTTTGTACCCTAAGACTCCGTTTTGTACACTTGTAAAAATCTCTGGTATTATGTATAAAAGTTAACGTAAGACCCTCCTTATATTGTTAAATGTGGTGGTCATCGTTAAGGAAGTAGTCTTTAAAATAACTAGTAAATCTTTCTTTTCTCTTCAATCTATAGTTCATCAGACTACAAATCTTAAAAAATTTGTCGAAATATTTCCATATTTTCTAGAAATGTTTCCAGGGGTATATCAGTTTCGATATCAAAAAGGTCATCAGTACATACTTCTCAACCTGGATTTCTTCTGACTCACAGTTTCTTAACTACGAAAACTCGACCCCCCGATCTCTTCTGAGATCTCTTAGGGGACCTGTCGTTCCTCTAGTTTGGTCAGTCAACCTTTACTTTAGTTGGGACTTATAAGTGACTTTCCTGGTTACGACTTCGACTTCGAGGTTATGAAGCTGGTACAATATATTTCTCGGTTGAGTAACCTATTCTGGGACTACGACCCTTTCTAACTTTCGTTTTCATCTTGTCCCTTAGTCTCCTACTCTGCCAATCAATCTTAGAGACTAAGTCACCTGTACTTAAACTCGTTTGAGACCCTCTGTCACTTCCTGTTCCTTCGGACCGTACGACGTCAGGTACCCCAGTACTTTTCAGGTTGTGTTGAATCGTTGACCTGTTATATTTCCATATTGACTGTATGTTATTTTACGTGTGTAAATTTCACAAATTGACTTATTCAAAACTGTACATGTAGGTGGACACTTTAGTAGCGGAACTAGTTCTCTCATTGATATCGGTTGTTAGGGGGTTTAGAGGACTTTGGGGAAACGTTAGAGAGAAAGGTAACGGTTCATTGGCTACTCGACCAAAGACAGTGATAACTAATTAAATGTAAAAGATCTTAAAATACTTGTCTTAATATTGATATATGTGTAAAAAGAGAACAGAAAGTGAGTCGTATTAATAAAATTCTAAATAGGTATATTTACGTACACAGTCATTAAATGAGGATAAGTAACTACTCATGATAAGGTGACACTCCTATTTGGTGTTAAATAATAAGTGAGAGGAAAAAGACTGAACACAATGAAAATTACTAAGGTAAAATTAGAAGAAATAACTAGAAAGTCCATATTAAGAAGTAAAATATAAAATCTCAACGAAATCCTATAGTACATATAGAAATTAAATAGTGTCAGATCGAAGTTCAGTATAATATGGAGTAATACATATATCCTATCCCCTAAGAGTCTACCAAGTCACCATTTCTTAGACGGATGGTTACGTCCTCTGTGTTCTCTGTACGCAAACTAGGGACCTAACCCTTTAGGGGACCTCTTCCTTTACCGTTGTTCCACTCCTCTCGGACTATCCGATGTCAAGTATACCAGTGTCTCTCAGTCTGACTCGTTGACTCGCACGTACGTGTGTACATGTCATATTCTTGGAACTGTTACTGTATGAAGGTGAATAGGGAAGGACCGGAAACACCGTGACCGTAGCGTATAAAATGAAATGTATAAAATATACATTATTGATATAACGCTAATAAAAACTGTCAGTTAAAAAAATTTCTAATGATTATTCCCCATTTTAGAATGTATAAATGGGTGCACATCAATGGTAAAGACAACAAGAAGTCAGAAATCACATCTGGGTCTAAAGGTAGACACTAGAAAGGGAAAGACAAACTTCTTGAAGAAAATTGTAAGGAACATCAGTACCAGACGACCACTACGAAAGTCGAAAACATACGGACTTTTACAGATGAACGAAAGTAAAAGTTTCCTTTAAAAACGACCTATATCTTAAGTTCCAACTGTCAAAAATCGAAAGTCATGACATTTCTAAAAAAGGTGACGGAAAAGTGAATGTAACAAAGACTCTCATTTAAACAAAATAGAAACGAGGAGACACGAATTCGGTATAAAAAAAGAGAACGACGAAAATCCTAAGAAGAGAAATAGTCACCAAAAACTGTTACATTAGGACTCCCCATTAAAAGAAGTACAAAGAACCCGAACCCCCACAAAACTCGAAAAACCTACCAACCATCTTACTTATTATCGGTGGGGGGGTTCTTATAGATGTAAGATTAGGGTGTTTAGCTAACATAATCAAACAATCCCGACGATGTCTGATTTACTGAGTTTCTTGTCTTTAAATAAGAAAGAATCCAGACCTCCAATCTTCGGGTTGTAGTTCCACGACCATCCTGGTTCGAGGAAGGGTTTGTAGATTTCCTTCTCTAAAGGAACGGAGAACGTCGAAGACCATCGGGGACCACAAAAAACCGGACACCGTCGTATTGAGGTTAGAGACGGACAGAAGTGTGCCAGCTGACAGGAGACACAGACACAAAAGTACAACACAAGGGGAAAGAAATGCAGAGAGAAGAGAGAACACGTACGTACGATTCAGTGAAGTCATCACAGGTTGAGAAACGTTGTAATACCCGACATAGGGTGTTCCAAGGAGACATGTATCCTAAGAGACCCGTTCTTATGATCTCACCCCACGGTACGGGAAGAGGTTTCCGTGTTTTGTAGTACCTATAATTCTCGGGTGGTATGAGGTCATATACGACTATACGAGTCAACGTCGGTTGAGAAACGTTGGGGTACTTGACATCGGGAGGACCAAAGAGACAGGTACCTTAAAAGGTCCGTTCTTATGACATCACCCAACGATAAAGGAAGAGGTTATAAGGTAATACTGAAGTAAAATTAAACACAGAATCGATGTAGAAGTTTATGGAATAAAGGTTTATTGTAGTGTAAGTCTCAATGGTACCTAATTCTGAAGTTGTATAGAAATAAAAAACGTCCCCCACCCCCCCCTCGTGTTAAGAGTGGTATTATGGACACTTATATACATTAGTATTTGACGTTTTACCCGAAACGTATACATTAAATCGATTCTAAAATTCTACCTTTATAATAGGACCCAATAGGTTCACCTGTGGTATAGTATTATTCCCAGGAATATTCCTTTCTGTCCTCTCAGTCTCTTCTATTCCGTTACCTTCTTCTACCTCTCTGCGTTTGTGTTCGGTCCTTGACGTTTCGGAAATCTTCGTTCTTCTCCGTTCCTTGTCAAAGAGGAGATCTCGAAGGTCTTTCTTCGACAGACACGACTACGGAAATGAAATCAGGGATTCTAGGTAAAGTCTGAAGACTGGAGATCTTGGTGTCCGTATGGAACAAAGTGACACGAAGTGTTTATAACACACTTACAAATGTTTGTCTTGTAGACACTGTCTCTTCCCGAAGGGTACACCGATTCACCATTTCTTAGGTGGACGGTTACGTCCTCTGTGCCCAAACTAGGGACCCAGTCCTTCTAGGGGACCTCATCTTTTACCGTTGGTCGAGGTCATAAGAATGGACCTTTTAAGGTACCTGTCTCCTCGACGTCAGGTGCCTCAGTGTTTCTTGACCTGTGTTGACTCGCTGACTCGTGTGTGTATGTGTTCAGATAGTCATCGTGAAAAAGTTGTCGTAATAAAAATTTAATTCCGTACATGTAACGAGAAAAAAACTGTACTGTGAATTGTCTGGTGTCATATTGTATTTATATTGAAAGTATACGTGATTCTTTGACTTTTAAAACACACTGAGTGAAATAACACTATAAACGAAATAAAGATATCAGACCTTGGTTTGAACATCGTAGAGATTACATGGACATATTCTGTTAAACAGAGTAAAAAATCGGTGATTCAGATACCATTAATCAATATCGTTGTTGTCCTTTTATTACATAATCCCAAATATCCAAAATAGTCTAACAAGAAAGTTTATAAAAACAGAAAGGGAGAGGAGAGGAAGTCTCTGAGGTTTATTTGTGTGTGTGTGTGTGGGAGAACTTCAACGGGGTCTCGTGTGACTACAAGACAATTAAAGTTAAGAAAAAAAGACATACAAAAACAAAGTAAAAACTATCAAAGATAACGATATAGAAGTTTCAGTGGTAAGAAAAGAAGACGTTACAGATCGTACGAAAATTCGGGTAGGTTACATGAACGATGGGATCTGTAATATTAAAAGTATAGATCTACAAACTAAACCCGAAAAATTCTTTTATAAAAGATACAGAGATCAAATGACGAATTCGTACATCTTAGATTAATGTTATAAACAAAATTACAGGAACAGACAATTAAAACTGTAAACGTGGTTAAGATCCAGTCAAAACTAACTAAAAAGAGGAGTAATACCCAATATAAAAGGAAAAAACATTAGAATCATTAAAAAAAATGACCTAAGATCAGTAACACGTAAAATGAAACAAACCATAATTTATGAAATTATTAGGGTATTTTAAAAAACACGAAATAAGTCCCTATGTTAATTTAATGTTCCTTTGTTAAACCAGAGAAAATAAGAATGAAATTTCCCGACTAATAAAGGGTGATGACCCTGTTCTGAAGAGACTCTTGAGATAGGTCACGAGGTACTTAACATTCCGAGAGGTTAGACCAACCACTCATCTCCTCAATAAGGACCGCGACACAGTCATGGTCTCTAATAAGGAAGACTAGGAAATCCTACCAAGAAAGAAACCTGAGTTCATTAATGGTGTATACGTACTCGACTTCAGGGGATAAAGAACTTTTGTACCAAAGGATATAATATAGAAACAAAGTCCACCTTACTGTTTAGGTTAGAGAAAATTAGGTAAAACTGTCTTCACTTTGATTGAAAAAACACACACTCTTCAACTAAAAGTGTATTACGGTGATAAATTGTGTCTAACCTTCGTCTCGAGGATACTAACTTTTGCTCCACTTCTTGTCTGTACTTAAACTCGTTCGAGGCCCTCCACCACTTCCTGTCCCTTCGGACCGTACGACGTCAGGTATACCCCCGTTTCTCAACCTGTGCTGACTCACTGACTTACTGGTGTCTTCCTAACTGCCGGACTCCTTTGCTCAGTACATTAAAAAAGAAACTACGAGAGTCTTCGAGGTCTCCTGAGAGGCGACCAAGTGTCTCTAAGTATCCTGGCGACCTAGGTCGATTCGAAGAGGAAAAATATGAATTACCTTGACTCTGAGTCTTACTAACTCAGTGAGCAGGTTCCAGTGTGTCGATTTTGGATCTAGTATCCTATTTTCCGATATTACTGGCGTATACTCATTTCTGGAGTTCTTACCCTCGTTAATAATGAGTCAGACAGAAACGTAAATTTTTTTAAGTTTTCGGACATTATCACTGATCTCTCCTCCCCTTTAGATACACAAATGTCTTTCCTAGGTCACGATTTTCCGGGTGATACGGAAAGAAATGTTTCGTTGATGTAAAGGACTTAGGGGTAGAGGACCCCTTCCAAGAGTACCAAGGTCGAGTCGAGGGTCTAGAGACAACTTCTGATCTTGGGTCTGGGGAGTTAGTTCGTAAGACAGACGAGATGGGGTGGTGGAGGGAAGGTAAACCATTTTAAGAGTCCAGGTCACTTTGGGAATAAGAAACGATAGGTGTTTTACAAATATAAAATTTTCTCTAAATGGGTCTTGTTACACAAACACTAACAACCGTTTAAAGGGACACTCTTGTTTTATTAGAGTTAGGGAGTGATTTTTCGTGTCTAAGGCAAAACGGAACTTGAAGTACGTTATGTCACACCAGACTGTCCCAAATCCTTCGTCGTTCTTCCTTCTCTCAACGAGTTTATTTTTACTTCGGAGATCCGGGGGTGACTTTTGTTGTTTTGTCCTTCCTCCTACAGTTTTCCCAGATTGAGTCTGTGATGTGTGACCTACTCAGACCTAAACGGTGAGATACTTAGAGTTTAAGGAACATAAATTTGTCATAAGTATCTTGGACAGGGACGAACGAAGGGTCTCTTAGACCCTCGATGTTCGTATAAAATTTTGTCAAACATTTAGTGAATCTCGAGGAACCTCTATCCTACTATATATTTATACGCCGTAATGATAATACAATTGGTATGAATTTATAACTGTTATAATGGTAACTGTTCCTAATAGATGTTTTAGGAATCACGGAAAAGGTTAATTAAAAGGTTTACTGTTCTTCAATTAATGAGACCTAAGAACGATATAATGTAGATGGTTTTGGGTCCTGAACTCTATGTAAATCTTGAGAAAGACATAGTCATTCTTGACTTTCTTAAAGTTATATTGTGTCAGTGAGGGTACGGTGTTGTAGTGTAATACAGGAACCTCTATCGTCGTTATTCCCTTCAATTCATAGAAAGAACTTCTAAATCAGAACAGTAAAACGGGATGTGATCTCCATTTTTAATGATTAAGTAAACTAAGTAGAAACAATAGATTAACAATAAAAAGTATGAAAAAAAACGTTCAAGTCATGAGTTTTCTACCAAAGAAGGTGGATTTCGATATGGAAATCAAATCCTACCGTTTTACAGGAATCCACCCATCACTGGAGTACTAGACTTGACGTCCCGCTAACGAATATTAACAGGTCAATACTTATTGAGGAACTCTTGACACGACACATGTTGAAAGAGGTAGTATATAATGAAGGAATTAAGATGAAATCATAATCGTCGTCGACGCGCCGTGACCTCGTCGTCGACGCACCACGACCTCACTGAAACTCCTCTATGGGGTGCAGGTTCCCGTTTCCTCTTCCGAGTCGTTCTACCATCCTCAACGTTTTAGTGCAAATCTTAGTTTTGGGTATGGGCGGTCTCTACGAGTCTCTCGAGTTTGTATGGAACGTACGTGGTCCTGGGTCTCTGGGGGTGTCTCTGACTCTGTCTTGACACAAACTCACAGAAGACTCCTCCATACCCAGACGTCACCGGACGACGTCCCCGTCCCCGAGACCCACGTCGTCTGGACCCATACCGTATTCGGGAGAACCTCCTCCAGCGATAATTGGGGTGGTGTGTCGGTGGTCTTGAATGTGTCCTGACCCTTTTGTCTGAGAATCTCCCGTGTTAGTCTTGGAACACACGTGGTCCTGGGTCCTCTTTCCTCGTCACTTGGGTGTTCTCTGAACTGGGCCTGAACGGGCTCTCACAGGTCCTCAGAGACCACCTCCGGACCCAACCTTCACCGGACGACGTCCTAACCCCCGTGACTCACATTGTCACGGACGTACCCTTGAAAACTTCCTCCATCGGTAATAGAAATAATGGAGGTGGTATCAAACCGGAGTCTAGTTTATTGTCCCTCCCTTATGTCGTGCCGGGAAGTTGTCTTTTAACCTAAGTTCTAAATGACTCGTACCGGGGTGGGTAGGTTTTCGAAGAATTAGAAGAGGTAGTCTCCCGTCTGTCTGACTTTCGGTGTTAGTGTCTTTGTTTGGTTAGACTAGTGTACCTGGTGTCGGAACAGATTGAGTTACTTTGATACTCGGTACGGTACATCCCGGTGGGTTCTACCCAGCACCACCTCTCAAGACTGTTTTGTACCAGGTAACCTCTCCCCTTACCGTGAAGTCATAAGAACGGAACTCTTGGGGTACTTGTCATACTTTTCTGTTTTTCTATCCTGTGACTTTCTACTTGAGGGGTCCAGCCATCCACGGGTCATACGATGACCTCTAGTGACCTCTTTATTGAGGTCTTTCTTATTTCTCTACCTTGGTTTCTTTTTTGTTGTGGGTTGACACCTACATTGACCACTACCTTCATTTCAGACTACGATATTTCTCGTTATAACGTATCCTTGGACCTTACAATCCAGGTACTTAGTTCCGTTTAACCTTCACCAGTTTGTCCTCTACCGTTCTTACTTGTAGTTGTAAAATCCTTAGTCACTTGATTTTACCTGACCTTACCCACTTAAATTGAGTCTACTGGTATTATAGATGATGACACCCGTTCTTAGGTAATCTTCTTTATCTCATCAGAAGTACCAGTGTTTTCTCAGACTTTACGTCATGAACCTACGTTAAAGTTTTTGTTGTCTTACTAGAGACAAGCAAAGGTTCCGTTTGGTAAGTTATAGTGTTATTAGGTTCAGATACGGGGTTGGTCATTACGACTTCTTCGACTTCAACTTGTCAAGATACTTCTGGATGTTCTGGATCTAGATTGTGGGTTTTTTCTACAGGAAAAGTAATATCCCCTGACCTTACGTTTTCATCCTTCAGTTCTTTGTGGACCTCATTGTCCGTTTAAACCGGAAGCTCATACCTTACTTCGTCCCGTTGCCGATTATCTCAAAACGGTTCTCTTGCGTGACCAGTATCGTTTATGGGAGAAGGTTGTTGTATTCTCTTCTGAGATGTGTACCTGTAGTGGTCTACCGGTTGTGACTTTAGTCTAACTAATATAAGAAACGTCGGTTTCTACCTCTTCCAGATGTCTTAGTCGTTTTTGTTCTGACCCTCGACTGACACCGAGTCTGGTACTTGAGGAATAACGGTTTAAGTCTGGATTTAACTTCTTTCGTCCCTTTTAGTGATCTGGTAAGTCCACGCTGGATTAAGTTAAGGGAATGCTAATATGTCACCCTCACCCTTTATCTAAGGTCCCTAATCTAGACTGTCTGTCTCACGGACTTCTAAATACCTACTTCCAAGTACTGTAACATGTCCTCTGTCCCTAGTTCTGGTAGGGGTTCTTTTTCTTTACGTTTTTCCGTTTTAACAACAGACTTCTCCAGAATGTTTATCGACTCTTTTCTTCTCTTCGCTTTCCGTTTCCTCTTTTCCTTTCTATATGGGTGAACTTACGTTTCAAGATTTCTTATCGTTCCTCTCTATTCTTTCGGAAGGAGTCACGTTTCTTTATCTCCTTTTGTTATCATACCCTTTCTACTCTAGAGAAGTTCTTTTAATCTCTAAGATTCCCTTGTAAAGTACGTTTCTATCCGTGTTATTTCCTGTCTTTACCATACCTGGATTATCTTCGGCTTCTATAATTCTTCTCCACCGTTCTTATGTGTCTTCTTGGAATGTTTTTTCTAGAAGTGTTGGGTCTATTAGTACTACCACACCAGTGAGTGGATCTCAGTCTGTAAGAACTTACGCTTCAGTTCACCCGGAATCTTTCGTAGTGATGTTTGTTTCGATCACCTCCACTACCTTAAGGTCAACTTGATAAAGTTTAGGATTTTCTACTACGACACTTTCACGACGTGAGTTATACGGTCGTTTAAACCTTTTAAGTCGTCACCGGTGTCCTGACTTTTTCCAGTCAAAAGTAAGATTAGGGTTTCTTTCCGTTACGGTTTCTTACGAGTTTGATGGTGTGTTAAAGTGAGTAGAGTGTACGATCATTTCATCACTAGTTTTAAGAGGTTCGGTCCGAAGTTGTCATACACTTGGTACTTGAAAGTCTACAAGTTCGACCAAAATCTTTTCCGTCTCCTTGGTCTCTAGTTTAGTGGTTGTAGACAACTGAGAAACTTTTTCGTTGTCTTAAGGTCTTTTTGTAGATGAAGACGAAATAACTGATACGGTTTCGGAAACTGATACACCTAGTGTTATTTGACACCTTTTAAGACTTTCTCTACCCTTATGGTCTGGTGAACTGGACGGAGAACTCTTTAGACATACGTCCAGTCCTTCGTTGACTTGTACCTTGTTGTCTGACCAAGGTTTAGCCCATTCCTTATGCAGTTCCGACATATAACAGTGGGACGAATAAATTGAATGTACGTCTCATGTAGTACACTTTACGAGCTGAGCTACTTCGTGTTCGACCTTAGTTCTAACGACCCTCTTTATAGTTATTGGAGTCAATACGTCTACTGTGGTGGTCTACCGTCTTTCACTTCTCCTTGATTTTTCGGAGAACTACTTTCACTTTTTCCTCTCACTTTTTCAATCGAATTTTGAGTTGTAAGTCTTTTGATTCTAGTACCGTAGACCAGGGTAGTGAAGTACCGTTTGTCTACCCCTTTGTTATCTTTGTCACTGTCCGAAATAAAACCCCCGAGGTTTTAGTGACGTCTACCGTTAACGTCGGTACTTTAATTTTCTGTGAACGAAGAACTTTCTTTTCAATACTGGTTGGATCTGTCGTATAATTTTTCGTGTCTGTAATGAAACGGTTGTTTCCAGGTAGATCAGTTCCGATACCAAAAAGGTCATCAGTATATACCTACACTCTTAACCTGATATTTCACCTCGTGGTTTCTTAACTACGAAAGTTTGACACCACAACGTGTCCTGAGAACTCTCAGGGAATCTGTCGTTCCTCCAGGTTGGTCAGGTAGGATTCCCTTTAGTCAGGACTTATGAGTAACCTTCCTGACTACAATTTCGACTTTGAGGTTATGAAACCGGTGGACTACACTTCTTGACTGAGTAAACTTTTCTGGGACTACGACCCTTTCTAACTTCCACCCTTCTCTTCTCCTACTGTCTCCTACTCTACCAACCTACCGTAGTGATTGAGTTACTTGTACTCAAACATTCGAGGTCCTCAACCACTACCTGTCCCTCCGGACCACACGACGTCAGGTACCCCAGCGTTTCTCAGCGTGTACTGACTTGAATTTACTTGAAATCATAATCTTCTTTTGGTACTCAGTTCCTTCTCTTACACCCTTAACTCCCTTATACCTGATAATCCTTCGGTCCGTTGTCTTAAGTAGGTTTTCTGTACGTATATTTCTATTGTCTAGACAGTATATAAAGTTTAAGTGGTCTGATACAATGTGTTATATGAACGTATTTACATGAACATATTTATGTTATATAATATGAATGAGTATTTTTATAACTCGTGTATATGTAATATACATTTTTAACTAACTCGGGAACATGATCTAGATATTACCCACGAAGTATTTATAAAGTTGATACATTTATATTTATATGAATGACAGTATCGATATGTGACACCGATAATTTGATTCTACTTGACGACGATTAAAAGTAGTACTACTTCTACCTCACGACAAGTAGAAGTAGATCAATCTTTACCGGGTGATCGAAGTCTTCTGAGGTTTCCTTGGATATTGGATCTCAGTGTTCGTATTGGTTCACACTGGATTAGTCGTGTTTGACTTAGGAGACATTGTATATGGTCGTTGATAAATTAAGATTTTTAGGACGAGGACTCGGAACCGTGGTAGAAGACTCTTTAGAGACACGATACTCTCACTTTTCGTCTCCTTCTTCACTTGCTTGTCCGACGTCACGTTTTTCTTCTTTCTACTCCGTCTCCAGGTTCATTTGAGCATGTGGGTACCTTTGGTGTCCTCGTCTCCGGTCTCTACGACCATGTCTTACGACCTGACGTACCGATAACACATATTGAACAGAGGAACTTAGATTTTGTAGATACCGGTAAGTTTAATGGAACTGGTGGAAACTTTCGGGTGGAACGAATATTGTTTCATCAAGGAAAACCAGGAATTGGGACCTGGGACCTGGACAATTATCAAGACCAGACAACATCGACTTACATTACACACAAGTTATCTAGTAGAAAAAACGACAGAATCGACTTCCCCTTTTTTTAGGACGAGGACTTTGAGTTCATTTCTGTTAACGAGACAGTGTCCGTTCGAGACAAGAGATTCTTTCCACCAGAAATACCTTATCTCCTTGTTCCTAAACAGATTCTTAGTCTTCTGGACGAAAGGTCCGGGTCGAGACATTGGGTGTTCGACTCCGGTGAACAAGGTCAGGGAAGACAGGTCTAGAAATGATGAACCAGACACGTGACGTGTCAACTTAAATTATCAGGTATTCCCCCGAGTCTCCCATTTCGTAGACGGGCGTTACGCCCTCTGGGCCCAAGCTAGGGACCCAGTCCTTCTAGGGGACCTCTTCCTTTACCGTTGGGTGAGGTCATAAGAACGGACCTCTTAGGGTACCTGTCTCCTCGGACCGTCCGACATCAGGTGCCTCAGCGTTTCTCAGTCTGTGCTGACTCGCTGAAGTGAGTGAGTGAGTTCCAAGGAAGTTCAATACACTCTTAAGTAAATAAAAAACGTAAATGAATCTGAAACAGTTTAGTTCTTTCAATTGTTTTAATTTTTCATCCTGATTTCCTGTTTTCCTTTTACTTTTATACGATTGTTGGTCCAACTGTATTGACCGTTAATTTAAATATAAACTGAGACTCGTTAGTCCCGTTTTACTGTTTACATTCAAAGTGTTGAAAGTAAAAAATCTTTCCCTCTTTGAAAGGCAGAATTCCATATTAGACATCAATGTCAGAAACAGGATCAACTCTTCTATTTGACACTGGGAGCTCAATGTCCCAGTATGGGATTCGTTCTTGGGTTGAGGTGGGGGTGGGGGTATATAAGAAGATCCATGTCTCCTTTGTAAGTTTTCTGTGGTAAAAAGTATTCGTCACTTTACAGGGCCGCTCCAGTGACTCATGGTGTGTTAACTCCTTTAGTCTTGGGTCTCTTTAATTTATTATAAAGTCTCCGGTGGGTCGATCGATACTTGTCGTCCCTCTACTTTGTGAGTTCTCGGGGACTGGACTCCAGTCGCGGACCAAAATCCATTGTGTGGGGCTGCCGCCACCCCGTCGGGTCCACGTGCACACGCCTCGACTTCCAGGTCCCTGAGACTGCGCTCGACACCCTTCGCGTTCTCTTCGCTTTCCGTCCTTCGTGACCCCAGAGGACCTCCACACGCGCTAGGGACAGTGAGGTAGGGGAACGAAAGGCGCGTCGAGTCAAAATTGGACTTAATTCACACTTAAACGAAGGAGAAGGCGCGTCGTCTGAAAAGACCCACGCCGTGGGTTCGCCGCCTTAGTAGTCACGCAGATGTTCTACCTGGGCCCACGACAGTGTCTGAGACTAACCTCTAGTGGCGTCCGACCCCTTGGTGGACGGAGGTCACCTCTCTCCCCACGGAGGGTGCTTCGAGTCTGTGTTAGGTCCGGACAGCTGAGGGGCGAATTCCGTAGGAAAGTAGGGCTCCGACACTGAGGTCCCTGATTCCAGTGGTTTTGTGTCGAGTGTTCCTTGTGGATAATTCTTATTTTAAACTGTCGTTAAACATCCTGACAAAGGGAGTAAAGGACCAGAGTCCCTTCTCAGGACTCCGAGGACTCACTTAATCAAAAGAGACCACCCCTATTTCAGACTCTTTGTCGTTACTTATGTCGAAGGTCTCTTTTAGACGATAAGTCTGCTGGTAGGATTTCTCGAAAAGAAAAAAAGGTTTTATTGAACGGGTAGTCACGAAGGTCGGGATTAAGTTCAGAACAGAGGGGAATCGGTCGTCCCCGTTATGAAGGTTATTCGTAGGTTTTTAGAAAAAGAGAGATGACATAGACACTTCACTACTTCACTTTCAGTGAGTCAGCACAGGTTGAGAAACACTGGGGTACCTGATATGTCAGGTACGTTAAGAGGTCTGGTCTTATGATCTCACCCATCGGTAAGGGAAGAGGTCCCCTAGAAGGGTTGGGTCCTAGTTTGGGTCCAGAGGGCATAACGTCCGTCTAAGAAATGGTCGACTCGGTATTCCCTTGTCCCAGAATTTTTCCTTTCCTTGGAATTCTTTGTAAACACCGGTGATCTTATCGTTTTGTTGATACGACGTTGAACAATCACCTTTGACATCATCCGGAACCGATAAGTTCAAATTGACCCCGAAAAAGGAAAGTAAGTAGAAAAAAGTTGTTTGTAAGTAGTGTACGGACGTTTCCGTTTTTTTTCTGTGTCTGTTCGTACGAGACTGAGACTTTGAAGACAGAGTCTTTACTGTGTGTAGGAAAGACGAGTGTAAAGAACACTGTTTAACTGGTACTGGTTAAAGTTACCAGTCTCTATATAATAGAAGAGTTCCTTTCCCGTAGTTTAAACACTTGTTATTCTGTCAGGGAGTGTTCTAGGACTCTAGGTCCCGTTCCGAACTAAAGTGGGTCTGATCAATTCCTGGACTTCTCTGTTTAGTAGGTAATTTTCCCTCCGGTGTTGTCGAGGAGTAAAGAGTTGGGTTTGATCTCTGTGAGACTTCTGTACCTTTGGTTACTCCTCGTGTCCCTTCTTCTCAGGAGACCTTCGAGAAACCCATCTTCTTACGAAAAAAGTAAGGACCCTTAAATTCCTGTTTATATATGTACTCGGGGACTTTAAAAGGTACATATGTGTTTATAGGTTGGTCCACCCATATTTCAACACTCCTACTTTGTGTCGTGGTACTACCACAGATGACAACGGGAAGAGGTTATAAGATCTGGGACCTCGGTCTTACTAGAAAAATTTTATCTTTAGACAACATAAACGGGTGAGGAAGTAGGTGGAAGGGTACGTGTTGAAAGGCGATCAGTTGTGTATAGGTATCGAAGAAGTATCAAAATGAGATTTCTAATTTTAGGATTGATTCCCAAGGGACGAGAGAGACGGGTCCGTGTGGCCGGAAGAAAAGCAAGAAGTCCTATTGGTACGAAGAAGATAGGTACCTCGGTAAGGTATATGAGGAAGGTGAATGACCTTACGAAAAGGGACGGAAAAAGTAAGTCCTTTAAAGATGAAAGAAATCTAGAACCGAATGACGGTAAGAGAAGACTTTCAGAAGGAACCAGAGGGATTAGTTCAGTTAGAGGGATCTAATGAGTATGTTGTTTATAAAAAATCATATCTGATTCACGATCCGTGACAGGATGAATGATCGTTGTATTTCTTTTTGGTAGTTACATTGTAGTCCCTGTTACTTGTTACTTATATTTGGAACATACCCATACTATTCACGTGCTTGGTGTTTATTTATCTCATTTTCCGTTTTCTTCTCGTGACAGAATCTACTCCACCAGTCCCTTATGCGAAGATTTCTCCTCTTTTAATTGGTCCGGGATTTACTTCGTTTCCTAGTGCGTTACGAAAGACCCTCTTTCTTTAAGGTCCACCTCCCTTGGTACTCACTCTTCCAGGATTTTCGTCGCGTAGTCTCTTTGTCGGTGTCCAAACACTAAATAAAGGTACGAGACATAGAATAATCGTGAGTAGAATCAACAATAATTTTTGTAAGTAAACATAGTAGACGAGTGACGAGAAGTTCTGACAATCAAGATTACTGTATCCTGTCCTTGATTCAGGTAAAACACGAGTGGTAATTTGTGACTTAGAGGCTACAGAACGGACGACGGGCCGTGTGTCATCCAGAAACTATTTGTAAACATCTTGTTTGCTTCTTGATTACTACTTGTCTCACTTTACTCAGTCTTTTTGTTTATAGTACATAATTACTTGTATACACCTTCGGTCTTTTTATCATGTTTACTTGGATAAACGTTTCGTCTTCATCTCTGTGTCTACATCTCTTGTTTGTATGTCTGTGGTTCCCCCCTTTCTTCCACCATTTAACCCTCTGACCCTAACTGTATATATATGATGACACATATTTTATCTATTGATTACTCTTGAATTACACATCGTGTCCTCTTTTTTTTCCAAGTTCGACAAACATCTCGTATATAATTCAATTGGAATTTTTAGGTAAGGTTACATGTCATCCACGTCTGTTTATAATAAACTAAGGTGAATTTACTCCATGAATCTTAGTAGTTTAAGTATCTTAGTCTTTCGTGTGCCCATCTATGATCCCCGGCTTCGGACCCCGTCCCCTACCCCTCCGTCACGAATTACCCCTGTCTCAAAGTCAAATCCTTCCACTTTTTAAGACTTCTGCCCACTACCGTTCTCAACGTCTTGGTGCACTTACATGAACCACGACGACTTGACTTGTGAATTTATACCAATTTTATCATACAAAATATAATACACTGAAAATGGTGTTATTTTTATAAAATTTTTTATTTTTCTTTACTGCTTTACTTATTTACTACTTCGTCTAGGGATCTGCTTGTGTCTCATCTACAACGAACATGGGGTGGATATATGGGAGTCCTGAGTGATATTTACGGTTCTCGATAAGTGAGACGGTAAAGACGAATACCTGTAAAAAAGACTAAGTCTATCGTGTAAACCGGTTACTCAAAGTCTCTCAATTACAGGGGTCTTTGTAGGGGTAGATGGTTGTGATGTTCCGTCCCCCGCCCCCCGACCACGAAAAGGGAGTCGACAACTCTCTTATTCAGAACCCGTCACCAAAAGTTGGGACCCGTTGGAATGGGGGATCCCACGTGACCGTTACAGACCTCTGGAAAACCCAACAGTGCTAGGACCTTGTCTCACCCCCACCTCTCTTGTCCTTCTACGATAATGGTAGGTTACCCATCTTCGGTCCCTGCGTCGAATTTATAGACTGTGGTGTAGGGGATGTTGTTTTTCACTAGTTCGGGGTTTACAGTTGTCACGTCGCCACCTTTCGGGCGAGTCCTTATAAATTATATAAGATGTACCAGAGGGTCTCTCGACTTGAGGACAATGGGTGTCACCATTGACCAAACTAGTGTGTGGCAAATGACCGAAAGAAGGGAAGAGACAGAGTGAAGGACTAGGGGATCACCACAAAGGGTCTTAGTGGAGGACTCGGTTCACACACATACAATTCAGCGAAGTCAACACAGGTTGAGACTCTCGCGTGGGATAACCTGACATCGGGCGGTCCGAGGAGACAGACTCGGTTGATGAACGGGAGTTTAGTAACAAAGTCCAAATCGAAGACTGGTTTGGGGTTTAGAACTTTATGAGTTTGGAACACAAAGAGTCGTTGGTCAGAGAGGATGAGAAACCGATACATTATTCGGTACCTCGGTCGGATCTTTCGGGGTTCCTTATTCGTTCACTGTAACCGAAGACTTTTACCGTCGTCGACGTGACGTCAAGAAACAAAACAAAAATTACAATCAAATGAATCAATAAATAAACCGACGTGACCCAGAAGTAACGAAGGTCTCCCGAAAGAGACCAAAACCGTTCGTCCCCGAAGAGTAACGTCACCGAAGAGAACAAGACCTCGTACCCGAGATCCACTACCCGAAGTCATCAACAGCGTGTGTTCGGCTCAACGGGACACCGCGTACCCTAGGAGGGTCTAGTCCCTACCTACCTTGGGCACAGAAGACGTAACCGTCCACTTAAGAATTGGTGACCCGGTGGTCCCATCATGGTCCCGACAACGAGAAGTCCTTTCCGACACGGTGAACTATTTCACAGACCAAACCCTTTCTATGAGAAAAGGGTACCTATAGGGACCTCTCAGTGAGACAAATCTATCAATAAACTGTATCCTGGTACCTTCCTCGTCTTTTAAAAGACGATCTCGTCTTTTAGTTTATGGACCAAACTTGGGATGGAGACAACGATTAACCTAGGGAGAGGACCGGTCTAACGATTAAACAGAATATAGGTCAAACGGGAGTTTTACTCAAAAGACCCTCCCTACTAGTCTCCCCTCAGAAACTCGGGAGGACGACGACGATTCAGTGAAGTCAGCACAGGCTGAGACACACTGAGTTATCTCCCGTCGGGTGGTCCGAGGGGGCAGGGACCCTAAGAGGTCCGTTCTTGTGTCCTCACCCAACGGTAAAGGAAGAGGTTACGTACTTTCACTTTTCACTTTCACTTCAGTGAGTCATCACAGGATGAGTAGACGGACTGAGAATCGCTGGGGTACCTGACGTCGGATGGTCCGAGGAGACAGGTACCCTAAAAGGTCCGTCCTCATGATCATAAGATAATAACGTTTCTCTTAGTGAGTGGAAGGTACGGGGAAGTGGTACTGGACTCGGGACAGACGAGACGGGTCCCCGGAGCAGGGATAAGCGGGTTGGTACGAGAGGGTCCCGTCTAGAGGGAAGGAAAGAAGAGAAGATAATTGGGACTAGAGTAGGCGTTTGAGTCGAGTCAAGTCGAGAATTTTTAGTCGTATGGAGACTCGAAGTAAAGGATCGTGTTTCCTTTGGTTCGTGTTTCTGTAAACGACTGAAAGAGTTCCAACGTTTTTAACGTTTTGAGTTGAGGTTCAGGTACTGGGGTGGAGGTGGGGTGGGAGTGAACTTGTTGACCTGTTCATGTGGATACGAAGTCAAGTCAAGTCAAGTAAAGTCAGCGAGTCAGCACAGGCTGAGAAACGCTGGGGTACTTAACGTCGTGCGGTCCGGAGGGACAGGTAGTGGTAGAGGGCCTCAAGTGGGTCTGGGTACAGGTAGCTCAGGCACTACGGTAGGTCGGTAGAGTAGGACCCAGCAGGGGAAGAGGAGGACGGGGGTTAGGGAGGGTCGTAGTGTCAGAAAAGGTTACTCAGTTGAGAAGAGTACTTCACAGGTTTCATGACCTCGAAGTCGAAATCGTAGTAAGGAAGGTTTCTTTAGGGTCCCAACTAGAGGAAGTCTTACCTGACCAACCTAGAGGAACGTCAGGTTCCCTGAGAGTTCTCAGAAGAGGTTGTGGTGTCAAGTTTTCGTAGTTAAGAAGCCGTGAGTCGGAAGAAGTGTCAGGTTGACAGTGCAGGTATGTACTGGTGTCCTTTTTGGTATCGGAACTGATCTGCCTGGAATCAGTCGTTTCATTACAAAGACGAAAACTTATAGGATGGATCCAACCAGTATTGAAAAGAAGGTTCCTTATTCGCAGAAAATTAAAGTACCGACGTCAGTGGTAGACGTCACTAAAACCTCGGGGGGTTTTTTCAGACTGTGACAAAGATGACAAAGGGGTAGATAAAGGGTACTTCACTACCCTGGTCTACGGTACTAGAAACAAAAGACTTACAACTCGAAATTCGGTTGAAAAAGTGAGAGGAGAAAGTGAAAGTAGTTCCCCGAAAAATCAAGGAGAAGTGAAAGACGGTATTCCCACCACGGTAGATACGAATGCGACTAATATGTAACCCATACCCCAAAGTTCACGTTTCCTTTTTTATAAATTTGGGAAAGAGGATGAATTATCTTTATAAATCCCCTGTCCTATAAAACTGACTCTTAACGGTTCGTACACGACATATCTAATAGTTAAAAACTTCTTAATCTTTTTTTTTTGGTGTAAGAAACTTTGGGTATGATATCTATTCTTATACAAAAAATTACCGATATTTACACAAAGTTCTTACTGTTTTTATAATTCTTACCGACGGTAACCAAACCGAGGTACAGTAAATATCAGAGTCAAAAGTTTTCCAAACATAGTATAATCTTTCTCGACCTGTACATTAAAGTCACTCCGGTATTCTCATCCAGTTCCAACATCTTACACCCTTTTCCTTAATAGCACAGAAAAGGATTACTCTTTTATTCGTATAAAAAGTCGGAGATTAAATAAAAATTGTTTTTATCAATAAATTATTCATCTGTTTATAGTTTCCGTTTACCAAAACATTTTTAAAAGATTTATAAAACAATGATTTCATTGTATGAGTAAATCTTTATAAATTAAATATTTTTACATGTCTTTTGTTTTACGTACTTTAATTTTAACCTATGTCAAAGTATGGATCTCTAGTGGTAACAAATACATAAGTACATAAAAAAAGGTTAACAAGTCTGTAAAAATGGTTTTAAACTCTATTGATAATACATTATATGTATGCTAAAGACATAGAACGGAAAAAATGAAGAGTGACACAGTACTCGTAAATTAGTTTCTAAGGTTATACGAATTAGCAACGTATTATCAATTAAATGGTCAGTTACTTTTTAACTAAATCGACTCGGAAATAACGAGTACGAATCGAACTTAGGTTAAAGAGTTGAACATACCTTCAGAGACTTAGAATATCTAAGGTTCTTAGTTTGAGTGACTCATTTTTCTTTATGTAAAAATTCCAAATCTTTTCGAAATTTTCGTTAATTTCGGTCCTTAAATAATCATAGAAAGAGTAAGAAGTAGGAATTAAACGACTCGTGTCTACTTAGATTGGGGTCGGACTACGTGTCTAGACTGATCCTAAAAAGGAGTACAAGAGAAACATGTCGCACAGAGATTCTTTTCAAGCCGTAGTTGTAACAACCTTTTTCCCCTAAGAATCCGATGACGACTAAAGATATAGAACTAGACCCTCCCCAATGTATCAACATAAGTCAAACATTTTTAAGTAACTCGAGATGTGAATTTGTCAAACACATGAAATTACATATACACAATATGAAGTTGTCTTTCATACGAATCCTTTTATAAAAATTACGAAGAACCTCAGTAACCGATATTTAAAGGAGTTAGTTCAGGAATTATCGGTCCTTTAGGAACACTAGAACACTTATCTTATCACATACATAAACTTTTGGCAATCCATAAAAAATCTATATTTCTTAATGGTGGTAATAGTGGACTCACTTCAGTAAGTTACTATTATACACTTACTCCGTTATCTCCCGTAAAAATCAAATATTATTTAACTCGTTGAGACCTTAACCATTCAACCATGCATCCCACTGGTCTGAAAACTTCTCCTCCCAAGAAAGGACAGGTGTGAAGGAGACCGAACAAGAGGGTTTCTTTTTCCATGTACAGTGACCCGATGAGTCTTGAGATCAAAGTCTTAGATCATAAGATTTGAGTCCTAATGGGACCCGTGTAGGAAACCGTTGTAGTAGTTATAGACCTCAGTCAAAAAGTGGATATTTCACTACTTGTTTTGGTTACGGATACCAACCGTCCCAACAGGTGTTGTGTTCCTGCGGACCGATTCCACGGACCGCCCCTCACTGAAAGTCTCGAGTGGTACGGAGGACCGATCCCCGATGAGAGTGAGTCTTCGTCCCCCTCGGAAAAAGATTGAATCTGTTTCTACGGTTGCTCCGAGGGGTCTCCAAAAACAGAGACTTTTAGGAGTGGAATTGTAAGACACTAAATCCAGGTACTTAGATACGACGGTGGACCGTGGGAGGTAAAGGGAGTGAAAGTCCGGTCCGGGACACCTACCGGATACAAGTAGGAGGTACTTTATGTCAGACATAATAAACCCTGTCTGTAGTGTTGGTATGTTGTCCTCAAACTGGAATCAGAATTCTGTTCAGGACAGTAGGAAGATGAGACTTGTACTAGGGGGTTATGGGGACCCGAGACGGACCTGTAGACACTACTGATTAAACTATCGGTAGTTGAACTGATTCGATACCACGGGTTGACAAACTAGTTTGTGATTGATTGGATCTATAACGATACCTCCATGAAAATTTTACACTAATTGTACATGTCAGTCATCTGAAATACATTTCGGCCAACGGGAGATATTACACCCACTCGGAGTAGGTTAGTCAGCTTCCTGAGTTCTCTTTTCTGACTCAAAAGGACTTCTTCTTTAAGACTGAGGTCTGATACTATACCTTTAAGACGGACTCAAAGATCGGACGACCGGAGGGATACCTAAAGTCTGAACGATCGGTGACGTTAGAGTATTGACTATTTATTCATTTAGTTATGTAATTATTTAGAGAGAGTGTATGTGTCTGTTTATATTTAGTTATCCTGTGTGCACATAGGATAGTTAAAAGAAGAGACCTCTTGTGGCTCATTATTTGTGTTGTAGATCTTGACGTCGGAGAGGTCACCTCGTTCCGGGTGACTCTTTGGAGGTGTAAGAGTCCTCTAGAGAGTAACCTTCTTGTGGGTCCTCGTGTCACGAAGTACCGTTAGGTTTTTTTGTCCTTGGATGTTCACGTCTTCAAAGTAAAATTGTGAGTAAAATCTCCGGAAACGTTTCGAAGATTATTGTTTATGTTAGAGTCTCATCTGGCAACATTTTTTATCGATTCGTCTTTCCCATTTTCCGAAACCCCCAACCATAGTATTTCACTAAAGTACTGGTAAAAATTAAGAAATCTTTCACGAAAATGTACGTACGAAAGTGAATTAGACCGTCATGTAGAACCCTTATTTCAGTACTTGAGTTTAGAGTAATTTAAGACTAGTAAACTCTATTTACCTTATTTTGTAGTCCTCTTTTTCTGACACAAGACGGTAACCACGGGTATACTAAAGTATCCCCAAAGAGATCTACGGACCCTTCGTACGGAAAATTTTCGTTTCCTTTATAGGTTTTTGTCAAGTTTATTCTTGATAAAAACACTAAAAAAATACTCGTCCGGGTCTCATACTTTACTGTACATTCCAGATTTCCCTCTCCCTCTCTCTCTCTCTCTCTCTCTCTCTCTCTCTCTTTCTCTCTCTCTAGATAAATCCCTAATATTAGTTAGTAAAGGAAGGGAGGGACGGGGAGAATTAGAAAGACCGTCTAATCAGACTTCTTGAGACGGGTTGGTAGAGTAAAGGACACACGTGTGTGGGACACCTGTGTATGTTCGTCTAGTAATAGTGAGACCCTCACTAGTACCTGGTTTACAATAAAAGTGGAAGAGGTCGAAGTGTGACAGAGTAAGACTTCTGAGACCGATAGTCAGACAGGAAGTGTAGAACCACCATAAAAATCGTGGTAAAGGGAAGTCTAGACAGAAAGAGGACAGTCTTAAGGGGACCGTTCCTCTATCAACGGACGATTGGAAAAGATGGAAGTCGTCAATTTCAAGTGAGTCTCCTTTTTAAGAATTCAGAACATCTCATCGGAGACAATAGACGATACGGACCGTCACTCCTACTTTCACTCCTCCTCCTACTTCCTCCTTCTCCTTCCACTCCTTCTTCTCTATCCCCGTCCTTTCTTCCGTTCTAATGGCGTTCAAAGAACGTCTGTCACAGACTCGGAGCGAGGAGAAACTTAGAAACGGAGAATTGTAGTGTGGATCGTGTATTTTTCACAAATAAGTTACGAACCCTTTAGTACATTATATTTCTTTTAATCGTTTTACTTTTTCTTACTTCAGACGTCCTTCTCTCTCTTTCTTAATTGAATAAAGACCATTATACTCCTCTGTCATTTATCTCGTCAAAGATCTCAGTCTTACTAACTGAACTTAAAGTTAAGACTTTGAGTGATCGACACATGGAACCCGTTCACACAATTCAAACATTCGGAGTTAGAGGAGTAGAGATTTTACTCAGATATCGTGGACGGAGTAACCCAACAAGTTCCTAATTTACATCAGTATACACATTTCTTGTGAGGTTTTTGATATTAATGATATTGAAAAAAAAAGTAGTGGTGGAAGTAGTACCGTAGAGGATTTCAGAGACAACAGATGACTACAACTTTGATCAAGAGAAGATCTTTATGGAACTAAACCATTGGTCAGTTTTTAATTCTTCAGACATACAACCAAAACACCTATGAGTGACCGACAATGAGTCTTCCTTTAAATGGTATAATTAAAGTACAAGACTGTCACGAAATCCTATATCACTTCTTGTAATTTTTGAAGATAACTTAAAAGTATAAAATCAGTTAATTAAATTGTAAAGAGTACTTACAAGTTCCGTATTGGATTCTTAAACTTCACTGACTTAGAAAGTAGTGTCATGATTAGTCTAATGTCACTTAAAATGAGGCACCCAAATGTTCCCTTACAAAGGAATGTAGGGTCTTGCGAAGGTTGTCGGTTTGGGCGTGTTCGAACCGTCCCTGGGTCCTGAGTGGCCGTGAGTGAGTGGACTGTTCGTTAGTGTGAAGTAAACGTTACTCCTCCTTAAGGGAAAAACTACTGTCTACATGAAGTCCCTGTGTGGACGACCCGTCCCGTGACAGAGTACTGGCGAGTCCCCTTGACTGGGTTGTTCGGAAGGGTTAGTCGTCTTTTTACAAATAACTAGAGTCGGATAAGTAAGTGTAGGAGTTCCTTTACTTACGTCACCCTAGGAAAGATACTTTCTGGTCTTCACTCTTTCTGGTCTCCTCCATACTCTGACAGAATTAAGGTACAGGTAGGTAACAAAACAGACAAAAAATTAAGATGAGTGGGTGGGTTTTTATTTTATATATAAACTTTTTCTTTTTTTTTTTTTCTGAGCACGACTTAGTGGTAGATGAGTATGTTCACAAAATGTTTTAATGATGGGACCCCAATATTGAAAAATATCCAGAAACCGGGAGGAGAAGGGAGAGGATAGGGTTCTTCGATCAGATTAGAATATTGGAAAGTGGGTCTAGTCTTAGCACCCGGACTACTAGTTCTAGAAAAGAAAAAAAGAAAAAAAAAAAAAAATCCTAGAAAAGATTCACTTTCTTTTTTATTACTGGTAGACACAGTACCATGTCTTCCAAATGTCTAACGTCTTTTGTGTAACGACGATCACAAACCAACATTATTTAGAAAGAGGTTTAGACCCTATAAGTAGTAACGTTGTCAGAAAGAAACTCTGAGATCCTTATTTCGAGACTTACTGTCGTCGAGTAAAGTCAACATGTATTAATATTACTGTCATAAAGATAAACTGTTCAATTTAAGTGTACGTTCCTTTAGATTTAGGTAAATGTTCTCGCCTTTTTTTTTTTTTAGGAGGATGGGTTATTTCTCATCGTATTGTTCTCTCTTAAAAGGGAACTGTGTCTGACTGTTCCTTCCTCGAATTTCTCCTTCAGTGTCTAAGACTCCTATAGACCGAGTGGACTCCGACTCCAAACCAGTCAGTTGGACCTTAAGTGATCTATACTTAAGGAGTTTTTATGGGTAGAAAGGGTCACGACCTATTCGAGTCTGAGACTCAGTGTCGAACTCCCTACAAGAATCTGACAACCCCGACAACATTGTCTTTATTGTATTTGACCCGTCGAGTTTGTTGTCTGTGAATAAAGAGTGTCAAGACCTCCGTCCCTTCAGGTTCTGGTGTCGTAGACGACTGAACTACGAACCACTCTTTGACGTAGGGCCAAGTAGCTCGCGGTAGAAGAACGACACAGAAGACACCGTCTTACCGGTCTCGAGAGATCCTTGTAAAGATTTCCTGTTGTTAGGGTAAGTACTCCTGAGGTGGGAGTACTCTTGAAGGGACCCCCGAGTCTGCCATTTCGCAGACAGATGTTACGCCCTCTGGGCCCAAGTTAGGGACCCAGCCCTTCTAGGGGACCCCTTCCTTTACCGTTAGGTGAGGTCATGATAACGGACCTTTTAGAGTTCCTGTCTCCTCGGACCATCCGATGTCAGGTACCCCAGTGTCTCTCAGCCTGTACTGACTCGCTGAAGTGAGGTGGGAGTACTGGAATAGTGGAAGGCTCTGGAGTAGAGGTTTGTAGTAGTGCACTCCCCAATCCGAAGTTGTATACTTCAATTCCCTTGGTTTATGAATCAGGTAACGTCTTTGACTCAAGGGGTCCGGACGGTCACTACTTACTTAAACTCGTCGAATGATTTTGAACGACGACGGAACAAGAGAGGTCGACACTTTATCCCTTTGATGGATGAAGTGTCGCGACAATCCCCTTGTTTATTAAAGTATACACTCCCGTAGGTCATTTGATTGTTCTATCGTAACTCGATCTCGTTAATCCTTTCTGTAGTATCGGCTCCTACGACGTCTCTTTAATTTTTCCCCGTCCCATAGCTTTCCGTTTTTTTTTTCACCCCCCCTTGTAGCACTACATTATCTATACCGTCGTCGTTTCTGCTATGTCCAGGTTCCCCACTTTATCTGATTACCCTCGGGTCGTCTTACAACCTCAGGACACTTTGTCCGACGGAGAAACCTACAGGTGTCCCTAGAACCCTAATTATAGAATATGTCATCATAAAACGTATTTTCACACTACTTTAAAATTTTGTCCCTAAAGGGACCACCACGTCGCCAATTCTTAGGTGGAACATTACGTCCCCTACATCCAAGTTAGGGACCAGTCGCTCGATTCTAGGGTGTACGATGTTTTGTCGATTCGGGTGCGTGGTGTCATGACTCGGGTGCACGGTGTCGATCTCTCAGGTACGTGACGTTGATCCCTCGGGTGTCTGTGTCGCTTCTAGGACGCACGCCGTTGATTCCGGGTTGTGTCGGTTTTTCATTTGTCTTCATAAAAAATGTTTTTAGAATTTGGTGCACCTTACCATCAAGAGGTGTTCTGGACTCACAAGGACGGGTTAAAATCACTGTTCGGTAGGGGTTGGGTATTGAGACGTCGGAAACTAGTCAGGGACTCAGTGATTTGGTTTCCAAGAGTTTTGTCCCTGGAGTCCGGTCGTCGTGGTTGTCGTGGACAGTACCCTGACCGTCTTACGCACGTACGCATGAGTCAGTGAAGTACCGGGAGTCTCTACAGGGACAGGAATAGGAGCCCTGGTCACTTGTATGGTGAAAGTGTCCATCCTTTTTACATGCAAACCTCTACTCTAATTCCGACGTTTAGTCGACCGAAATTTTATTCTAATGGGTAACCGATAGATGTATACCATTACATTCAAAGGTGCAATGAGAGAGGTATGTAGAATGGACCGAGATCCTTGAGTTTGTCCCCGAGACATTGTTGGATCTCCCCAAACTACCCCTCCCTCTACCCTCACTCCAAGTACTCCCTCTCCTGTATACATATGGATACCGACTAAGTACAACTACAAACCGTCTTTGGTTGTTTTAAAACATTTCGTTAATAAGAAGTTAATTTTTTCATTTAAAAAATTTTTCGTTTTGTCTTTTTTTCTCTGATGGGTGAACGAACTGAATCATACTTATCTTACGATCTAAAGGTTAAAAATTTTTTATCTATAAGTCGTTCGTTATTTCCAAATGACATATCGTGTCCCTTGATATCAGTTATAGAATATTATTGGATATTACCTTTTATTAAAGTTTAGATTGTATACACATATGTCTGTTCACTTAGTGGAACGACACATGGACTTTGTAATATTCAATGATACTATCACTTTCAACAAGTCAACACAGACTGAGAAACACTGGGGCACCTGATAAGTTAGGTACCTTAAGAAGTCCGGTCTTATGACCTCACCCATCGGAAAGGAAAGAGGTCCCCTAGAAGGGTTGGGTCCTTAGCTTGGGTCCAGAGGACGTAGTGTCCACCTAAAAAATGGTCGACTCGGTGTTCCCTTCGGGGAAGGGTGTCCCCTTCCCTCCATTGATATATGGAGTTATTTTATATATTTATATAATTCTTTTTTAATTTATTCTAGTGACTTCACTCAGGTCACGGTAGTGTTCCTAGGAATATGTTCCCTTCTTGGTCTCTCTCCTGTAATACTCTTTTTGAGTTAAGTCAACGACCGAAACTTCTACCTTCCCCTGGTACCCCTCCCTTCCTTACGGTCCGTCGTAGGTCTTCGACTTTTCATGTTCCTTTACCTAAGAGGGGACCTCGGCGGTGTGTTGGGACGGTTGTGGAACTAAAAGAGGGCCACTCTGGGTAAAACCTGAAGACTAGAGGTCTTACAATTCTATTGTGTAATCACAACAAAATTCGGGGACTTAAACACTACTAAACAATGTCACCGTAATCTTTTGATTATGTCGATCTTTTAACGATTTTTCCGTTGAAGAAACCGGTGTAAGGTCTGGATAACTTAGTCTTTTGGACTCCCACCCCGAGACGTCAGACAGAAAATTTGTTCGGGCCTCCATTAAGACTACGTGTGTCTCCAAACTCTTGGTGCGTGGTCTGATTCGTTTGTGTTATTAAAGGGGTTTCGTTAGTGTGAGTCTGTGTGTAAGGGCACTTTTGTGTTGTGTCTGTTAATTACTGAACTAATCGGTACTATTTTAGATGGTCTCGGTGTAGGACAGAACTGTTCGGATCTTGTCCTTTGGGTTGGTTTAGTAACCACTAAGTCTAAGGGAGGTCCGAGTCCCAGAAGTAAACCTTATAGTCACTACTTACGCGGGATCAGTTACCCTCAAGGTAAAAATTAAGTAAAGACTACGGTTCATCTGTCAATAAACTCCACCTCAGTGAACGGAGATAGAGTGAGTTGAATTCATTGCCCTACCTCACCCCTTACACCCATCTACTCCCAGGGTCATTTAGTATCTAAATTACTACCGGACAAGGTCCTTCTTCTCCGTCTGAATTAAAGTCTGAGAATCTGTACTTCCCTAGTCCCAAGAGTATCTGGTACTTCGACCAAGAAGGTAGATCTCACATCCAGGACGAGTGGGGGAGGTGGTAAAGTAACGGTTAGTTCTCCAGTCAGTTGGAGTCGAACTCATAGAGGGTACTACTTCTTGAGTGATGGAAGGTACCGTTTGATAAGGTAAGACGTTCTCAAGATTACCACTCTGGATTTAAGGGGAGTAGACTGTCGACCAAAAGAAACCTGAAGTACGAACTAAAGTAAGACCGGATGTATCTGAAGAAACTTCAGAGTCCATATGTGTGAGTGTAAGTTCTGACTTTATACTGATCCAACGTCGGAGGTGATGGATGTAACCGAACAAAAGAGTCATGAAAATCGGAGATGACTGGAGTTTCCCTCCGTACACACACTCGACTCGTCCTCCATCTACACCCGGGACAATTTCTGTTTCACGAAATTTTCGGAAACTACTTTCCGTAATACCGAACTTTCCCAACAAAGACTTTATGATGTGGAGGGAAAATTCTTGAGAATTCTAGACTTCCCACTATGAGAGAGTGGGGTCTTCTTAAGTTCGTACTTAAAAGAATCTCGGTGGTTAATTCTTATGTTAAGGTAGAGGGGGTAACGAGTAAAGGTCACTTTAATGGATCAATCTAGAAATAAAAGTAAAAAAATCCTGGTTTGAATTGGTACGACTTTTATAGAGTCTCAGTTTATTGATAATCTACCCTGTTTAATTCTAGATTTCCGGGTTATCGAGATGAATTATGTGTATTGATATTTATTTATCTTTCCTTTGGGGTTCAGTAGAACCAACAAATCAGTAAGTCGGTGTAGACTGAGAAACACTGGGACACCTGACATCAGCCGGTCCGAGGAGACAGGTACCCTAAGGGGTCCATTCTTATGACCTCACCCAACGGTAAAGGAAGAAGTCCCCTAGAAGGGCTGGGTCCCTAACTTGGGTGCAGAGGACGTAACCGTTCTCCTAACAAATGGTGACTCGGTGGTCCCTTCGGGTTCAGTAGGAATGAAATGAATAATTAATAATTAGGTTAATAAAACACGTAGATAATATACGGTCAGTGATTCTCTCCATTGTTTTGTACTACCACTCGATCTGTCTGTGACATGGACAGGAGGACTCCGAATCTCTACGTAAATTTGTAGTTAAGTAGAGATAAGTGTACTAGGATACCGTAATTTCAAGGTCTATAAAGATAGTAAACATTTTATTAAGTCCCTTTACACCAACAACTTAACCCTACATGGGTATAGGAACTAAGTCTACCGATTTACTTCCTTCGATCTTTGGGTTCTAATTTATCTAGAACCTAAAAAGACCTACTTTGGACAATTTTTGTATTTTCTTAGAGTAGAAACAGGTAACGGTACACCCAAAGAAATACCTTGGTTGACTTGATCCCAGGTTCACTCCGAAGAAATTGTCTTAAGTAATCCAAAAAGGAAGAATGAGACAGGGTTCCGAATAAGGTGGGTATATCTAAAGTTTCAACGACTGGTCACAGTGACCTATAACCGTCATTAAGTACTCGGGTATCATCAGGGACACTGGGGACGGTTGGTGACCCAAATCGAGGGGAGTGAGGTGAAAAATGGTTTTTTTTTTTTACACACTTGATGGTTGACGAGAGTTTCGTGATCGGGAGTGTAGTGATTCGGTTTCACGTTCGTTGTAGACACCTAGGAGGATGTGAGGACACCTAGAGAGAGGACCCTCTAGTCTTCCACGAACTATGTAATACGTAAGAAGATATTTTTGTCTTTTCGACGAGAAGGCTAAGTCCTATGGTCGATACTGTCTCTGGGGTTTTTCGTAGAATGCCCTCAGTCTCAACAGGAGAGTCAACACTTGAGTTTTTCAGTCTAGTCTTGGGTTTTATTTGTGTTTTTGGTTTCGAGAAGGGAGGTGTCAGTCAAGATAGTTGGTATTTGTACATTGGGACGATCGAAATATAAAAGTCTTTAACGGGGTTAAGATGTCATCATTCTTTGTTTTCACGTAATAGGGGATATACTTCACCCTGAAAGAATATAATACGTCTCAAATGAAAAGTTTCTATTTCTCTACCTTTCTTATGTACCTTCTTAACATGTTTTTTCTAGAATTACTTGGTCTATTGATGTTACCACACCAGTCAGTGGGTCTCGGTCTGTAAGTCCTCACACTTCAGTTCATTCAACTCGGAATCCTTCGTGACGACAGTTATTCACCTCCACTTCTACTACCTTAAGGTGATCTCGATAAGTTTTGGAATTTTCTACTAGTTTCACAACGTGAGTTATACAGTCGTTTAGACCTTCTGGGTCGTCACCGGTGTCCTGACCTTTTCCAGTTAGGAGTAGGGTCAAGGGTTCTTCCCGTCATGATTTCTTACAAGTTTGGTAGCCTGTTAACGTGAGTAGAGGACACGATCGACCACTTCCGTTACCGTTGGGTGAGGTCATGAGAACGGACCTTTTAGGGTACCTACCTCCTCGGACCACCCGACGTCAGGTACCCCAGCGATTCTCTGTACTGACTCGCTGAAGTGAAAGTGAAAAGTGAAAGTACGTAACCTCTTCCTTTACCGTTGGGTGAGGTCATAAGAACGGACCTCTTAGAGTCCCTACCCCCTCGGACCACCCGACGACAGATACCCCAACGTGTCTCAGTCTGTGCTGACTTCGCTGAATCGTCGTCGTCGTCGGACACGATCGTTCCAGTACGAATTTTAGAATGTACGATCCGAAGTCGTAATACACTTGGTTCTTGAGGGACCGTAGGTTCGACCCAAATCTTTTCCGTCTCCTTGGTCTCTCGTTTAACGGTTGTAAATGACCTAGTGTCTCTTTCGTTCTCTTAAGATCTTTTTGTAGATGGAGGCAAAATAGTTGATGCGATTTCGGAATCTGACACCCCTAGTATTGTTTGTCACCTTTCGAGAATTTTTCTACCCTTAAGGTCTGGTAGTATGGACAGAGGACTCTTTGGAGATACATCTAGTTCTTCGTTGTCAATCTTAGGAGATACCTTGTTGACTAACCAAGTACTAACTCTTTCCTCATGCTGTGCCGACAGACGACAGTGGGACAAATAAATTGGATATGCGACTCGTGCAGTACTCTTTACAACCCGACCTACTCAATGTTCGACCTTGGTTCTCCCTCCCTCTTTGTTGTTGGAGTTTATTCCCTTACTATGGTGGGGTTTCCGTCTTTCACTTCTCCTTGATTTCTTGGAGAACTACTCCTATTTCCTCACTTTTTTGATTTATAATTTTTTTGATTCTAGACCGTTTATCTTTCCCTTTGTCACCTTCATCACTGTCTAAAAGAGAAGAACCCGAGACTTTAACGACACCTACCACTGACGTTGGTATTTTAGTCTTCTACTAACGAAGAACCGTCCTTTCGATACTGTTTGGATCTGTCCCACAACTTTTCGTCTCTGTAATGAGACGACTGTTTCCAGACATATCAGTTCCGATACCAGAAGGGTCACCAGTGTATACCAACACTCTCGACCTACCATTTCTTCCGTCTTACGGGTTCTTAACAATTGAAGTTTGACACCACGACCTCTTCTGAGAACTCTCACGGAACCTGTCGTTCCTCTAGTTTCGTCAGTTAGAATTTCCTTTAGTTGGGACTTATGAGTAACCTTGTTGACTACGATTTTGACTTCGAGGTCATAAAACCAGTGGACTACACTTGCCGGTTAAATAACCTTTTCAGGGACTACGGTCCTTTCTAACTCCCGTCTTCCTCTTCTCACACTATCTCCTACTCTACCAACCTACCGTAGTGACTACGTTACCTGTACTTGAACTCGTTTGAAGTCCTCTACCACTCCTTATCCCTTCGGACCGTACGACGTCAGGTACCACAGCGTTTCTCAGTCTGTGCTGATCCACTGACTTTTTATCGTTGTTGGAGAGTTTCTGTTAAAGAAATTTTTAAGTCCTGTAGACACAGGAGAAACAATAACTTAGGAGAGTCTGAAATGGAAAGACCCGACTTATGATGATTGGAAAAGTGAGACAAAAGTATTTTCGTCGAGGACGAAGGGGATGGGATAAAGTAGAGAGGGTGTATATAAGTATAAGTGAGAGAGTATCAGTACGAATATAGAATAGATAGAGGGGTATTGGTGAAAGGAGACCTCCGTAGGAAAGAAAGGACACCGTGTCACGGACCCGAGTTTTCGTCGTGTAGACGACTCTACTTGGGTAGAAAGAGAAGGTACTACGATAAATCAAAGGTTGTGGGAATTTACTGTTAGTCTTGTACAATTGAAAGACGTTGGTCACAGAAGTAACTGAGTGTACGGGATCTAACATTGACTATTGGGTCTCAGACAATAAGGTGAACTTATTAAATATCTAATAAAGAGATGTTTAAGTTCTAGGAATAGATAAAACTAATTCTTTTACCTCTTTACAATACTAAGAGTAGTACAATAAGAAACTCTACCGTAGATCCGATCTGCTTTGTTACCAACTATACGAGTGATTTCGTTCTACGGTACAGTACCCCTATGCGTCGTCGGGACTCTCTTCTGTCGTACATCTCTCTGGGTGTGCCTCTCCTTCGTAGTATGGCCAGGGGAGTACCGGTCGGTACCACCCCTCGTGGAATCATCGCCCAGGACGTCCGGGGTAGTTCGGAAGTCTACTAAGGTCGGGGGAACCCTAAACTTAGAAGTCGACTCTAGTGTCTTTTGAAGTACCTCGTCTCTCTTCGGTGGGTCTACACGGGAGAGACTTAAGGACTGGGTGTCATTAAGACTCTATTATTTACTATTAACAACAAAATTCTATGATCGTAAACCCCATTAAAAGATATGGTACTATCCATGACATAGTACCACATATCCATGGGTTTTTATTGAAAAGGATTTTTCAGTTTTTGTATATATATATATATATATATAATGTCAAGTTTTAAGTTATGTCACCGATGGAGACGTCCCCTCCGTTTTCTTGTCCTATTCTCTTCTCCTTTGTTCATTAACGATTCATTAACCATTCGTAGACGGATAACCAGTCTACCATAAAAAAACAAACAAAAAAGGAAGTTCGTAGTTGTAAATAATAAAAAAATTAATGTTTTCAAGTCCATCTTTCAGCTTCTTTTCTGTCAAATCTTTTGATACCTATACGTGTTTCCGTTTCTTCAGTGTGGAATAAAGTGAAGGTGCACTTTCACTCGAAAAAAGGAAATATAAACGTATTGACAAAAAAAAAGGAAACACATACATAAATGAGTATGTGTAAAATAAAAAAAATTTGACTTAGTATCATATGTATAAGGAAACAGTAGAGTAAAAAAAGGTGAAGAAAAATTTTAAAAATAACCTCATATCAACCAAATATTACAACATGACCAAACATAATGTGTCGTTTACTTAGTCGATCTGGAAAAATAAAAGATTATGAGTCTACGAGTCAGTACAGACTGAGAAACACTGGGGTACCTTACGTCGAGTGGTCCGAGGAGACAGGTACTCTAAGAGGACCGTTCTTATGACCTCACCCAACGGTAAAGGAATAAGTTCTGCCATACAAAAATTATCCGTTTATCTACTTACCTACTAATCTATCTACTTACCTACTTATACATCTATTTCTCTTCTTGAACATACCAGGTTACTACTCTCACACAGTACTCGGTTTTTAACACAAATTAGGTTAAATTTGTGGATTCCAGGTTCCTATTCTTTTCCTCTCTTCTCCTTCCCCTTCTTTTCTTCCTTTCTTCTTTCCCCGCCTCCCCCCCTCCCTCTTCTCTCACTTCAGTAATCAAGAGTGGACCATTGTAAAATTTTACAAAGGTGGGAAGTGGGTGGTACAGTCAAGGACTCACATATAGGATCTCGTCGTTAATGTCTTCTCTTTTCCATGTTATGAGTGTCTTCGTAAAATCTCTTCGTTTTAAATCTTTATATGGTTTATAGGTCGTTGACATTATACTTATTTAGGTACCACCAATAAGTCTACCATTTTGCAATGTGTTGTGATTTATGATTATTGATTGTAGGACCCAATTAGAGATGAGTTGAAGTCCCTATTTATAGATCTCTATTATCTGTGCCGAAAGACGTTACTCTCTTTACAAGATCTCGTACTTCGACCCGTTTTCTTCTTTCTACTCTTTACTAAGGTAAAGATATTACAATTTGTGTCTGTTTTTATCTATTATGTAACCAATCTCTACGTATGACCCGTACACACGTTTCAGAGAAGTCAGCACAGGTTGGGAAACACTGGGGCACCTGACATCGGACGGTCCGAGGAGACAGGTACCCTAAGAGGTCCGTTCTTATGACCTCACCCAACGGTACGGGAGGAGGTCCCCTAGAAGGGTTGGGTCCCTAGTTTGGGAGTAGAGAATATAGAGGACGTAACCCTCCGTCCCAGAAATAAAGATTGTGGTGGACCCTTCGGGGAATCTCTACGTTTATACCTTCATTTTGATCTCACTTTTCGTTCGTTTATGTGTTCTAAGTCTGACCACTGACCCTCTGTCCCTCTAACTTATCCTCGTCCCGTGTATACTCTCTAAGTTGTCATAACCTTTATAGGAGAAAGAAAGACATATATATTTATATTTTCGTAAAAATTTGAAATAATAATTATGAGTCCTGTAATCCTTAAAGGTCTAAAAAAAAATCTTCGTATACATCTTGGTGAAAACCATTGTTTATGTCATCATTTTTTGATACCTCGCTAAATACTTAAACGTATAGTAGAAACACGTCCCCGGTACGATTAGAAAAGACATAACAAAGTTAAAATCATATATACGACGACTTCACTCGTGTTTATAAGAGTAAGAATTCGTCCCAACCCCTCTCTAGGTTCTACACGTATAAAAATAATAATTTGACATACATCTATAATATGTTTGAAGAAGTGTACATGGTACTTAAAATTTTTATTTCTATATCCACGTTGTTTTATCTCTTAGTTATAGTGTACTTTCCTGAATTCGTCGTTTTAAAGGTAGGTCGTATCACTTGAGGAACATGAAAGTTACAGGGGTCTTAGTCCAGACGTTCTTTGGAGTCGATGGGTCCAAAGTAGAAACGAGGAACCTTATATTGTTCTTTTTTTTATACAAATAACTGATCGATAGGGTATTGAAATGTTATGGTCGTGGTGTAAATGTAGAAGTCCGGTCTTCAAGACATAGAATCGAAACACTTAACAGTCTAGTTGTAAGTCATACTGTACCACGTTACTTGTCTCATAACCTGACTCATACTCTCTGGTCAACGGGGACCCCAGACGACTTAGGGAGGGGTCGGACCTACTGAAACTGTTTTAGTCAAGTGGAGAGATGGTCCTACGAAGTCTTCTCGGCGACCCCTATCGGTCTCGACAAGGTAAATATTTACTGAAATACAACCTAAAGAACCAAACTAGAGAAACCTTCTTTTCCAACGTGACGAAATTTTTCTCTTTTTCAAGTTTTTGGACATCTGGTTTACTAGGGATTCATAAAAGAACGAAATTGTAAAATCTTGAGACACGAAACACTTTTAACACAACACCTGGACCGTATAACAATCTTCCTAACTAGTTTTCCCATGAATGTTGATCTAGTGTTTCAACCGGAGAAGACCTCTTTCAGATATATAAAAAAAAACGGTTCTCATTACCTTGTAAGGTCTTCAAGAAATCGTTCCATTGAGTCCGAAGGGAAGGAACAAAGGGGGAGTCTCGGGTAGACTGGGAATAAGACAGACCCCGAGACTGTCGTTTAGATCGACTGAGTAACTTAGTGATAATCTCTCCCTAGGTCCCTCTCCCCGACCTCTACTCCCCTTAAAAGACGTTCTCCGTCTTAACGTATCCTTGAAAGTCTGTTCGAGGACCCCTGGGTGTCGACGGAACAAACACGAACAGGTAGGAAGAGTACAGAAATCGGGAGTCCGGGTAGTCGGCACAACAGGAGTCCCAGAAGAAGACAGGAGGTGGGTAAGAAGTACCGTAAAAGAATGTGAGAAGAACCAGTTCGTACACAGGTTATCTTGTGACCCAAGACCTAGTTTGTAACGGTAGATTTTGGGTCAGAAGGTCTGAACTACCTAAAGTCCGTGGATGATCTCGACGGACGGACCGTGTTGTGGAAGAAAGGTAGAGACATGTTTCAGTTGAAACGGACACCGGTGAGCCGACCATTAAGAGTGGTCGCGGACGGTCCTGTCGTACCCCCTAGACAGGAGACCGGTTCTAGAGTTACAATAACAGAATAATTGCCTAATCGGTAACTTAACAGTGGGGTGAAACCCCACTTAGGGTGAAGGTCGAAATGAGAGACGAAGTTGAATGAGATTAGAAGTTTATTTTGTGTGGTCAACGACAAGATGTGTTATTGTTTTCCTTTATTACCCTGAAGGAACCACCAGGTCACCAATTCTTAGACGGAAGGTTACGTCCCCTGCACTTAAGTTAGGAACCAACCTTTTGATTCTAGGGTGTACGGTGTCCCGTTGTCCCGGAGACGTGGTGTTGATCGCTCTTCTGGTACGTGGAACTCTTCGTGTACACGGTCTTGTCTTCTTGGGTGTACGGTGTCGTTCTGGGTCACACAGACTCATAAAAAATTTCAATAAGCAAGAATAAAAAATTTTTTCGTCATTAAATTTTTTATACTCGGAACTCTCAGACATTCAAGTAGTTTGATTAGTATAATTATCTTTGAAGTCTAAGTTATAGTGTTTCTAAAGAAGATTCGTGTTAAGAGTACGCATTAGTACTACGCACGAGACCTCTATATTTCCGACAGAGAGGAAGAAAAGAGAGGGGGTTGAATGAAGTGAGGTCTCAACGACTTGAGGGTTCTCTTGGTGTGTCGATGTCGCACAGTTAAAGATGTGTAAGTGTGAAACTCAAAATTTACCCTTGTAAGGTTTACAACGGTCATTTTTATTAATTATAAGAGGAACCTTTTCTTTCAGTTGTATCTTTCTACGGAATCGGTTTCGTCTTTAGTCGACATAAGAGTTCAGTGTTTTTACTAAAACGAGTCAGACGAGGACAACGTTTTTTTTTTTTTTTTGGGTGTCACCGAAGGGGGGTGGATACCAGACCTTTCATTATGAAATATATCCAAAAATATTTGTGCGACTTATCTCCTTCGATTTTCGCTAGGAGAGAGAGAACTTTCCTTTAATGTGCGTCCGGGGTTTGAGGTCGTGTGTACTTAAGGTCCAGGTACTTAAGTGCTATTAGGTAGGGTAAGAGTCACCAATCCAGACCACCAGGTGTCCGTATACGAGGTTAGACTTCCTTTACCGTGATAGAGTAATCATTCGATCCTGATATGTTTCTCCTTAGGATAGGTAAATAGTATGACGGTAAAACAAATTTCTTTACCTTTTTCGTTGTAAACTACCAAGAGTAAAAATCCATAGGAATGGGGTAAGAGGAAATGGATCGTAAGGTGTGAGACATGGTCGTCAGAAACCGACCGGTTGAGTCGGAGTCGAGGGTGACGAGGTAATCGGAGACGGTCTTAGTTCGATAAAATTGGAGATAGGGAGTCGGGTGTAACACGAGACGACGACGACGACGATTCAGCGAAGTCAGCACAGGTTGAGACACGCTGGGGTATCTGCCGTCGGGTGGTCCGAGGGAGCAGGGACTCTAAGAGGTCCGTTCTTGTGACCTCACCCAACGGTAAAGGAAGAGGTTACGTACTTTTACTTTTCACTTTCACTCCAGCGAGTCAGTACAGGTCGAGGAGCTCTGGGGTACCTGACGTCGGGTGGTCCGAAGAGGCAGGTGCCCTAAGAGGTCCGTTCTCATGACCTCACCCTGATCTGTGGGTCTTAGATCGGACTCCACCGGGACGTGTTGACCTCTAAGTGGTAAGGTCGATACAGTACGAACTAGGACTCCTGAGACCCTTTGGGAACTAAACCCCTAATGAAACGGGTGTCTTTGTGTGTCTCCTCTTTTCTTCTTGGTCAGGAGGGTAGAGGTCATGGGAGTTTTACGATCCGGTCTAGTTAGGACTAACGTCTATAAGTTCCTCACCAAATGAGAGTCTGTAGGTAAAGTGACTTACCGAAAGTATAAACACCGAAGTATATGGCTTACTTATTTACTTGTCGGATATAGGTGAATCATCCGTCTGTTGTCATTTACCATAGACACCAATAATCAATTAAAGGAGAAACGATAAAAGTATTTTTCATCCCAAATAGATTTCTTAAAGAAACCTGAGACTACTTTAGGATTTCTGAGTTTAAGAAGTTATAGGTCGTTCCTATATATTTATATAGTATATCTATCTATAATTATGTAGATGGTGACGTATAATAGTTATGTTTCAACGGTAAAGGAAAGAAACCTTCTTGACAATAAGGAGGAGTAAAAAAGTAGAGTCTTATAAAAAGAAGGATTACTTTATAATTACTTAGGATCCTCTACCGACGGTAACTGAACAAAAATCACTGTAGTCAACTGTTTTCTTCTACTGTTAGAGCAACCAGGAGTTCTAATAAGTTTTCAACGAGGGTGGACACTTTAAGTTTCAGATCCTTGACGGTCAATCTCTTCCGTCTGGAACGATTACCGTCGAGATGTACTACAGAGAACAGGAAACAAGAGTAAACGTAGGAAAATTTTTTCGTAGTAAATACCTCCGTGAGTCGCCCCCAGACTGTGACATGGTCCCCAATCCTAATGTCCGTACCTTATACCTGTCAGGGACCCTTCGGATACTAGACCCCTTTTCCGTCCGTCTGTTTGTCAATAAGATAAAATTTTTCGGTGACAACCCTGAAGGGAGCACCAGATTACCAATTCTTAAACGAAAGGTTACGTCCACTGTGTCTAAGGTAGGAACCAGTCCCTTGGTTCTAAGGTGTACGGTGTCCCGTTGATTCGGACGTGTGTCGTTGACGACTCGGACACACGAGAACTCGGGTACGAGGTGTTGTTCCCTTCGGGTGTGTGTCGTTTCCCTTCGGAACGCGGTGCTGATCTCTATCGAGTGTATTAACGTTCCTTTCTAGGACACACGACGTTGATTCTGGGCTACGTCGGTTTTTATTTGAGTTATTTATTTATATAAAAATTTTTGATTTTTCGGTAACAAAGGTAAAAGGGTAGTACCATTCAAGATCTTTTTCTTGTAGATCAAGACGTCTTGAATTGGAGGGTAGGAAAACTTTCTAAGACAGATATAATTTCGTGAACATGAAAAAAAAAAAGGGTCCTCAGATTTTTATTGGTCTTCACCGGACCAGGAGAGAGTCGGAGACGATGTGACAGATAACCACGGGTCCTTTGTGTACGGGGCCCGAGTGAAACTGGAAAACGGCCGTAGGAAGTCAGGGTCAAGAGTATGATGTTTGACCTTGTACTGTAAGAACCATAGGATGGTCAGGGGGTCGTGTACAAGTAAAAGTACCATGACAACGAGGACTCAATAAAGAGAACAATATTTTGTGTTGTGGAAAGGACTTCCTCTAAGGTTAATTCTATGTCTCCTTTTGTTGACTCCCCACTAAGTCTGTTCTTTATGTACCACCTAGTATGAGTATTTAATTCCATTAGTTTTCCTGGTATTACAAATTACTTCTGTTTTCTCTTTTTGCTACTTTCCCGAAGAACAGATCTCTCTTCCATTCTCCAAGGAAGCGAGGTCGAAGAGTGAGTGTGGGATGTAGGACACTGATCACTCTAAAAAAGACTGCGAAGTGAACCGACGAAATCCTCATTCACTCTTTCCTGTCAATCACGACACTGTACAACACTCGGTCGAGAGACTTCTTCCTTTTCACAAGACTGAACACCATAACGGTTAAAGGTTTCCCTGTTTATGAGGGTGATACCCGTCAAAATTTCATGGTGGTCAAATCGTTGGCCGAGTCTTTTAGGCACTTATAAAATGATGGACAAAAGTACTGAGGCACACTTGATCGAGGACGTGTGGTGACCTACTCACCTTAGACTCTTCACTGACAAGGTTAGGATCCAGGGGTAGCCAACTATACCTTGTTCCGAAAAATTTCGATGACTAAATTATATTTTTAAAATTTATTTACCCCGGTTGAGGAACTCAATCCATCCTCGTTCGGTCGTGGAGTCTTTCCTAGATAAATAAGTAACAACAATAATTAGACTTTTACCCTGGTTTGATGTAACCCGGATCTCAGGTCCTTTCCGACTGCCAAGTTCCTCCTTTACAGACTCGGGTCCGTTCGTACCAGGTCTGCAGTCCTCTGTCTCTTCACAACTAATGTTCATTCGACTCCCGTGTCTACCCTTACTTCGCCCCAATCCCCGTCCCCGTCCCTGGACCCCCGTCTCCACTTTCCTTCTGCTGTGTCTTCCCAAAGACTTTTCTCTTCGGTCCATGTTTTATCCGGGTAAAGTGTTGGAATGGAAGTTGACTGCACACAAATGTCTCGACTCAAGGGACTTTTCAAGGTGAGCCAAAGGTTCCTTTTCTTGGTACTTCTCTACCAAAAGACAGGACCCCCGGACAGGGGGGTCCTTGGACTAACGTTCTTACTCTTGAGCCCGACTACCGAGGAAAGATGTGTATACCTTGTCGAAACCCTACCCTTTTCTAAAAAATTTTCTGACTTTTTTTAGGGACTTCTTGTTGAAACCGAGAACCAATTATCCTGACTACGTACTGAACTGTCCTTACTCTTGACACCGTTTTACTTCGAAAACTTTACGACTCAACGAGACCAAAACCTAGTCCCGGAATAGTAAGTCATCGGTCTCTTACCCAGAGGAACCCGGACAATTTCAATAACTAAACCAAAATTATATTTTGAAAATTTCTTTCTAAAAACTAAGTTACCTTACTTACCTATAGATCCATCCATCTATCTACGTACTTCTTACTATATCTTTATATATCAGCACTTTATTTATATTTATTTATGTATTCATTTAAAAGATATTCTCAAAATATACTTCCTTATATATAACCGAGTGTGCTACCACTCCCAACCGTTTAGAATTTGAACAGTCCGGTCGGTCGTTCGACCTTTAAGTCGTCCTCAATTGAAACGTTAGAACTCTGTCTTAAAGAAGAAGGGACCTTTTGGACAAGGATGAGATTTCCGGAAGTTGACTCAGGGTGAGTACAAAAGTTCTCATTAGAAATGAATTTCATTCCTTTAGTCCTAATTTCTAATGACTAACGTCGACAGTTAGTGTAGATATTTTATAGAACTCTCGTTGTAGATCTAATCACAAACTAGTTTATTGACCCATGGTATCAGTGAAGTGTGTTCTTCAATTGGTACTGTCAATTGGTACTGTGGGATCGAGTACGAGAGACCGGGGTCCGACCTTAAAGAAGAGGTCACGATGAGTTCATGAGACCTCAGGGTGGGGATCGTAGGTGTCATTGCAATTACACCATCAATGGTGACCCCGGGTGTAGTCCAGACAAGAAACACCAAGGGTCTTCGCGGATACTGGGACAAGGCGAAGAGAGACTATATAAGACAACCCTTTCTAGTGAGATCGGAGAAAACTCCGAGTCGGAGAAAGTAGAAACCAAGATTTAATTATAGACCCAGGTGCCCCGGTTTATGGTAATGGGTCTTGTAGACAGACGTAGTACAGTCGGGGACGTTCCTGGTACTCAGATGAGACGAAGGAGGAAGTTTCCTTCTCACAGGTAATGTCCAGTCAGTACCCGAGACCAGACACAGTAGGAACGAGACCCGAGTCCTACCAAGACGGTGAGAAACCTGGGAACGGTCAGTGACCCCGTCTTCCTTGTACCCTTTGACTTGATCGAGAATTTCGAAGGAGGATTTTCTCTATGTGAAAGGAAGGTCCTTTTACGGTGGGGTGGTACACGGACCTTCCTCTATACTTTTACACACCATTAGACGTAACTGACAATGGTGGTCTGGAGGACGAATGGGTGTCCCGACTCGGGGTTCGGGTCACTCAACGGGTTGGAACAGACCTAGTCTAGTGGTCGGAGGTCGGGGAAGAGGGGAGTGAGGCGTACCCAGAGGTAACCTACGTCGGTTTGGAAGGGAGATGTAAATGAAGAGAGACGAAGAGACGGAAAGGATGTTGAGGGTGTGAGTCTTTATTGGAAGATTTGAACTATGATCTTAAGATAGTACCTGTGTACGAAATGTGTTTGTCGTAATTATCTGTTTCGACCGATGTCTCTTTCTAATATAGGAAACCCAAAGGACTAGGTTTCGGGGTTGAGGAGTAACGTTTGGTGAATTTTGTTCATCGGTTATAAATGTCACAAGTACACGAAGATTTTCCCGAAGGTCCACCGGGATCACCATTTCTTGGACGGACGGTTACGTCCTCTTCATCGTCTGTTCCCAAGGGAACCCTTCTAGGGGGTCTCCTTCTGTACCGTTGGGTGAGATCATGAGAACGGACCTCTTAGGGTACCTGTCTCCTCGGACCGCCCGATGGACTCTAACGTCTCAGTAAGTCTTGACTTCGTTGAACCGTGTGTTCGTATACGAAGATTTGTTTTTATGTTGATTACCACGTTCTCTTAAGAATCTTATACATTTATTCTGTTGCAAGACATTATGTCTTTTAGAGTTAAAACACTTTGTTTTACAAGTACCTGTATTGAAAATTACCCAGATTTTTGATGAAGTTTCCCTATCTCCTAATAAAGACCTTGTGTCTTTTTCATAACTGACTATAATACAAAAGTTTCATCCTTACACACATATAAGGAAAAATTCTAAAAAAAAATTACACCTGGTAAAAATTTCAGAAATAACTCAAACAATGTTGTGACGAAGACAAAATACAAAACCAAAAAACCGGTGTTCAGTACATTCTAGAATCGAGGGACCTATCCTTAACTTGGGAGTGAGGGACGTAACCTTCCACTTCAGAATTGGTGATCTGATGGTCCCTTCAGGGACATATAAGAACAAAAAANCTTCCACTTCAGAATTGGTGATCTGATGGTCCCTTCAGGGACATATAAGAAAAAAAAAAAAAAAAAAGAAAAACGTTTACGAATAGTCTTAAAATAACAAAAAATAAAAAAATTAAAATAACTTCAAATCAACTAAATGTCACAACAGAATTAAAGAAGACATGTCGATTCAATGAGTCAGTATATACAAATATAAAAGGTCTTTTAGGACCTTCTGATATATACGTATATATATACATCAGAAAAATTATCGGAAAAGGTAATACCAAACAGTATTTTGTGACTTGAATCAAGGGACACGATATGTCATACCGGAACAACAACAAGAAGATAGGATATATATTATCAAACGAAAACGATTAGGGTTTGAAGGAAAGGAAGGGAGGAGATGAGAGAGAGGGAGAACCGTTGGTGTTCACACAACAGATATAGACACTCAGACAAAAACAAAGTATCTATACAACTAAACGTATCATAAAATCTAGGGTGTACATTGACTAGAGTATACCATAAACAGAAAAAGGAAGACTGAATGAAACGAATCATACTATTAGAGATCCAGATAGGTTCAACGACGTTTACCGTAATAACGTAAGAAAAACTATCATTCATTATAAGTAACATACACACGTGACGTAAAAGAAATAGGTAAGTAGACAGTTTCCTGTAAATCCAACAAAGGTGCAGAAACGATTTACCACGACTAACTTGTATCCCTACGTACATAGAAAAAAAAAAAATGAAATAAAATGAAATGTTATGACATAACCAAAACGGTATGTAACTGTACTTAGGTGGTGCCCACATGTACGCTAGGGTTTGTACTTGGGGGGAGGGTGGAGGGAGGGGTGTTGTAGGGAGACCCAGTAGGGGCACGTGGTCGGGGTTCGTACGACATAGGACGTAGCCTGTATCTGACCACTAAGCTAAGAATGTACTATCATATGTACAAAGTTACGGTAAGAGGGTTTAGTAGGGTGGGAGAGGGAGAGGGAGACTCAGGTTTTCAGGCGATATGTGTAGACACAGAAAAAAAACGACATAAACCTACGTACATAGAAAATTTTGAAATGAAGACAGACCCGTATACGGGTCCTCACCCTAACGACTTAGTATACCGTTGAGATATAAATCAAAAAACCCCCTTTGAGGTACGACAAAAGGTATCACAGACATGGTTAAATGTAAGGGTGGTTACCACATGTAAACAATAAACATCTGGAAAATTACTATCGGTAAGACTGACCACACTCCACCATGGAGTGACATCGAAACTAAACGTAAAGAGATTATCACTACAACTCGTAGAAAAATATACGGATAACCGGTGGATAGTCTTAAGATTACTCTCGAGTTTTCCGGTCACTCGACTGAAATTCAAAAAGTAAGAAAGTGACTTGACCATGACTTGCGACCCAGTCCATGTCCGCGTCAGTGTCATCTACTCTGATAGGGCAAGGTCCACCAGTGACTTGTCCTCTCCTCTGGAGGGGAGGGGTCGAAGAGGGTCCTCGGGCATACCCGACTCCCCTCGTCTCGATATTGAGGGAGGCCAAAATTTTCCCACACGTTAGTGTGAAGAAAACGACATTCACATTTTTCTTGTGATCCCTCTTGCTAATTACTTGTTAAATCTTGAACCAATTTTTGAATTAACCTAAACATTTGATTCTTGTAGATGTAATGAAACTTACTCTGACTTTGTGCCATAAAAAAAATTACACTCATATTAAATTTGTATAGGTATAGTGTTTAGTATGACACTAAAATAATGAGTATCATTCAGACCTAACGGACACGTCCATGGACGATTTTCCGACCTCTCGAAAATTCAATGAGTTACGGAAACCCTACACAACTCCCCTTTTCTTAGAGATGTGAGATTGAGTTCTTAGGACTTACGGTAGACATTTCGGATCTAAGAAGGTATATTAAAGGTGAGATCTTCTTCGTCCACTAACTATCAACTTACTAATAGTCCTTTTGTTACCTTTAATCTCCAAAAGACTGATACAGTCGTCGAGACCATAATTTAAGTTTACAAGTAAGATCACCACTTCGAAAGTCCATCAAAGTAGTAATAGGACACTGTAAAAATTCAATGGTAATAATACTGAGTTTAAAATTTTTCACATCCGTATGGTATAAGAATGTCCGTTGTGCTTTTGGAACTTGATAGGTCCATTTATGTCAGTCAATTCGTCGTTCAAGGACCTAATAATTTAAATGTATGAAATAGTTCCCCTTTATAGTCACCATACCCACGGACTCCTTTGGAGATCTTACAGTCTAAATTTTGGTCTTCAATATTTCCATAATCCTACGGTAGAAGAAGATATTAATTGACACACAATCAGGGAGTCAACACAGGCTGAGAAACTTTGGCGTACTTCACATCAGAGGGTCCAAGGAGACAGGTACTCTAAGAGGTCCGTTCTTATGACCTCACCGAACGGTAAGGGAAGAGGTCCCCTACTGGGTCCAGAAGACGCAATGTCTACTAAGAGATAGTAGACTCGGAACTCCCTTCGGGGGATTAATTAACACTAGGGTCCGTCACCCTAGGGTCCGAATAGAGTCACCCGGACAAAGAAATTATGTTTATCCATCTAAGATGACAAACTAGTGATTCTGGTGACAGTCGGGACGACGACGACGACGACTCAGTGAAGTCAGCACAGGCTGAGACACGCTGGGGTGTCTGCCGTCGGGTGGTCCGAGGGGGTAGGGACCCTAAGAGGTCCGTTCTTGTGACCTCACCCAACGGTAAAGGAAGAGGTACATATAAGAAAATTGATCCTTTTTTACAATTTCCAAAAAGTTCAGGAAAACCTACCTATAAACAGTAAGAGAGTAATGGAAAATTAGACACAATATCTGTTCTTAGAAGCGAATGTAGAGTGATTTGAGCGAAAATGTCACTATTTTTAGACAAAGTAAGAGAGACCCATTGGTTCCCCCTTTTTTCCACTCCTACCCCAATTCTCTCCATTCCACAGACGAATTTACTGACTTGTCAGGATCTTCTAATGGGTCCTATTAACAGAGTTGAGGGGTTGAGGAGTGACCTGGAGTGTCTTGAGTAGATTCCTTTCGGAAGTCTGTGAGTTTCGGTAGGATAAACTTTAAATTGTCACAGGAGACCCGTCAATAACTTGGTTTACCACGTAAGAGGTGTTAGGACGAGAGTGTGTCGTAGATTTTGTTTATCTACTGTTTCAAAATCCAATGGTCCTACAGTGTTGTGTCGGTCTCGACCCGTCACAGGAACACCCCTTTGTTTCTTTTTGTCTCTGAGGTAGGTCCGAGGGAGGAAGGGTTCGGTTTATCGAGTGTCCCCTCGACGGAGGGGTAGGGCCCGGGGAGAACGGACCTAATCCAAGTTCACAGGTCGATACCCGTGCGAAGTCACCCGTGTTGGACTGGTGAGGGACTTTTTATAGGCGACGGGAAGTCCGTCGGGGTTCGTCGATATTTGTGTGATCTAAGATCTGTGTTGATCTTAAATACGAAAACTTAACACCACGACCTCTTCTGAGAACTCTCAGGGAACCTGACATTTCTCGAGTTTGGTCAGTTAAGATTACCTTTAGTTGGGACTCATACGTAACTTTCCTGACTACAACTTCGACTTCCAGGTTATGGAGTCCGTGGACTACGTTTCCCGACTGAGTGACCTTTTGTGGTACTACGATCTTTTCTAACTCCCGTTCTCCTCTTCCCCCATTGTCTCCTACTCTACCAATTTACCGTAGTAACTGAGTTACCTGTATTTACACTCGTTTGAGGTCCTCTATCACTTCCTGTCCCTTCGGAACACACGACGTCGGGTACCCTAGTGTTTCAGACTGTGCTGACTCCTTGTTGTTGTCCGTCGGGATTCATCGACATATGTGTTATGTAGAAGTCTTAGGGACCCAAACTCCAAAGTGGAACCTAAAACTACACACGGGTTTCACCTTCAAATCCCACCCCACCCCCCTAAAAAAAAGGTCGATTGTGGTTTCGGTTTTTTTTCCTTCCCGTCCCCGATATTCGTGGTCGGGTCTGTTCTTGAAGGAAAGGAGGAATCCGACCCGATTTGAGTCTCCAGATTTGTAAGTGTAGGACTCGAGGACTTGTTAACGTTACGTTTGGGTTCGTGTCACGTCTACCTTGTTTTGGTAGAGGAAACTCTCCTCCACACTATTTGGGGGTCCCGTGTCAGCGTCTTAGACTTTAATTTAGAGATTAGGTAGGAGACGGTCGACGTACCGGGTCCCGGTCAACAAAGTCGGAGAAGTAGGTATGTTACCCCTCTAGTATGGGTCCTCGTTGACTTCTATACCACATTTTCTTTCCTTAGAGTCTTAAAGAACATCAGATCAGGCATTTCTTCACTTTTAGTCCCGAGAAGCATAATTAGTACAAAAATTTAACAGATATCAAATATTACTCGAAGGGAACATCGAGTCAACCATTTCTTGGGTGGACGTTACGTCCTCTGGACCCAAGTTAAGGACCCAGTCCTTCTAGTGGACCTCTTTCTTTATTACGAAACTATAGAACTCCTGGACCAACCGACCCCTCTCTCACGGGGAGATCCTAATCGATCAAGGATCTCTCTCGTTTGTTAAATGAACACTCATACGGACACGTTTGGTTGGACAGGTCTCGGGTTAAGAAGTTGGTGGAGGGAATGGATTAAGTGTACGGGGTTCAGTTAGAAAGGAGACGGGATTTAGTGGGGTCCCAGTCCTCGACCTGTTGATCTATAGTGGGGTATCAGGTCTCTGACGGGTTTAATAAGTTTGATCGGTTAGGATGGACTTACCAGATCACCAAAAGGGATGAAAGAAGTTAAATTCAGACTTAAACCATTATTCCTCAAGTACTAGACTCGGTGACAGTCGAGGACCAGAACAAAAACAACTGACATATCTCGAAGAGGTAGAAACCGACGTTTCTTATCTTAGTTAGACTAAAGCCACAACTGGTAGACCACTACAGGTACACATCTCAGAAGAGAACACAATAACCTTCTCCCACAAACGATACTGGTCAGGTAAAAGAACCGTTTTGAGATAATCAGAAACGGGACGAAGTAAGGTGTAAGGTTCCAGTTTAAACGGACAATGAGGTCCACAAAGAACTGAAGGATGAAAACGTAAGGTCAGGGGGTATTACTTTTCCTGTAGAAAAACCCCACAATCAAGATTTTCCAGAACATCCAGAAGTATCTTGGCAAGTAGAAGTAGAAGAAGTCGTAATGACCAACCCCGTATCTGAACCTATTGACACTATAACTTACTAAACGGAACCTCTGCTTGTCTCTAGTAAGACAGCAAAAACTCTAACGTAGGTTCATGACGTAAAGTCTGAGAAAACAACTGGTACTACTGATGAGGTAAAGAAGACTCCCTAAGGACGGGTGTCATCATATATATTACCAGTAGACTCAATTTAAGTGGGTAAGGTCAGGTAAAATCAAGTGACTAAGGATCTTACAGCTGCAAGTGAGAACGGTAGAGGACAAACTGGTGAAGGTTAAACGGAACTAAGTACCTGGACTGTAAGGTCCAAGGGTACGTTATAACGAGAAATGTCGTAGCCTGGAACGAAGATAGTGGTCAGTGTAGGTGTCGACCCATAACAAAAACGAAACCGAGGTAGGGAAGTAAGAAAGACTTCAATAAAGAGGTGACTAGGGGTCATCGTATAACCCATGGATGACTGGACCCCTCAAGGAGAAAGTCCTAGGATAGTAAAACGGAAAAGTATGACAATTACCCCAAGAGTTCCGTTCTTATGACTTCACCAAACGGTAAGGGAAGAGGTCACCTGGTGTAAGACAGTCTGGAGAGGTGGTACTGGTACGATCATTTCATTACGAGTTTTAAGAGGTTCGGTCTGAAGTCGTTATGCACTTGGCACTTGAAGGACTACAAGTTCGACCAAAATCTTTTCCGTCTCCTTGGTCTCTAGTTTAACGGTTGTAGACGACCTAGTACCTTTTTCGTTCTCTCAAGGTCTTTTTGTAGATAAAGACGAAATAACTGATACGGTTTCGGAAACTGACACACCTAGTGTTATTTGAGACCTTTTAAGACTTTCTCTACCCTTATGGTCTGGTGGACTGGACGGAGAACTCTTTAGACATACGTCCGGTCCTTCGTTGTCAATCTTGACCTGTACCTTGTTGTCTGACCAAGGTTTATCCTTTTCCNACAGTGGGACGAATAAATTGAAGATACGTCTCATGTAGTGCTCTTTACGACCTGACCTTCTTTGTGTTCGACCTTAGTTCTAACGGCCCTCTTTATAGTTATTGGAGTCTATACGTCTACTGTGGTGGTCTACCGTCTTTCACTTCTCCTTGATTTTTCGGAGAACTACTTTCACTTTCTCCTCTCACTTTTTCAACCGGATTTCGAGTTGTAAGTCTTTTACTTCTAGTACCGTAGGCCAGGGTAGTGAAGTACCCTTTATCTACCCTTTTGTCACCTTTGTCATCGACTGAAATAAAACCCCCCGAGGTTTTAGTGACGTCTACCACTGACGTCGGTACTTTAATTTTCTACGAATGAGGAACCTTCTTTTCAATACTGGTTGGATCTATCGCGTAAGTTTTCGTCTGTGTAATGAAACGGTTGTTTCCAGGCAGATCAGTTCCGATCCCAAAAAGGACACCAGTACATACCTATACTCTCAACCTGACACTTCTTCCGACTCGCGACTTCTTAACTACGAAAACTTGACACCACAACCTCTTCTGAGAACTCTCAGGGAACCTGACATTCCTCTAGGTTGGTCAGGTAAGACTTCCTCTAGTCGGGACCCTAAAGAAACCTTCCTTACTACGATTTCGACTTTGAGGTCCTGAAACCGGTGGAGTACGCTTCTCAACTGAGTAACCTTTTCTAAGACTACGACCCTCCCCAACCCCCGTCCTCCTCTTCCCCCGCTGTCTCCTACAGGCCCTCAACCACTACCTGTCCCTACGGACCGCACGACGCTAAGTACCCCAGCGTTTCTCAGCCTGTGCTGACTCGCTGACTTGACTTGACTCGGTTAGGATTTTATACATAGGGAGGGAGGGTAAGGAAAGGACGTCCCTATTGTTATCAGAAGACGGGAACGAAAGAGGACCGAGGAGACGGAGACTGGTCGGAACCACAAAGGGTACACCGGGACTTACCGTACCACACAGGGAAGGAGAATTTTTTGACATTATTTGAAGAAAGTTATCGTAACTGGAGAGATACAGTAGTGAATCAATGGAGATATTCTTTTTAGGACCCATGTCAGTTTTGTGGGAACGTTAGGTTTGAGAATACTGAGTGTTAGTTTTGGGTCCTTGGTTTATTGAAGTCCTTTAAATCACAAGGTTTGATTCTAGGTTCATTTAAAGTAATTGTCTCCTATGAACATAATATATCAGACTTAGGAATTATGAGAGTTCTAGTTTTCACAACAACCCCCCGAAAGGATCACTAGGTCACCATTTCTTATACAGACAGTTACGTCCCCTGTGTCCAAGGTAGGGACCTGACCCTTCTAGAGTGTACGACGTCTCGTCGATTCGGGCACGCGGTGTCGGGGACTCGTCGTGAGATCTCGAGTCCTTGGTGTCGATGATTTGGGGCTCACGGATCCCGGGTACGAGACGTTGTTCTCTTGGTAATGTCACTCTTCAGACGTGGTGTTGATCTCTGATCGGGGGTGAGCGGTGTTGATCTCTTTCAGGAACGTGTGGTTACTTCTGGGTCCCGTCGGTATTTATATATTCATTTAGAAATTTTTTATTTATTCACGACAAACACTAGTCGTCGACAAGGGGTTTATCCCCTGTGTTTGATCTATTCGGTTCTCGATGTCCACACACTTCGAGGGATGATTTTTCAATGTTTCAACATATTTCATGACGAGACATGGAAGGTCACACATATCATCACACACACACACACACACACACGCACACACACAGACACACACACAGACACACAGACACAGATAGGAGTCAACGAGTCAGTACAGACAGAAAAACGCTGGGGTACCCGATATCGGGCGGTCCTAGGAGACAAGAACCTGAAAAGGTTTCCGTTCTTATGATCTTACCCAACGGTAAAGGAGGAGGTCCTCTAGAAGGGTTGGGTCCCTTACTTGGGTGTAGAGAACGTAGACGACGCGATCGTCTATCTAAGATATGGTGACACGGTGGAACCTTTGTGGTATACATCATTTTGTACTTTTTATAGGTTACTTATAATATGTGATAGTTTCAAATCTCATCGTTCTTCCGTGGTTATTATAGTTATCTTCAGTTACCTCTCAGTTCGTATTATCAAATTCCCTTAACTCTTACAAGACCAGGTTCAGACTCAGACGCCAACCAAGTGATTGTACCAAAAGGATGTGTGCACTCTTTGGGAAGTGAAGTGTCAGTAGCCGTAAGTTGGGGAAACGGAGTGTCCGACGATCGTGGAGGAAGAACCTTACGAGAGACCGGATTCGAGAGAGTTGGGGAACCGACACTGACAAAGAAGGTACCCGGTACCACGGTGGGTACGAAGACACTCCGAAACTCACACAGAAGTAAGGTGGTAACTAGGTGAAGTCGTGTAGTTGACTATCGACGGACTCAGAAGTCGACTACGTAGGAACTTCCTTATACAAAGACTCTTATGTCAAGATTCCAATCTCCGACCCGGTCCCTGATACGGAACAGTGACCAGTAACGACGACGACGACGACGACGACGATTCAGCGAAGTCAGCACAGGTTGAGACACACTGGGGTATCTGCCGTCGGGTGGTCCGAGGGGGCAGTAACCAGTAATCAAGGTCAATTTTCTTCGGTGACTCCTTTGAGTCAGGTTTTCAGTCGGTACGGTTGGTCTGCACCCGGTTCGTTCGTCACGAGACCCAATCGAAAGTAAGACCTGGTGACTGTCCCAAAAACCACTTACAGTGGTATATACTAACCGAAAAGGAGTTCTTGACCTTGTAATAGACTTCTTAAGAGGTAAAGGGTGATCTACGATTTTTGTACAAAGGTTAAAACAAATGAATGAATATACCGAGAACGTAAACAAGTTACGAAGAAATCAACAGGAAATGTTCCGAGTACTGTCTTTATAGACGAAACTGTCCTTGAAGGGTCGTCCGTCACGCAAGAGGGAGACAATGAGGATTCCGACGTCCGCTACCTTACACACACCCGATGTCTTAGTCTGACCCCGAACCCAAACTACCGGAGAGTTGTCGACACACTGTAACTCGTTCAGTGATTTGGAAAGACTTGGAGAAGAGGAAAGTCTTTTTTACCATTATCAGTATAGATGAGTGTCCCAACAACACTTCTAATTTACTTTATGTCTCATGTCTCAGTACATGTTACGTTTTTGATCAAAAGATCAGATCACGATCGATTGTTCACGAGAATTTTCGGACATTTCGTTCTATATTACTATTTCAGGAACTTGAGTTTCTATCCCATTTGATGACAACAATTCTCGATCACATTACTGACATACTTTCACATGATCGACCCTACCTAATCCAATACGACGTCATTGTTTGTTGGGGTTGTAGAGTCACCGAATTTTGTTATTTCCGAACAAAAAAACGAGTACAATGTACAGGTAGTACTCGTCTGACCCCTCACCCCTCTGACTTAGAGTGAAGTAGGAGTAAGTCTGTATGTCCGATTGTCCCTAAGGTGGTATACGTTTCCTCAACCAACAGAGCCGTCTCCCTTCCTCTCTACTTCTTAGGATGACATCGAGAATTTATATGAAATCGTTTTGTAATAAGTATATAATAATCGGTCTCTCTTAGGGACCGATATGTATTGAGGTCTTCTTGTCCCTTCATATCCGAAGGGCTTCTGAGTCTTCATCTCACCTTGGTTTCCGACTATTTTCATGAGTAAAGAAGGTGTCTTCCATATACCATATACCACTCTAGTATTTCTTTCCTTTCGTATTCCAACGGAATGTAAAGGTCTCTCGGAAACAGTCCCTCTCTTACGTACACTACTTTGAAATTTTTACTTCATGTCCCACAGGGACCACCGAGTCACCAATTCTTAGATGGACGGTTACGTCCTCTGTGTCTAAGATAGGGACTGGGCCCTTCTAGGGTGTGCGACGTCTCGTCGATTCGGACAAGTGGTGTTGATGACTCGACCACGAGACCTCGAATCCTCGATGTTGGTGACTTCGAACACTCGGGAACTCGGGCAGGAGTCGTTGTTCTCTTCGGTGGAGTTCCTCTTCGGACTCGTGGTGTCAATCCCTCGTCGGGGGTGAGAGACGTTGATCTCTTTCAAGTGCGTATCGTTGTTTCTGGGTCCTGTCGGTCTTTATTTTGATTAATTAAAAATCTTTTCTTTACTTAATGTTGAACTGTCTACTCGTTTCCTTGTCCTCCACGGGATCTGTCTCCCTGTTTTTTTGTACAGTTTTTGTACACACGTTTCGGAACCTCCGGACGTTCTCGTACTACGAGAGACCCTTGTTCATTAAAGTACAAGTGTCCTTCTTTTTTCTCACTAGACACTTCTTGACCCTTGACTCGAACCTGGTCACGATCTAGTACAGTGTTATTCCTCAACTCTAAAATAGTATGTCCACTACCCCCTCTCCGTCTTCGGAACTTTTCAAGACTGTTTCCTCTCACGATCCTAGTCTAAATAAACGAGTAGAAAAGTCAGTTCTGTATAAATGACTCACAGATCATTCTCGTTTCGTGACAAGTTCCTTAAGCCCTATATAACCACTTGTTTCAAGACGGAAGTACCTTGAGTTTACGGTTACCGTCTTTTTCGTGACATCGTCGTCAATCCCGGGACCTAATCTTCCCTGACCAACTCTACTCTTCGTCTCTTTCGTCCCTCCTCCAATAACGTTATCATCTCTACTCATGATTACACCCGGATTTCAGGTGATCACTCTCACTTCTCTACCTTTGTCTACTCTCTGTCTACTCGCTTTGTCGTCCTGGACCCCTACGCTACTTCTCAAGTCTTCACCCTCTTCGAGTCGTACTGGGAGACAAAAGGACGAACTTGCTAATCTACTCACAGTCACGGAAAGTCGCTCAGACTCTTGAGTCTTCCTTCTTGTCTAATACTTCTGCACTACTCAAAACAACCTTCAAATAACTGAAACTGCACAAAAAAGACTGTCCTTAAAACTACATTCACCCTGAGTCCTCTACCGATACGTGACTTTTGTATATATAACCCCCTATTTGTCGTCTCTCGTCTTTGTTCCCCCTCTTAGATTTGACTACTGTTCACATATAGAAGAGAAGGAGAGTTCTGGACTACCCCACTGTACCCGTTTTTGTAGACATTTATGTCGATGTGTAAGTTTAAAAAAGGTAAAACTATTCTTTACCTTTAGACTGTCAAATATTTAAATACGGATAAAAAAATTTTCTTTTCTTAACTCTTTTTCTTACCGTAATCTGAATAGTTTACGTTACGTCCTTAGATCTTCTAGTACTTCTTTACGGAAGTTTAAAGATTCTCTTTTACCGAAACTTAGATTTAAGGTCTGAGTAGGTTTAAAGGTTAGTTCACGTTCCTATTTACCTTTTGTAAATCAACTCGTTCCTGAGTTTTTTTTAAACTGAAGGTACATGAGAAATCTTCGTAAGTCCTTTAAAGAAGTGGTTTGTCCTTATGGGTCACCTAGATCTCTTTTTCCCCAGACTGGTTTCATCCTCCTTCCTCTCAATACAACGTTTCTTACTCCTTTTCGTTTACCCTCTCAACTTTACACTGGTCTATCTTAACTCGTAAACCCTTTTGGACAATTCAAACACTGTCTGTATTACGGCGTGAGTCCCCTTTTATTTTCTTTATTGCTTATAGACATACTTTCTTAGACGTTCACTCATAATCCCCGTTAATAACTGAGATCCTCTTTATTTTTACTATGATGTCTCATTTATAATAGTTTTTGGGAGGAGAACCTAATTTTTACTTATCATAATTATACTATTGTAACATTTACGACTATCAAATTATTTTTGATATTGATAGAATCTCCCTAGTCTCTCCCTTCACGGTCCTGCATGTTACATCGGTGTAGGAGTGGATATAACCTTCTTTAAACAATTAAAGTCTCTAATGGGTTTTAACTACATACTTCTTGATCACAAGATTTTATAAGATCTTTACTCCCCTGTTGATGCCTTTCTTTGACGGTTTTATTAAATTTTCATAACGGACGTGTCTTATCTTTACGTGTGTGTATCCCATTTCCACCGTCCACATCCTCCGGCTAAAAATGTAAAATTCAGAAAGTCTTGTTAAAAAAAAGTTTGAGATTTGAAAAATAAAACATGACCCCATATCGGTTAATTGTTACAGTACCATCAAAGTCCACTTATCGCTTCCTTGAGTCGGTATATAGATGTACATAGGTAAGAGGGCGTGTCTTGTTAAAACTATCATCTGTATGTCTTCTGATACCTTCCTTCCCTTCTTACTCTTCGTTTCCTGGGATTCTTAAGACTCCTTGTTGTTGTGATATTTCTGAGTTCTTTAATTGTCGTTTCCCTACATTCCCCTTGGTCCTCTTCTACAGGGAGTCTTTGATCTTCTTACTGTAATTGACTCAAGGATGGACGGCACTCTCTGACAATGACTCCTTGATAGTTACTATTTGTTAAACGGATGTTACGCTCTCTGGGCCCAAGTTCAGGACCCAACCCTTCTAGGGAACCTCTTGTCTTACCGTTGGGTAAAGTCATAAGACCGGACCTCTTAAAGTACCTGTCTTCTCCGATCACCCGATGTCAGGTACCCCCGACGTTTTCCAGTCTGTAGTGACTCATTGTGTGTGTGTGTGTGTGTGGGGTGAATGTAGGTAAATATTAATTTGAGATGCATCTACACTTTACTTTCACTTTCAACGAGTTAGTGCAGGGTAAGAAACTCTGGGGTACCTGACATCGGGTGGTCGTAGAAGACAGGAACCGTAAGAGGTCCGGTCTTATGACCTCACCTATCGGTAAGGGAAGAGGTCCCCTAGAAGGGTTGGGTCCTAGGTTGGGTCCAGAGGACGTGACGTCCACCTAAGAAATGGTAGACTCGGTGGTCCCTTCGGGTTCTAGTGATCTCATGTATCGGATAGGTAACAGGTCACCTACAAGGGTTGGGTACTTAGCTTGACCCCAGAGGACGTAACGTCCGCCTAAGAAATGGTCGACTCGATGGTTCCTTCGGGAGATGTAGCTACCCGGTTCGGGATTTTCGTCAAGACCTTAATATTCCACAACTCGTCATCGAGAACAACGTGGTAATGGTCTCGTCGATTTACGTATGGACCAGAACCCTTTCGTCGACTTCGATTGTTTCAGAGAGTCTTTGACGAACCGACGGGACGTGGGAGGGATTCGAGGGACGGAGGGGTAGACGGACGGGGGTGACGGACCATCCTTTCCTGGAACCTGAGGACAAAGTTTCCACCCTAAGTCCTTGAGAGATACCGAGGGTGAGTCTATAGAACTGGGAATGAAGTAGGAGTCTGAGAACAGGAAACGGAGAATCTGACCTAGACTGTAAGTGATCCACGATAGACCCACAGGGGTAGACGAGGACCCCAAAGGAGGTTGGGAGGTAGCGTGTACTGTCTTTATCAAGTACCTCGTCTACATTGAAACGAAAAGGACTGTATTGTCGACAGGTTGAGAACCTCCCGAAAAGTAACCAATAGGAGCTCCATTTGACGAAATCAGTCAGTCAATCACAATCAGTGAAGTCAGCACAGGTTGAGAAACGTTGTGGTGCTTGACATCGGGTGGTACGAGGAGACAGGTACCTTAAGAGGTCCGTTCTTGTGACCTCACCCAATGGTAAAAGAAGAAGAAGGATGAGGAAATATCGACCTATTACACCGGTATCCAACAAATATCTATATGATCAAGAGATTAATCCCGAAGGACCCAACAAGTCGACCATTCCTTAGACGGACGTTACGTCCTCTGGGACCAAGTAAAGGACCCAGACCTTCAAGGGGACCTCTTCCCTATCAGATGGGTGAGGTCCTAAGAATCCGAAGAGACCACCGAGTCTGTCATTTCTTAGACGGACGTTACGCCCTCTGGACCCAAGGTAGAGACCCAACCCTTCTAGGGGACCTCCTCCCGTACCGTAGGGTGAGGTCATAAGAACGGACCTCTTAGGCATACCTGTCTTCTCGGACCGTCCGATGTTAGATACCCCAGTCTTTCTCAGCCCGTACTGACTCACTGATTCGTGTCGTGTCATATTAAGAGATTGAGTATATTAACCATGATTAAGAGATTAATCATTCTCAACCTAGTATTTCTTCCGACTCGTGGTTTCTTGACTATAAAAGTTTAACACCACGACCTCTTCTGAGAACTCTCAGGGAACCTGTCGTTCTCAAACTTGATCAATTAGACTTTCCTTTAGTTGGGACTTATAAGTAACCTTCCTGACTACGACTTCGACTTCAAGGTTATAAGACCGGTGGTCTACACTTCTCGGTTGAACAACCTTTTCTGGGACTTCGACCCTTTCTATCTTCCGTCCTCCTCTTCCCCTGCTGTTTCCTACTCTACCAACATACCTGTGGTTGAGACCCTCTACCACTTCCTGTCCCCTCGGACCGTACGACGTCAGGTACCCTAACGTTTCTCAGTCTACACTGAATCGCTGATTTGTTGTTGTTAAGAGATTAACCTATAATTTTCGTAATTAAGAAAAAATTTTTCGTAATTGAGAAATCTCATCCTTCTTTCCACCACTCTCTCCGGTATTGTCATGAAGGTCCGACTGTTGACTTTCTCGGTCTTACAAGAATTTCACGTCTTTCATTCCTGTCGGTTCTCTTCGAGGTAGTGTCTCGTGGATACTGGGTTTCCTGTATGGTTTCCGGGTACGTCTACTAAGTGGGCTCTCTGGTAGACTTGTCTGTACTCTTTCAGAAGTTCTTCGTGTACCTTCCCCCTGTCAGTGACTACTGGTTCGACCAATTTACACCCTTTCAACCCTATAATATTAGTATTACCATAAATAAGTCACGAACGATACACAACCCGACATTTGTGAAACGGGAATAAACGAGTGAATTAGGGGTGTTTTTGTGATGGTCCAGTCATAATACTAAAAATAATAAGGGTGAAGTGTCTACTCCTTTGACTCCGTTCCTAGATTGACGGGATTCCGGGCGTCGACTGTCTCCACCCCAAACTTGGGGTCGACGTCAGATTTTTACGAGAGGATTCGAATTGACATCACACTCAATGTGTTTCACGTACGAGACATGTATATAGGTCGGACTCTTCGTCAGGGTGGAAACATTCCTAATATCATATCTCGAGTCTTGTCTGCTATACCCTCGACTGGTTCCCGCACTTGTTTATGTACCCAAGGGTAGAGGATCCTTCTGACTTTAGGACTGTCCTTTAGGACATCGGTCCGTAGGTTGGTACTTGTCGATAACTCATGTAGAATTCCTTTCGATTGAGAATAGCGGTTGAGACTCGTGTCTTACTCGAATCGTTTGGAAAGACATGGAGTTGTCTGTCCCGGGACCCAAGGGTCATGACTGTAGGATTTTTCAATCCCCACACACACACACACACACACACACACATACAGGTGCAGGCGCACGAGTTAGCGAGTCAACATAAGTTGAGAAACACTGGGGTACCTGACGTCGGTGATCCGAGGAGACAGGTACCCTAAGAGATCCGTTCTTACGACCTAGTCCAACAGTAAAGGATGAGGTCCCCTAGTAGGGTCGGGTCCCTAGTTTGGGCGTAGAGGACGCAGAGGTCATAACCGTCTACCTAAGAAATGGTGACTTGGTGGACCCTTCGGGACTTTTCAGTGTATAGGACTACATCTTCGGGTCACCATGTTTTAAGTCCCGTTTTGTAACACTTTGTATAAGATTGTTTGACTTGGACAGTAAATCCCCGGAAACATCAACAAAAATTTATTTTAAGAATTGTGCTCCAGGGTTAAGACTCGAACGTTTAGACATCGATTTAAAATGAGGTCCTCGTTTCTTGAAAGGTCCACTTCGGTCTACGTAGGAACCTATTAAGTCTCTTCATCAAGTACCTTTTTCTTGACGTTCGAAACAACCTTTCTTGAGAGTGACGAACAAGTCGTAGTCGTACTCTCGGGAGTAGAACTCAACAAGAGTTTAAGACTAAACAAACTTTTAGTTAGGTTTACAGAGGGGTGGTCAGGGTAAGGGTAGATCATTTAAAATAATTCGTTATTTAAGTGTAGTTTGTGATAAGTAACTCTTTGAAGTCTGTTTTGATCAGTTTAAGTGATATGTCCCCTGTGAGACTCCTTTAGTTGTAACGAAGAAGTGTAAAAAAGTATCCCGTACGGTGACTCTAGACGGGGAGTTGGGAAGGAACACCCTGTACTGAGGGTCCTTTCCCAGAACCGTGTCTCTCCCTCATTTTCGGAAAGTCTCGACTCTGAAGATGTAATTTTTCGGTACACCGAGGTCGGTGTAAGATTCATAAGAATCGAGTTCTGGACATCAATTCAGGTCTGAAGTGCCTGCTGACGACTTCCGTGGGTCGACGTTCGAAGGAACGGTTTTCGGGTTTCGTCATTCAAGTTCCACGAAGGACCGAGACTGAGTCGGTCATACCTTCCTGGGGTACAACTGTCCTCACATCCTCGTCGAGACTCGGAAGAGATTCTCACGAGACCTTTCGTAATAGGAGGGGTTTCCCCTACTTTCAGAGAAACTTTCGTAAACGGATCGGACGAGTCTCTACTTCTGTTTTTGGTATTGTGTACCCTTCCTGGTTATAGGGTGTTTGACGACTAACTATAATAGACCCACAGACGAAAACTTTTGGAAAACGAACATTTTCTTTTTATGCAAGGGTAGTGATTGACAGGGACCTCGTTCAGTAGACGGGAAAGTATTCCCAGAGCAGCATTTTACTTCTCAAATTAATATCTACTAGGGACTCCAGGGTATGTCAGATCATTACTGTTTACAGTTTTCACCAGTTTATGAATGTTAAAGTATACCGAGTGGTATCGTACATATGTGTCGTGTGTGCGTGTGTGTGGGTGGCGCGTAGTTTGGAATGTTTGAAAAGGAGTAAGTAAGCCATTTTTGTGTAACGATCGGTCTACGGTTCGTGAGAAGGTTCATGAATTTTATGTCGTCGTTTGTTGTACTCGGGCCGAATGGACCTCGAATGAAAGGTCCTGACCGGTCTTCGTTTTATTAGTTCCTTATGTATAGTTCGTCACTATTGACGGTACCTCTTTTTATTTTTACTTACCTCTGACAGTCTCAACCCGTCCTACAAGATAAACTTTATAACCATTTCCGGAGACTTTTTCTTCTACTTTAAACCACACCTTAAATTTTTTATTTTGTTTTGACTTATATTGTTTTTCCTTGTATGAGTGTCTATTTCTCTTGTTTGATCACCAATAGTCACTCTTCTCCCTTCCCCTCCCCCGTGGTCTTCCTCTCCCCTCCCGAGAAACGTTGGGGGATCTGGTCGGGTGGTCAAAGGAGACAGGTACCCCTAAGAGGTCCGTTCTTATGACCTTACCCGTCGGTACGGGAGGAGGTCCCCTAGAAGGGTTGGGTTCCTAACTTGGGTCCAGAGCATGTAACGTCCGCCTAAGAATTGGTAGATTCGGTGGTCCCTTCGGGTTCTTCATACTTCGTAATTCATAATTTTTTCGATGTTCCTATATAACATGTTGTGTCCCTTATCCCAGTTATAAAATATTATCGAGATTTACATTATTTTGGAAATTTTAAACACTTAGTGATACAAACTGTAAACTTTGTATATAAAAATTTTTCTACGGTAAACCCGTATATACCATTTCCTCATTCGGTAACCTGTAAGTGCCTTTCCTCCAAGGTCCACCTTCGGTATGGTACACGTTTCCGGGACTCTCTCTTTGTAGAACTGAATAAGTTGTCAGTTTCTTGTCGTTTTTTTAATTATACCGACCCTTTCTCTCACTGGTTGCCCCTCTCACCTTCCTCCATTTTAGGTCTTTGTTCCAGACCGTTTAAAAGTGAGACTCACTCTACCCTTAGGTGACCCTGCAAACCTCGACATCTTACCACACTAGACTATATACACGAATTTTCTAATAAGAGTGATTATATTACATTGTTTATCTGAATATCCCTGTTTCCAGAGGGAGATTCGTCTCCTGGTCAGTCCTCCGGTGCCGTTATTATGTATACTCCTTACTCCCACCGAACCTGGTCCACTGTTATCACCTCGACTACTCTTGCCCTATACACCCCTTCCTTTTCAGTTGTCCTAAACGATTGTATGTCATACCCCTCCCACTTTCTCTCGTGAGTTTCTCCTACAGGTCTGAAATGTGAACTTATTCGCCTCACTACCACAAAGGGAAATGACCGGACCCTCTCTGGTCCCTTCCTTTTATGCATTCCACCACCCTCTATCTTTAGACGTACAAGGTAAAGTCCGTACTCTTTAGACTCTACGAAAAATCTATAGAATACATTGACACTGTCATTATGGTATCCGAAGATCTTAGAAGAAACCTCTTAAATTTTATATTAGCGGTGTCTCACTTGAGTCTTTCTCTTTTTGTTTGTAGTACACAATTACGTGTACATACCTTAGATCTTTTTACCATGACTCCTTGTGTGTGTCCCGTCCGTATCTCTACATGTGTCTCTTACCCGACCATCTGTGTTACGCCCTTTCCTCTCCCACCCCGATTGACTCTCCATCGCAGTTGTGTATATGTGATGGTGCACATTTTGTCTATCGATCTCCCTTCAACGAGAAATCGTGTCGCTCGAGTCGAACCGCGAGACACTACTGGCTGGATCTCCCCTTCCGCCCTCCCTCTCGGGTCTCCCTCCCTTATATGCATATGAATCGACTAAGTGCAACAGCATGTCGTCTTTGTTGTTTGTTTAATAGGAGGTTAATTTTTATTTAAAGTTTTTGTTTTAATTAATTAATTTATTTATTTTTATTTTAAAATTTTATTTGGTTAATTTATTTTATATTAGGGGTCACTATTGTGATGAATCCTCGACAGGTCTCTTATGGACACTGGTTGTCAAATGACCATTTACAAATTGTTGGACAAGAGGTCCCCTTTTTCTAAGACGCAAACATTGTTAGACAGCCAAAGGTACCACATTTATGAGAAGGGACCGGTTAAAGTTCGACCGTCACACTCCAGTCGCGTACGTCTCTCCCCTTCCTACTCGTGTTCCCGAGGGGATGTGGTCAAACTCGTCGTCCGAGGTCGTCTCCAGTGACGTCACTGGAAGGGGTCCGGGGGTGTGAGGAGTCTTCCGTTTCATCCCTGTTAAAAGTCGTCCCTCCCTTACCGAAATCCGTCAATGGGAAATTTGTGGAAACGTCCCCAAAACTTTTTTGTCCGACACTCTTTCGGACTCCGTAAACATAGTATTTGTCGACGGAATGACAGCATTGTCTGAGTAGGTTCTAGACTGTAATTAATAAAAATTACGTTTTGTTTAGATGAGAGTTCAAAGTTACTCCCATCTCGTCCTGCCTGGACGAGAGTTACCCCCGTCAGGGTCCAGGGTCCCTACCGGGGGTTCAGTAAGACTTTCTTTCCTTTTGCGGTAGGAGATGCAAACAAAGACCAAAGACTCGAGTCTTTGGGAAAGCCTTTATCTATTGTGGACCTAGCAAAAGTTGAAACCCCACTCTTTTATTAAACGAGATCCGAAATTGGTCGAGGACCTCTCTTGATAAAAGAGTCCCGGTGCTTACTGTAATTTAAACGAAATAATCTGCCAACAAGTCAGTCGTTTGATTTCTAAGAAATAAAGGTAGAGGTGAGATCTTGTCCCCAAGAAAAACAAAACAAAAAAACTTACACCTGGTAACAATTTCAGAAATAACTTAAACAACGTTAGACGAAGAGAAAATGAAGAACCAAAAAGTCAGAACTCCGTACACCCTAGAATCTAGGGACTGGTCCCTAGTTCGGTCGTGGAGGACGGAACCTTCCGCTTCAGAATTGGTGACCTGGTAGTCCCTTCAGAGATCTTGTCCCCGACCTTTTAATAAAGTCGTATAAGTACGACACGTCCCCATCAACCCAACGGGTGTACGTCTCTAAGTCTAGATTAACCAACCATTCTGTACCCCCACCCCGAAAAATTAGAAAAAAAAAGTATGAGGGATCGACTAAGATTACTCATCTGTCCCGACTCTTGGTGACGTTCAAGTTCATTGGTCACCAAGACGAGAGACGAGACGAATCAACGAGTCACTTCGATACCTGACATCGGGTGGTCCGAGGAGGCAGGTACCTCTAAGAAGTCCGTTCTTATGACCTCACCTAACGGTACGGGAGGAGGTCCCCTAGAAGACTTTGGTCCCTAGTTTGGGTGCAGAGGACGTAACGTCCGTCTAAGAAATGAAAACTCGGTGGTCCCTTTGGGATAAAGGTGGTACATCGTATACAGGAACCTTTCCGACAACTGGTTCCACCTGAGTCTCCAGTCCTGTCTGCCAGGACCGAGCGAGCAGGTGTACTGTAAGTACAACCGAGGTTGTCCCTTCGACATAGTATCCGTCAAGGGAACTGTCGATAGGTCCTTCGGGGGACGAACCACACTCCCGTGCAAAGTTTTCTTACCGTCGATTCCCGACTACGACGAAAACTGATGAGTTTCTCGACCATTTTACAGAACTATTCCCTATGGACTCGTTTTGTACTGACCTAGTACCTAAACGGGTTTTATTTCGTAGGACAGAACCTACCTCTCAGTCAAACTACGTTAGGATTGGAAAAGGATTGAGAGGGTGGACTCAAATCAAAGGACCAAAATAGTGGAGTGTTCCAACGTCATCCTGAGTACCCTTGGGTCGTAAGAGGTCTAGTGACTTTAAAGTGTACGAAGGACTGGTTTGTTATTGCGTTTCAAGTTAATTCTTTAAGTAAGATTTTAATTCGTTACAAATTGACGGACTAGAAACCTCAATAATTCTCATTCCCAGGGAACCCGGGAGAGACTACCGAGTCATCATTTCTTAGACGGAAGGTCACGTCCTCTGTGCCCAAACTAGGGACTAGATCCTTCTAAGGGTGTACGGAGTTTCGTTGATTCGGGTACGTAGTGTTGATAACTCGGAAACGAGATCTCGGGTCCTCGACGTTGATCACTTCGGTTCATGGGCTCCCGGGCACGAGGTGCTATTCTCTTCGGTGACGTTACTCTTCGGGCGCGTGGTGTTTATCTCTTCTCGGGTGTGATTAGTTTCTTCTGGGTCGTGTCGGTTTTTATTCACTAATTTTTTTTTCTCATCCCCAGGGAAGGTACTTGTGACCGGCAATTACTGGTAAACGTGGTCTCAGAGGAATGTCACATTCAGATATATAGAAGGAAGGACGGGAGGGAGGTTAGGTCTTGTTAGGGTACGGGACGGGACGGGGATACGTGTGCGAGGCGGTGAGTGTGTATCCGTGGTTGAGTCCTGGGTTTCGAAGTCTCTCTTCTGTTGTCGTTTCTCTCGTCTCCCCTACCTCTTACCTATCATTCTCGACCACCAGGCTCGCTTCCTGTTTCCATGTCTTTTACTGACAACGTTCCTCCTACTCCTTTCAGACGGGACCTCTCGTCTCGGGTCGGTTCCGTTCGGGGTGTCTTACGTCCCGGACCGTACCGGACTCCCTGTGTTGGTGGTCTCCGCAACCTTGACCGAGTCCCGTCCGTTGCATCCGGAGGTGAATGGTGTGATGTCTGTGAAGGCCGGGTAGAAGGTGGAGGATCATACAGAGGTCCCGTCCGACCTCTCCTTCTGCGGGAGGTGACGGTCACCGATGTCTCCGAAAACTAATTTCGGAGACCTTACCTTCGAAACAGAAAATTTAGGGAGTTTTGTCAAAGGTTTTTTTTTTTACATCTATCTTGTTCTTCCCCTCGTCTTACGAGTCCTGAAGTCGGACGTTTCCGGTCTACGCCCTTGTTTATTTAAGTTGCGAAAGTTGTTCTCTTGTCCTACTACGACGGTTCACTCCGTCCCCTCCCCTAAGAGACCAAACGAATAGAGAGAAGAGTGGGTTCTTGTGTGAAATACTTAAAGTACCTTTATCTACTACCCTACTTAGTCAATATAAGTGGTCCAGTGGGAAGAGGTTTATGTTAGTGGCCAAATCGTTTAGTCCAGAGGACGGACACGACCATGGAGACAGACTATTTAAGGAAGAACTAACAACAACAAGTCAACGAGTCAACACAGACTGAGAAACACTGGGGTACCTGATGTCGTGCGGTCCGAAGGGACAGGTGATAGAGACCGTCAAACGAGGTCGGGTACAAGCAACTCAGTCACTACGGTAGGTTGGTAGAGTAGGAGACAGTGAGGGAAGAGGAGGACGGGAGTTAGAAAGGGTCGTAGTCCCAGAAAAGGTTACTCAGTCGACAAACGTCGAATGGCGTCGAGTTTACAGTGGAGAAGACACTTCGGAAGGACCTGAGGGGGTCCATCTTGGATACCGAGAAAGAGGATACAAGGGTTCTGGAAGGAGGTATGAGCGGTTCCCGTATCTAACAGTAGATCGATACAAGACAGAGGGGCTCACTTGACCCTCGAGGGCCCCATTCTCGATCTGGAACAAGAAAAAGAATAGGGGTCACGGATTATTTGTGATTCCCTTGTCTGACTCGCTGAAGTGAAAGTGAAAAGTGAAAGTACGTGACCTCTTCCTTTACCGTTGGGGGAGGTCACAAGAACGGACCTCTTAGGGTCCCTGCCCCCTCGGACCACCCGACGGTAGATACCCCAACGTGTCTCAACCTGTGTTGACTTCGCTGAATCGTCCCCGTCGTCGTTCTCTTGTCTATCTACCTGTGTTTCTATGGCCTCCTTAAGTCTCTCCGGTGACGAGATTTTCCCTTAGAAGTAGGTGTCCTCTGTCTTCCCAACGTGTTGGTGTTCCGTCTGAAAAGATAACCGTCGCTCAGTAGAAACGACCTTCAGACCTTCCTGACAGTCGTTCTAGAGACGGTCAGAGGAGACACAGAGGGAGATAAATATGGGACCCCAGTCCTCTGTCCTCCTCCGACGGACTTGAGTTCCTGTTACTAGTCGTTCGTTATGGAAACGACGTAAATAAGAACCGTTCCTAGGGGTCTCGAATCCAAAGGAAATTTTTCGGCGGCGACTCTCTCCCTTTAAGGTCAAAAAAATTGAGACCGATAAAGGTTTCTTTAATTGTCTTTGAAATTTATAGACGATCCATCAGGAATTCCGTGGTTTTAAATGGGAATCCGTTTTACTGGTATCCGTAACGTTTTCAAGAACTGAGTTTTTTTTTTTTTTTAAAAAAAAAGTCCAATAACCTTTCCCTCGTCGTTTTTATTTATTTTTTCTTATTTTGACTTTCTCAGAGATTCTCTTGTTTTTTTGAGTTCCCTACCATTATATTTTAGTGGTAGGATCGGTTTATAAAATTGACACATTAACTTATCTTTTTCTCGAACCATTTTATGAATCCGAATATTAATTACCTGGTTTTTTGTTTATATGTGTATGTACATTGATCATATCGTTGGTAATTGGATTGAAATTGGATTAAACGATTTTACAACAAAATTAGGAAAAATCCCTTTCGTCGTTTTCGATGTCATTGATTCTCGTGTGCAAATCTACAGTCTGGGCTTGACTTAGAACACTGGAAGGTCGACGTTCTGGAATTTCGTTCAATGAGTTCGGGGGTCTCGGAGTCAAAGAAATCAATATTTTACCCGACAAAATTCAGAAGGACTCCACGACGTGTATTTTCCAGAGGTGTGTCCATGTCTGGTTCTTTCACGAGTCCTTCACCATTCATCGCCATAATCGGTCTCTCCAAGAGTCTTAGTAATACTGGTAGTAGTGTTGTTCTTCTTTTCTTTACCTACAGTCCTGAAATCCTTCTTTCCTTTCTCAAGACTTGAAAGAAAATAGTGAAGTAGACAAATAGTCTACGTAACCAGAGACATCTTAGGGGTTCTTACTATCTTTCTAGGTTAATATCAGTATCTTAATGGGTCCTTCCTATAATTGTGGAAACTAGTTCGAAAGATAATTTATCAACTCTGTTTTCCCAAAGAAAAGATTTGTAAGTTAAGGGTCCTTTTGAGGTATGGGATCATCGGATCAAGAAGATTTAAACTAAACAAGTAACCAAGGTCTCCGGACTCTCCGATGGATTTATGTCTAAAGGAAGATCTTCAGTGTAGTCTTCTCAAAGGTCAATAATAAAGGGGTTGCCGAACCTCCTTAACTTATATATGGGGGTTCTCCTCTGGGTAGAAACCGTGACTTAGGATTAGGATTAGATTAGGGTTCAAACACCTGTAACATTATTATCTACGTCAACGACTTTTGTCGTGAAATAGTAGTCTCCGATCTTCCTGAGTTATCCTGTTTTAACAGGAGTTAACGATATATCCAAAAGTTCCCGATTTCTGGTTGGCAAATTTATGTTGACATACCAAAACACGTGTACAAATACTCATGTGTAATAGTGCGTTACTTTCGTCCAAACTCCTAACACTCTGTACGGAGTGTGGACTGAGAAGGATAGTACAGTTGTTGTGAGAGTTGAATGTGTGCAATCAAGTGGATGTGGTCTTTCCTGTTCTTTTTCTTTTCCTTCTAGAATCTCGTGGGTACTTTGAGTCGGTCGAATGTTCATACTCACATCTTAGGTGAACGTGAAGAGATTGTCTTACAGTATTTAATCCACCGAGTATTTGTTGGTTTCACATAAAGTGCAGACCTCCGACCCTTCAGGTTTTATTTCCCGGACCATATAAGTCGTATACCACTCTTGGTAGGTACAGAATCAAGTGTCTGTCGGACACAGGAGTATCCTCGTGAGACCCCAGAGAAAGTATTCCCGTGATTAAGGTAAGAGTCCCTGAGGTGGGAGTACTGGATTAGTGGAGGGGTTTCGGAGTGGAGGACCACAGTAGTGTGACCCCCAATTCTAAAGTTGTATGTTTAAAACCCCCCCGGTGGTTGTAAGTCAGAGGCCGTTCATGGGTATTAGTTCTTCTACGTTTATTTAAGTTTTCCGTGTGACGATACTTGAAAAATAGACTGAAGTCTTATTTATTTAACCGTAAACCTAATCTTTAAAAACAAGAAAAGAAAACGTTAATTGGAAATAGTCAACTCAACTCCTCTAACCGTTAATGTTATATTACTGAAAGGTACTTGTGTCAGGTTCATTACTACCGTCTTAATGTGAACCATTCTCCTTCTTCGGTAATAACCTACTTTTTGGACCTATTTTCTCACCTATTACCATCTATTGATCCTCAACCGAATAGTACGTAGAGGTATAATGTATAGTCAAGTCAAGTCAGTAAGTCAAGTCAGGCTGAGAAGCTGGAGTACCTGCCGTCGTGTTTGAGGGCTTCAAATGAGTTTAAGTACAGGTAGCTCAGTAACTACGGTAGGTTGGTAGAGTAGGAGACAACAGGGGAAGAGGAGGGTGGAAGTTAGAAAGGGTCGTAGTCCCAGAAAAGATCACTCAGTCAAGAAACGTAGTCCACCGGTTTCATGACCTCAAAGTAGAAGTCGTAGTCAGGGAGGTTACTTATGAGTCCTGACTAAAGGAAATCTTACCTGACTAACCTAGAGGAACTTCAGGTTCCCTGAGAGTTCTCAGAAGAGGTTGTGGTGTCAAGCTTTCGTAGTTAAGAAGTCACGAGTCGCGAGAAATATCAGGTTGAGGGTGTAAATATGTACTGTTCTACCTGGAAACGACCGTTTCATTACAGAGATGAAAAATTATACGACAGATCCAACTAATATCGAAACGAAAGTTCCTCGTTCGTAGAGAATTAAAGGACTGACGTCAGTGGTAGACGTCACTAAAACCTCGGGTTTTTTTATTTCAGATAGTAACAAAGGTAACAAAGGGTAGATAAACGGTACTTCACTAACCTGGTCTACGGCACTAGAAGCAAAAGACTTACAACTCAAAATTCGGTTGAAAAAGTGAGAGGAGAAAGTGAAAGTAGTTCTCCGAGAAATCAAGAAGAAGCGAAAGACGGTATTCCCACCACAGTAGACGTATAGACTCCAATAACTATAAAGAGGGCCGTTAGAACTAAGATCGGACACGAAGTAGGTCAATCGTAAAGAGTACTACATGAGACGTATATTTCAATTTATTCGTCCCACTGTTATACGTCAGAACTACATGAGGAAAGGACTAAACCTTGGTCAAACAACAAGGTACAGGTCAAGATTGACAACGAAGAATTAGACGTATCTAAAGAGTACCCCGTCCAGTCCACCAGACCATAGGGGTAGAGAACTTAAAAGGTGTCAAACAACGTTAGGTGTGTTCCGAAACCGTGTCAGTTATTTCGTCTTCATCTACAAAAAGACCTTGAGAGAACGAAAAAACTTCTAGGTTACCTACGACCGTTAAACTAGAGACTAAAGAGACGGAAAAGATTTGGGGTTCGAGTTATACACTCGTACATATATGTATATATATGTGACGTCTAATTGTGGTTATAATATATACCATACACATATATATATATATTATGTATATGTAAGCACATATATATCTTTGTGCCTAACTATACATATATAAAGATACATATTCCCAAACATATATACACTCGTATATATGTATACGTCCGTAACTTTTTAAGTACACACATTTATCATATACACACACAAGAACACTTCAAAGTAGGAGTGTTTTCTTACACAGAGTACTCGAGACAGATATTGACTGTATGCCGGAACAAAATCCTTTGTACAAAAGGTAAATATACCAAATAATAAGGGACCAACAAGGAAAGGAGGTCGTTTCATTACGACTTGGATGTAGAAGAGGGGAGGAGGGATGGTCTCGTGGACGGGGGTGATCCTTTTCGGTTCAGGAAGGGTGAAAACGTCCTGGTACTGTGTGGTAGTATGGGACACCTGTCGGTTCCCGTCGGGTAAGAATAGGATCCACTGATAGAGATAGTTAGGGTTGAGGAAGGAGGGTTCCCGGAGACAGGCGGGAACATCTCGTGTCTAAAACCACCCTTCCGAGTAGGTCTGTCGGAGGTACCTTGTACCCTGTAGACCTAGGTTATTACGGAACATTATTTCATGGAAGACATCGGTCTAAGTACAGAGTAGGGGACACAAGTACTACTCTCAGTACAGAGGGACACAGTCTCAGAGAATTCTCCCGCCCCTACATTCGAGACTGAAAATATATTTATACTGGGACGACGGGAACTTCTGTACACCCTTTAACAGACGACTTCCCGGACCTGGTGATATACTCGGGTGAGAGGACTCCGGTCTACGTGACAGACAGGACGGGGTCAATAGGGAAAGGGAAATTGGACCCCCACCGCCTCCCCTCCCCCAGGGAGGACTTGTGTCTCACTTCCCAGAAGTAGTGATGGAGTGACGAGGTCAGAGAACTCTCTGTTTCTTTTCCTACGTAAAAGGACGTCTGTCGTAGTGGTGGGGTAAGGACCGGTATTATACTCATCTCGGTCCTCCCATGGTCCGAAGTGGGACCAGTCAGACAGGAATTCTGCAGAGGCAGTAAGACAGACGTCCGGACGTAGAGGAGATCCTGGGAGGGAGCATACAAGTTTACGGACTAGAACTGGGTCTCCACGAGGGGTACGGGGTATCCCTCGGGGTATTAGGACTTAAGGGAAATTTGAGATTAAGAGTAGTTTTTATATGGTCAGAAGACGCAGGAAACGAGGATTTCCACTATCCTCCACTATACAGTGGGACAATTGAATTATAGTGGACTACATAAATGATCGATTGCCAATGGAGAATAGTTCTTCTAGTTGTCTGTCATTTTGGTCTCCGTCCTAAGATGCTTAAGACACATCCGATTGCTCCGTAGTGGCCTCGCCCTTCACTCTAAAGCCGAGAAAAAACGGTAGGACACATTTATCAGTGGTTGAGTTGTGTGTCTCGTTTCGGTTCTCCTCCCTGTCTTCTGGTGGTCTTTCGTGAAGAGGTTTTTCTGGTACAATCCACAAGGACTAGGAGCGGGGGTGGGACTGGAGAGAGTCTTGGTGTGTACCTCAGAGAGACCCGAGGGTGCACCTCCCACCCGAAGGAAGGGGACGCCATCACCTCAGGCCGTCTGTTTGTCGTGAGGTCCCCGTCTCTTCCGAGTCTCACGAAGGGGTTCCCGTGGCGTCTCTCGACCTTATGTTCCTTGAGCTTCTGGTTCGGTAGTCTTTCTGAAAACCGTCCCTATGTCCCCGGTAGTCCTTCGATTAAATCTAGGGGGACCCGACTGAACTCAGACCTTCCTTGTCTCTTTCTTGTTCTTTTCATACACCACTTAACAGTCTTCCGTCCTTTCTGGGTTCCGGAACCAGAATTAGTGCAAGGTACACTTCTTCAAGACCGTACTGCGTACGGACTGTGAACGGTTCGGAACTCATTACCCTTGTTTGTTCTCTCCTTCTCCCCCCAACGACTCTCACGGACCACCCTTCCCCCTTCAGTCCGGTACAGATCCACCACGGTTTGTAGACCCATTTGACATTTTACAATTCGGTTAAAGCTTGGTAAAACAGATATCTTATCGTTTGTGACTTAGACTTTTACAGATCCAGTGTAGTAACATTGAAACAAAATAAAAAGTCACAAACACGTCTACAAACCTTCAAGGACCTCCCGTATTGGTTCCGAATAAATAAAAGTCAATAGAAGTGGAAGATTATGAGTCATGTACGGACGATGGAGTGTCGATGCGATATGTGTAAACTCCTTCCCTCTCTCCGTCCCCTCTTCCTACTTCGGTACATGTCTAATGGGGATTTAGAAACTACTGTCCTACTGGTGTATTGAGTAACGGGTTTGACCCTGTAAGAACTCTCATTTTCACCGACGATTGTGACCGGGTTCGGCATACCAGTGGGATGAATTACCAGTCAATACATACCTTCTACTTCGTAATCGTTCCTTGACGGAGACAACAATAAAAGGTTTGTGATACAATCTGTCCGAACGTCACGTCTTCTTTGTCGCTCTTCCAGTTACACCGACCTCGTCTCTCTCCCTCCCCTCCCACCCTTTTACTCCGTCCTGAACCTGAAGTAAGTTCCATACTCCTCCACGGGACCACCATCCCCCGACCCCTCAAACGACCCACTCACTGTTCAACACTAAATTCAAAATTTTCTAGACAGACGAATCTTATCTCAGTCTTTCACGTAACCATCTACGATGTCCAGTCCTCTACTCCCCACCCTTCAATCACAAATTACCTTTGTCAAAGTGAAATCATCACTTTTTAAGTTCTCTACCGACTACCAATTTAGAGTTGTAAGTCTTTTGGTTCTTGTACCGTAGACCAGAGTAGTGAAATACCCTTTATCTACCCCTTTGTCACCTTTGTCACAGTCTGAAATAAAACCCCCCGAGGTTTTAGTGACGTCTACCATCAACGTCGGTACTTTAATTTTCTGTCAATGAGGGACCTTCCTTTCAATACTGGTTGGATCTATCGTATAAGTTTTCGTCCCTGTAACGACTGATTCCAGGCAGATCAGTTTCGATACCAAAAAGGTCATCAGTACATACCTACACTCTCAACCTGACACTTCTTTCGACTCGTGTCTTCTTAACTACGAAAACTTGACACCACAACCTCTTCTGAGAACTCTCACGGAACCTGACGTTCCTCTAGGTTGGTCAGGTAAGATTTCCTCTAGTCAGGACCCACAAGAAACCTTCCTGACTACGATTTCGACTTTGAGGTCATGAAACCGGTGGAGTACACTTCTCAACTGAGTAACCTTTTCTGGAACTACGACCCTCCCTAACCCCCGTCCTCCTCTTCCCTTGCTGTCTCCTACTCTACCGATCTACCGTAGTGGCTGAGCTACGTGTACTCAAACCCGCTTGAGGTCTTCAACCACTACCTGTCCCTCCGGACCGCACGACGCTAAATGCCTCAGCGTTTCTCAGTCTGTGCTCACTTACTGACTTGACTTGACTTGACTTGACTCTCGATGTGTTGTTACACTTACATGAATCACGGTGACTTGACATATCATTTTTCACCATACAAAATATAATACACTGAAAATGGGGTTAATTATCTTTAAAAATTATTTATTTTTTATTTTTTGGTTTCTAGACGGACGACATATCGTGTCTTTCGAGATGAGTGATGAGACCCTACTGGATTTACCCTTCCACCCCCGAAGGGTCCACCAAGTCTGTCATCTCCTAGACGGACATTACGTCCCTTGAACGCGGATATTACGTTCGATTTGCTCAAGATCATGTATGAGACCCTGGTCGCTCGACGTCTCAGAACCAGTTAGGGACCCAACCCTTCTACGGGACCTCTTCCCTTACCGTTGGGTGAGGTCATAAGAACGGACGTCTTAAAGTACCTCTCTCCTCGGACCGTCCGATACCAGGTACCCCAGTGTCTCTCAGTCTGTGTTGACTCTCTGATTGTGAAAGTGAAAGAAAGAAAGTTTACCCTTCCTTTAGGTTTTTTCTCCCTTATATACATACGTATCTCACCTAAGTGAAACGACGTATCATCTTTGATTGTGTTGTAACATTTCGTTGATATGAGGTTATTTTTATTTAAATTTTTATTTTAAAAAATTACAACATTTGTTTTCTTTTATAGACCGACATCACACCTCTTACTTGACATCCCCTTCTCATCGTATGCGGTGATGCCAACAGGCTCACGTTCTCCAACCACCGATCACGATCCCGCGTCACACACGACTCCTTCACCTTTATTCCCGTGTCAAAATCCTGTTGACCAGATGTAACTCAACGACTACGTTAGTCCTCCCTCCCTATTTAGTCTTCGAACCCTACTTGTATGTGTGTGATCATATTTTCTATCTATTGGTTGGACCTGAATGACATATCGATTCCTTTCAGAAGAGTTATAAAACCTTATTGGACATAATCTTTTCTTAGATTTTTTCTTACGTATATACATATAAATACTGACTTAATGAAACGACATGTGGACTTTGTGTTATAACATTTAGTTGGTATGGGGTATTTTAATTAAAAAAAAAATACTCTCCGTAGTTTTTACTGAGTCTAAATCTTCGACTCGGTGGTCGACCCATCTACCACTACAGGACCAGACGGACCCCTCCGATCCCCTCCAGTCATCGGAACATTCCTGAAGTGACTGGAAACAGACTTTTACTCAATGACACTTTGGGAGTTGATCAAAGTCAATGAGACTTTGGGAGTCCCCGGTGGGACGACAAATAGAAGGAACCGAGAATAGTGATAAATATGAACAAAATACATACCCAAATGATCCAATTACTAGTAGAGGGGACGGTCTAACATTCCCTGAAACAGAACGAGTGGTTATACGGATCGTAGATTATACACGGGTTATTTATAGACGACCTTTCTTTTGGTTTGATTGAAAAAAATTTCGATTTGAACTCTAGATCATGTATAAGACCCTGGTCGTTCGACGTCTCGGAACCAGTTCGGTAACCCGGAGAGACCAAGAGTTGAGAGTAGCAATGGTGTTGCCAAACGTACTCCACGGACGGTTCCAGGGAAGGTCGAGTTTGTAAGTCCTTGGTATTAATACAAGAGACTATGAGTGTCCACTCGACCTTATTCGTTTTGGTCTTCTATCACAGGCTTCAGGAGACTTTACTCTTTTATAACGACTGGATCTCGACTCTTCCCTCCGACAGGGGTCACCAGTCCGGGAGTGTCTTCGTGCACATCTATATAGTTGTAGTGTCTCTTCGTTGCGTAGTCCCTCTCTTCCGACCTGAGTAGAGGGACCAGGAGTTCCTCCGTCCCCCGTGTAGTGGGGTAATGGTCGTGACTCGTCCATAAGGTCCAGGGGTAAAGAGGTTCCGACGACTAACCCCAGGATGGTGAGACAGTCGGTAGTCGTCGTGGAAGGAAAGAGAAGGAAGAACTGACAAGGGTAATAAGTTTCAAACCATACACCAAATGTACGTTATTCGGTCTAGTAGAGACATGCTTTGCACTGATTCAGACGATAGGAGACTATTATGTTCCGTGCCAGAATAAAAGAGTAAAGGAGGAAGGAAAAAGGTCGGAGTACAGGTTCTCCCTTGAAACCTTACTCGGGGTACTTCCAACAACAAGACGGTTTTCGTGATACTACTGGGGACCCAGAGGACTAAGGTGCAAACCGTAAGGACTTGGGTTCCGAAGGGAGACTGGAAGAGAGAGAGAGAGAGGAACGGTTGTCCTTCCTCTCACACACCTATTTTCTTTGACTGTCTATTGGGTTTTGGGGTACAATCAGTAATCAATTTTGAAGGACTCGGTGATTGTTCTTGGTCTTGAGTGGGGTCCTTATAAAGTTTTGGAGACGTAAGTCCGATCCAACCACAGTTCAACGTTGTGATACACGACGTCCAGACTTGTTAGTACGGAGTACGGTTGTCGATCGGGTCCGGGTCTCCTTTCGAGGTCTTGTGGTCCCGTCTCCGGTCTCAGGACTCGAGTTAATAGTGTCGGGTCTACGTGGCGACCACCGAGGAGAGACGGACTAAAAGGTTTGGCACCTAGGATTCAGGACAGGTACAGGTTGGTGTTCTTGAGGAGAAGACGAGGTGGAAGGATGAGATTTGCCCGGTAATCCGTGGTTAGAGACCGGTGCGAGACGGATACGGGACACGGAATGTACCCGGGAACAGACGAGACACGATTGTGACTGGGATCACAGGAACCCTTAGTTTCCTAGGTCGAGAAGTGTCTAGATGGTCGACAGGATGAAAAGAGAAAAGAGGTAGAAGGACTAAACATCGAATATTGGACAAAGTCCAAGAGAGAACGGACGCAGAGAAGAATCCGATCTCGGAGGAGGATACCTTGAGGACAAAGTTCCAAGGTGCCCCTCGGGACACTCGCCGGTGTAACTTCTGACAAAGGAGACGGTGTAAGAGAACAAATAGGAAGACGAAGATTTCACTTCAGCGAGTCAGCACAGGCTGAGATACTGGGGTGTCTAACATCGGATGGTCCGAGGAGACAGGTACCCTAAAAGGTCCGTTCTCATGATCTCACCCAACGGTAAAGGAAGAGGTCCCCTAGAAGGACTGGGTCCCTAACTTGGATCCAGAGGGTGTAAAGTCCGTCTACGAAATAGTAGACTCGGTGGTCCCTTCAGGAGATGAAGATTTAAAAAATAATATTACTCTGTACCGGTCCGGAGGTTTAACAGTAATGAGTTCGAAGTGGGTTAAACTTCTTTTTAATTATGTGGACCATCGTTTGAAGACTGACGTTTCTGTACGAAAGGTCCAGGGTAGACTTGGTGGTGGTAGACAACCGGAATAGACGAAGTCCCGGAACAATACAGATAGACATTATTGTCCATGACGGGAACAGGAAGATACGAATAAGAGACTTGACACAGGACAAATTCATCTTGAGACTAGTACAGTGTGAACACGAGTTTTAGGATGTCAAAGGAAGGGTAAAGTCCCATTTTCAGTTGCAGAAGTGTCACCAGATCTTCGGGGGAGTTTGACCTCCACATTGGTAAACAAGGTTTTTGTATGGTCCGTACAGGGACAAGAAGACGGACTTTGACAAATTAGACCTTTCGTGTCGAGTGGGTAAGGAAGATGATGAAGTTTAGAAAAGAGTTTACTGTATACGTCCGGCGGAGTAAGTGTTATAGTCGAGGAAGGATCAGTAGGGTAAGGGGAGTGGAAAGAAAATAAAAAGATTTAATATAAGATAATATCATACATTAAGTGGACACACACACACACGAATCAGTGAGTCAGTACAGGCTGAGAAACGCTGGGTTACCTGACACCGGGTGGTCCGAGGAGACAGGTACCCCTAAGAGGTCCGTTCTTATAACCTCACTCAACGGTACATAAGGAGGTCCCTAGAAGGGTTGGGTCCCTAGCTTGGGTCAAGAGGACGTAACGTCCGTCTAAGAAATGGTAGACTCGGTGGTCCCTTCGGGACCATACCTTAAGAAATTAAAACAGAGAACGTGATCTTAAATTCGAGTGTTTCCCGTCCTTAAAAGTAGACAGAATAAGTCACTACTTAGGAGTCATGGGACTTATAACGGACCGTGTATTATAATACCTTACCTAATTATTGAGTAATCATTCTTCAAGTAGTCATAAAATCTCAGGGTTTAGACCAGAAGGACGGTCCAAACTCAGAGTCTAAAAGATGAAAATTGTCGACACACTGAAGTTCGTTCAAAGAATTGATAAAATATGGAGTCGAATAACTACATGTTTTTACTTTTTCTATAACGTTGATAACCCAATTGGGTCTTCAAGGAATTGTACAAGACCTTTTTGGGTTTACCTGAAAAACCAGTCGAGGTCCTAGCAGTTGCTCTTTTGAGTACTTCATACAAATCGTACCACAGACTTTATGTCATTCTTGAGACACCTACCATAAATAATGAAATCGGGATCACCTACTTAATCTGAAAACCTTTATTAGTTTTTCGATGGACCTGACTTCGGACCATTTATTTCATTGTCACAGAGACGAGTTCGTTCTACCCTTCTATTACGTTATACTCGTCAAGAGAAAACACCAATTGTTTGGCCGAGACATTTTGGTAAGACCCTTTCCTTTTTTTTTTTCGTTGAGTACAAAAGTCGTTACCATGAGGGTCATACCGGTGAACCTTCCTGTTGTGGGTAAACCGAAGTAGTCAAGATTGTATAAGTATAAACGATCAGGGTGTTTCAGGGTTGTCTTCTTTGTCATCTGTACCTCCGGGGGTCTCCAGGAGACGGTATGGAGGACGAAGTGTGTAGTGAAATACAACGAAGAGACGGGTCCTCCAAGTTGACGAGGGACTCATACACCCAGTTCTTGGAGATCCCTCTCTCACGGGTTCTCCGAAATGCCTCTCCTACAGTGTCTTTTACTATGGGACTTGGTCTGGTCCGTCATTGGACTCACAACCCTTCCAGATCTTTGGGTTAGACCCTTCTCACTAGTCTCTACCCTATCGAGCAAACGTCTTATTAGAAAGACCCAGGGGCTCCTTCCCCTCCTCCCCGGCAGAGTGGGGGTACACCGACTAACGGTCGGTGGGACAATGTCGAGACTCTGGAAGGAGGAGGAGAGTTGAGACCATGACGTCCCTCTTCTCCCACTCCTCTATCTCCTCGGGTCTCTCCGTGTGAGTTGGGATGGTGGACACTTCTACGTTTCACGGACCGAGAGGGTCGACGCGGGAGGCAGGAAGAGGTTCCGGTTCGTATACGAAGTGTAACATAAGCTCTGAGTTCCTCCCTGGAACGTCTGACAGGGAGGAGTAAAATGTCTCCTTCTTTGACTCCGAGTCTCTTTTCCTACACCCCCACCGGTTGCATCGACCACCGGATAGATATAAGAAGTCGGATAGGGGTTCCAGTGGACGCCTGTCGGAGGGAGGGTCGTTACCGAAGGATGTAGGGAGACGGGCTCCCGTCGGAGACCGGAGTCCTTGTGTGAGTCGGTCGTCCGTCTTGTCCGGTCTACCAGGTCCTCCAATGACGACAATAACGAATCTTCCCTGTAAGGTGGACGACAACAAATCAGCGATTCAGTACGTACTGAGAAAACACTGGGGTCTCTCATATCGGACGGTCCGAGGAGACAGGTACCCTAAAAAGGTCCGTTCTTATGACCTCACCCAACGGTAAAGGAAGAGGTCCCCTAAAAGGACTGGGTCCTCAACTTGGACACAGAAGACATGACCGTCCGTCTAAGTAATGACGACTCGGTGTTCTCTTCCGGTTGGAAGGTGGATGGTCCCCTTATTAAAGTTCAGTACGGTGTGTCAAAGAACCTCCCTGTAAAAGAGTAGGTCAAGTAAGTCCCTTTTATGAAAGTATAAGTTCGTTCTTCATGATTCGACTTTCAAGATTTGTAAAAACAAGGAAACCTAGGGAAACAGTTATACCACCTCTGACACCTGGAAAAACTACGTGTTTTATATATCCTAATATTTCCTGTAACGACGATGACGACGACGACGACGATTCAGTGAAGTCAGTACAGACTGAGACACGCTCGGGTATCTGCCGTCGGGTGATCTGAGGAGACAGGGACCCTAAGAGGTCCGTTCTTGTGACCTCACCCAACGACAAAGGAAGAGGTTACGTACTTTCACTTTTCACTTTCACTTCATCGAGTCAGCACGGGTTGAGAATCACTAGGATACCTGATGTTAGATGGTACGAGGAAGCAGGTACTCTAAAAGGTCCGTTCTCATGACCTCACCCCACGGTAACGGAGGAGGCATTTTCTGTGATTTATACGATTTTTTGTTAAAAGTTTTATTACAAATTTATTGAAACCTTATAGTATTGTACGTCTACAGAAATAAAATAGTGTTGTTCATTCTAGCTTTCCTCTTAGATTATTACTTGTATTAAACTCGCATCACTACTTGTATTTATTCTCAACGACGTGGTCGACATTACACTGTACTTTTGTACACACTAAAGACAACAACTGTTTCAGTGTCCGCGACGACTATAGCATCACAACGGATGTAAGTATTAACCTCCTTTACTATTGTAGGTCAATATTCAATTACTTATTTCCATATTAATCAAGGGTAGTTTCAATTTTAAAAAGATAGGTTCAAGTGTCTGGGAGACCTTAGAGATGTACCTAGGAGACCCACAGATACTTGTGGCCTATCCAATCCTTCCGACACGTCCTTATAGATACACTGAACGATGGACCACTGAGTTTTGACTAAGTTACCGGGGAACTTAAAGGTAAGGGACCCAGTACTTCTAGGGAACCTCCTCCCGTGTCGTTAGGTAAGGTCATAAGAACGGACCTCTTAGGGTTCCTGTTTCCTCGGACCACCAGATATCAGGTACCCCAGTGTTCCTCAACTTGTCCTGACTTCACCGAATCGTACGTGAGACTTGTTAAGTCAGGATTTCGGTACTCAATCCCGTCTTGTTGCACCAAGATATCGTCTCTACGTCCCTCTGTGTCCCCAAGTCTCCTCCCATAGTCTTGAACTTGTCTGACTTCTCCCACCGGGGACAGTCCCTACTTATCATCGTCTGTACCCTCTATAGTGTCCCACAACTAGTTTAGTCATTTATGTAATGATTACCTCCGTTCAAAAGAGTAACAATCTTTTCTGTCTTTATGTCTCTTCCTCTTTCGATCTTATTGGGGACCACAACCTAAGGTCGACTTCTGTAGACACACTTACGTACATACATATGTATGTGAGATCGAGACGGGTATCTCTTCAGACCCCTCGTCGTTATGGGGGGTTATTGTTATTCGTGTAGATCTTGAGTCTAGAACAGAAGATTTATGATAAAAGAAGATTTTCTCTTGTTCCAAGGAACCTCTTTACCAACTAATGTACTAACCCCCGTCTTTCATCCCTACTCGGACCTCGCTATTTTCTTGTTCAAGGGTAAGAAACACTTTCCTTCCAAATACACTTTCCTTACGGATTCCGTCGAACTTAGACTAGGATCCCCGGTTTTGTCCCCGGTAAATGTGTAGTCTTATTAATTCTTCTTAATCTTATACAAATTATACTGTTTTTTAGTACTCAGATATGTCTATCTTTATCTACTTTGTCAACTTACAAACTACTCTTTACTCTACAAATATGTCAAAGTTCTGTGGAAGGGTGTTTTATGTATAGTCAATGTGTCCCCTTTTCTCATTGAAATGTCACCCTTTTGGATCTTCTGTGGTTGAATTAGATCATTAGTTTCCATCGTTGTGGTCAGTATCGTATTTCTCCGTAGACAAGGTGAACCATTCTACGTTACTTTTCGTATATTGGATTGACGACGTCATAAGGACGGTTTTACGGATTAGACCTATATTGGTGTTCCTTTGTAGTCTGTAACTTTGACTCCCCACACGATGTCTTACGATTGGAAACTTGAAGTTTCACAGTTCCACACAAGGTCTGACTTCCTCCGGACTCTGTGCTGTTGGTTTACGTCGGACCCTAAGACTTGAGGTGGAGAAACGACACTCCTGTAATAATCCTGTTGACCGTTTTGAATTTACCCCAGACTCCTGATCTACTATCGTTCCATAGTCATAAGTAAAGGACTAAAACTACGAGTGTGTCCTTTTACCAAAAAAAGAATCCTTTGTAGAAGAGTTTATAAGGTCTCACTATCCTATGTTCAACCTTTAAATGAGAATTTTTCAAGTCTCTTTTTTTTTTTGGCAAGAAACATCGCATGAGAGTTAGTAAAAACTTTCAGACCCGAACAAAGTTTTATACTTTTCTCCTCCTTTCCGACAAAGACACTGGTAGTAAATTGAAATCGGTCATGTGTTCTCCTTTATTTTGTATTAGTTTCCTTCTAATCCCTCGTACCTAAAGAACCTTATCTCAACACTGGAATATAAATCTCTTAGGACAAGTAACGTCAACTCTTCGTCCCTATCTGTAAGAGGTGACGGTGGTGTGGAATCTCCCACCTGACTTTCTCTCTAATTGAGAACGGGGTTGACACACTATTAGTTCTTCGACATCTTTGTCTCGGTGTCTTGTGGTGTTGGTCTCGTCCTGTACTTTTTTAGACTCACGTCGGGTGGGAAGGTCTTAACCCACCCGTTTCTTATGTTTTTACAGAGGGTCCTCGTCGACTGTGGTACCTCCTCTCGATAAGAACTCGGTGGAACTTTCCTAGGTCAGGGTCTTCATTCCACTAAGGTGTTAGTCTTTGAGTCTCCCTTCTCCTCTAACCATCATTTTCTCCTCTTGGTATGGGCCAGTTATCCTCTCATTCGGGGGTTCAGTCTATTATTCTGTCAGTCAGCCGTCACGGATTATGGTGAAATCCCTTTCCTCTAGAGAATTCTGGATACTTTCATGAGGCTCTCTCTCACGATTATAAACTCTTAACTGTGGACGTCCCGGAGTCGGGGTCTTAAGTTGATATAGTTATGACCTGATTTTGGGGTTTCTTGTTCGTCGTCATGGTATTCACCGTCTTTTCCTTTCCTTGTTATTCTCTTTTGTCTTGTTTTATGTGGGATGGGAAGGGGTGACGTTCAGGGGTTCCGAACGAGTCTGGGTCTCAAGACTTAATCTCCTTTTTTTTTTTGTTTTTTGTTTTTTTGAACTTTAAAAATCAACTTAGCATTATAAAGTTATGACCTTTCGTTCTGATTTTATAAACTCTCATTGGTTTGTAGATACCTTAGAGGGTCCCTGTCCCTTCCTTTTCGGTTTACTTGAGTACGCTTTTCGTCACTACTCATTCTTATTGCACTGAGCCGAAGAGGGGTCGCTCAGGGCGGGTAAGTTAGGCGGTAATGTATACGTAATAGAACAACACAGGAGTACTGTGGGATCCTCGTTCGGACTGACTTTCCCTGATTCACGTCGGAATACCCATGGTCAGTGTCATGGGTCACACGGTCGGAAGGCCCTCGGGGACCGTAACTAGACGTGGTAGTGGAGTGTGCACCCATTGGTCGCTCGTCTGTGTGGTTGTCCGTTCGGCCATCCATCCGTCGTCTTTGGCTATCTCCCATTGCGTTTCGTGTCAACATCCCTTAAACAAAACGAAACATCACCGAAGGACCCTTTTGGTGTCGATGTCCCTCCTAATCTCAGTCCCTACCCCACCAAGAAGGTAACGTTTCCGTGACCGTCTTTTGTATAAAACTTTCAATTTTCGGGATCGTCTCTTTTCGGGTTGGGTCCCTACAAGTGTTCGGCTCTAAGACAAATAAACGGGTAACAGACAAAGAATGAGGACGAACATATGATCTTAGTGGACCCGGGATTTGAGTCTCTAAAATCTGTGACCTAAAAAAAAAAATTAAGGGACCTACTAAGATTAGATGTCGGGTTCAACTCTTAGTATCGAGCTGACGTTACTAGAACGACGAAGTCAGACTGTTTTTCTTTTTCTTTTTACAAAACAGAGCCAGTGTTTACAGTTGAAACCTTTTCGAACCGACTCGTACTTGAAGTTGGGACATTTCATTGAACATTTTTAATAGTCGTATGATTACTTGTAAAGTCGTAGGGTAGTAAATGATCCAAATTCATATCTCTAACTCTAACTAGATAGAACGACACGATCACCATCTTAAATAACAAATAAATTTTGACAGAAAGGACGTAAGCCTCTTCTGTTAGTAGTCAAGTTGAATTGATCTGAATGTAACGAGGGGAACGTTTTTGTGTGTGTGTAAGTGTACTTCCAAAATTTTTTCTCGTTTCGGTAATCTGGTTGGTCCACTCACTTGACCCCATGAACCAAAGTACATTTGAGATACCTTGGTTTGGGGGTGTGATGTCGTAAAGGTAGGTGGGTGACTACAGTCGTAAAAGTATTTTCGACTTTTGTCCATCAATCTACTCAGATGTGAAACTGTCATAAATTGAGGTTTCAGTAAAAGTTAAAGGTGGGGAAATCAAAAGTGTAATTGTAAAGGGTAATGAGTGTGACCCCTAAGGGTCCATCATGATCACCCTTCTTGGACGGACGGTTACGTCCTCTGTATTTTCTGCACCCAAGTCAGGGACCCAGTCCTTCTAGGGGACCTCCTCCCGTGTCGTTAGGTGAGGTCATACGAACGGACCCCTTAGGATACCTGTCTCCTCGGACCACCCGAGGTCAGGTATCCCAACGTTTCTCAGTCTGTGTTGACCTCGTTGAATCGTGCACACGTAATGAGTGTAATATTCTTTTCCAAGTCTAAGGAGACGAACTTTCAGTTCCAGGAAGTGTTAGATAAAGGTTGGATTGAAAGCGGGAAATGGAGGAAGGAAAGTATCATTTGGAGCCACCGAGTCTCTAATTTCGCAGACGGGCGTTACGTCCTCTGGACCCAAGTTGGGGACCCAGTCCTTCTAGGGGACCTCTTCCTTTACCGTTGGGGGAGGTCATAAGAACGGACCTCTTAGGGTACCTACCTCTTCGGACCACCCGATGTCAGGTGTCCCAGCGTTTCTCAGCCTGTGTTGACTCGCTGAACAAAGTGAAAGTGAAAGTATCGATCATTCAGGAGTGATAGGGTTTGAAAGATTTCAGTGGAAAAAAGGAAGGTACATGAAAATGGAAGTAATTTTACATAAAAACTGATTTAAAAAGGGGATGACTTCTATTATCACAAAGTAGAATTTGACTTCGTTCTTGCATAAATTTAGTGGTATCTATGTAGAGAAACAGAAGTGATGATTATTTTTCTGTTACAACTGGTATGGTAACTGTTCGTGTCCCTATCTGAGTAGTGAGACTGCCGAGGTCGTGAAGCGGGGAGAGACCTAGGAACCGGAAACGTTACACTGAAACGACGAGATGGTTGGTTTTCCACCGTGCATAAAAGGGTGAGGAATAATAGTCAAACTCTGAACGAAACTTGTAACCTGTCTGGACTGTATTCGGTTTCGAATTTGTCTTCACGAGTTCACAAGGATGAAAACGAAGACGAGTAGACACTAACGAACCTTTTGTACGGTCTCGATCGGGTAACCTCCTACGGTTTGTACTGGGTCACTGAGGTTGACGGGGTCGGTTGTCAGTTAGTTGAGGGTCTGACCATACACTCACTTGAGTCGACTCTGGTCTTCTTGGAGGGTCGACTCAGGTAGGATTTAGTCGGTTGGGAACTTTTGTATCCCCGAAGGGACCACCAAGTAAACCATTCCTTAGGCGGACGTTACGTCCTCTGAGTCCATGTTAGGGACCCACCCCTTCTGGGGGACCTCTACCTTTACCGTTGGGTGAGGTCATAAGAACGGACCCTTTAGGGTACCTGTCTCCTCGGACCACCCGACGTCTCGTACCCCAGCGTTTCTCAGTCTGTACTGAATCGCTACTTTGGCGATTTGTGGTGATCTTTGGCAATATGGTCACTCGGGTCGGTTCTGGTCTCCTTGACGGGTTTGTTCAGGTCGGATTTGACGGTAGAATGTTTGGTTGACTGAATTATTATTTTTTATTTTTTTTTTTTTGTTACTAAAAAGTCAGTGACCCAAAGTCCTACGAAACAAAGTGTATAATAACACCGTTAGTTATTTACTATGTTAACGATACGATTTCTGATATCGTTATTAAATTCACTTTCGTTGGCCCGTTTCCGCTCCGTCGTTCTGGGTACCCACGTCCCTGATACAACCCACTAAGTGGTGACGTAGGGGAGACGTACCGGGTCCCTGTCAATGTCTCTGAGCTATTGTGCACGACCCACTCCGCTTGTAGACCGCCATTGTCTGGGATACGACCTTGTCAAGAGTCTTACCAGTATTTTAGTAATTGAAGGTTTGAAATTTTTTATGTCGACTGGGTGAAGATAGTAAATGAATGGAAAAAAAGGAAAGATTCAGTTTTAGGAGTCGATCGTGTATATTGTGTGTCATTTTTCTCCAAAGACATTTTCGGAAAAGGGTTCGTGCGGCTACTGAGGAACGGGGTAGTGTATTTCAGTAAATAAGGGTCGACGGTCCGACGAAGACTTTCTCGATCTCGGGACGGTCAATGTCATCGACCATATTTTCGATTAGAATATTTTGTGTGTAATGAAGAGGTTGGGGTATTAATTCTGGTCTTTAGACATTGACTCTGTAAGTATTTTGACCCCAAAGGTTCGCGGTCGGAACGGAAGTCCAAGACGTGTTGCCCCGTCTAAACCCTTTTCGACGGGTCTTATTAGACTACCCGTCCTCTTACCCGAGGACTTACCAGTCACCGGTTACTCTCGTCGGGGTCCAGTCACGAAAGGTTTAGAAGAAGAGGCTCAAGTACCGAGTCATGGAGAGAGAGGTGGACACTAGTGATAACCCCCGGTTCTGATTTGTTGATAATCGTTTAGGTAACATAATTATCTTCTTGTTTAAAGATACCTGTTCCAATCATTAACAAACTGAAAGCCTCAAGACAGAAATAATTACAGAGGTCTCCGATCAACACTTACTCTTCCGAAAAATTGAAGAGTCTTTCTATAAAGATAAAGTGGTTAAAATAGAAAGTGTCTTCCCTGGTCGAAGTTGGTTGAGAAAGGTTAGGAGTATGAACCGAAGTTCAGTCTTCGGTTCTAATAATTTGACTACATCTGTGACACGAATAATTGACTCAAGACTAAATAATTGGACGAACAAATCTACGTCAGTATTGTTCTTAACCCTTCAATTCGGTGAGGAAGGGTTTTACGTTTGTGTATGTGCACGAAATGGAGACTCAGATAAATAGACCTGGTTTCGCGACTAAAACCGTCCAGTAGAAACTTAGGTGAAACCCTCGGACAGGGAAACTATATCGGCCTCCCATTTTAGCGGTGTAGGTGTATACAGAAGTTAACGATTCTATCAGAAAAGGGTGGTGAAGGGTGACACCTCTTTAAAAGTTAGACAAATTATACTCCCTCCTCGGTCCAACGATAAGACCCAAATTGATACTTTATAAATAAGCTCAAGATTGAATGGTTCTCGATAAACTTTGGGGTCCCGGAATCCTAACATAGTAAAAGTATTAGTCTCCGGGTCTTTAACTAGTCCATTACCCTCCTCCTTCGCCCTTCCAGTGGGACTAAACTTCCTCACCGTCTCTTCCCTCGAATCTGTTATTCGTGGGTCGTCTGTCCTTCCCGTTGAGAATGCACGAAGGAAGTGTCAATACCCGTTTCTTGCACTTTTGCCTTTTCGTGGTAGTTCTAGTATATACCGTTTGAAACGTAAAATATACTCCTTTAATTTCGGGTCTCTCCAATCCACTAGATGGGTTCCAGTGTGCCGTTCAGTTTTCTCCTTAGTTCTACTTGAAAAAAGTCGTTTATTGTACTCATGGTAGATGTTTCTGTCCCGTCATAATATCCCAAACTAGAACATCCATATTCCACGTCATGTTTGAAAATTTGCAAAAATAGAGACCCCGGGTTTGAGTCACGTGAGTATGGTCACTCGAGGGTTGTGATCGAGGGTTGTCACTTCTTAAGTACTAAATCCCGTTCCCGAGAGTTGGAGTCGTGAAGACTGTCAAGTCGCACCCATTAAGAAACAACCCACCCCTATTCCCCGACAGGACACGAAATATTTTGTAGAACGTCAGAGGGATCGAAGACGGTGATCTATGGTCATCGTAATTCAAACCAAGAGGTCCGTAACGGTTTACAGGGGACCCCTCGTTTTGACGGGGTCAAATCTTGGTGGCTAAATTTCGTTTTAATTAGACTGTGGACAAGTTCCGAGGTGTATTCGTGGTAATTCGACTTACTATATAAACATAATTACTACTCCTTCCATCTTTCTAGACCTCTTAATTTCTCTTTCTGAACTATAGTAGTGTCTTAATAGGTCACGGATCTTGGTACGAAGCATGTTTTTTGAATATAAGGTAGAAAAATATTTAATTATACATTATGAAATTGATAAAATTAAATAACCCGAAAAGTCTTTAACTACTACAAAATAAGAATAAATAATAAAACCGGTATAACATGTTGTACACCCTAGAACCCAGGGACTGGTCCCTAGTTTGGCTCTGGACGACGTAACCCTCACACCTCAGAATTGGTGTCCTGACCGTTACTTCAAGGTCAACAATAAATGATAATTATTATTACAATTTAATAATTATTTTTAGAGGATTTACGAAGTACAAATGTAAGTCTATTAAAAGAAAGAAGAAAGAATGAAGATTACCTGTCACCTATATGAAAAGGGTTACCGGTAACATTAAGAAGAAACTTTTTTTTTGTTTGTTTGTATATCGGGTTTCCCATATGTTTCATGTGTGTTCATCACATTTTTGTTAGGGAGGGGGTTTATTGTTAAAAATTTTTCGGAGTAAGTGTAAACTAGGAAATGATTTAATTTTACACTCATTTGTAGGACGCCGTTGAAGCGAGCATAATCCCGATAGTCTGACGAAAGACCGGTGGTCGGGACTCGACGACTCCTACCTTCACCCATTTTCCCCGTCTCTCCTTCCTATCCGGGGCCTGTCACGTCTCAATCATGGTTAAAGTACAGGAAAGTCTGAGGGTCGTATTTCGTTGAGGATGCAGGATCGCCTTCCATCTCTAGGCACTGAAGTAACGTCATGGGTGACCTCCGATCACACAGACTCCTTGACACTCTCCTCGGGGTGTCAACCGGTGTCGACCTGAGTCGAGGCACTGAGTGTCTTCTGTGTTTTACTGTGACCACCCACTAAAAATTTTTGAGCAAACACTTTTCAACGTTAGCTCATCCCCTATTTTGGAGTCCTTTCAACCTCTCCATCAATTGACATCGATTACTCGTTGCACGTCTCTTCCGTTACCGTGGGGTGAGGTCATGAGAACGGACCTTTTAGGGTACCTACCTCCTCGGGCCATCCGACGTCAGGTACCCCAGAGATTCTCAGACTGTGCTGACTCGCCGAAGTGAAAGTGAAAAGTGAAAAGTGAAAGTACGTAACCTCTTCCTTTACCGTTGGGTGAGGTCACAAGAACGGACTTCCTAGGGTCCCTGCCCCCTCGGACCACCCGACGGCAGATACCCCAGCGTTTCTCAACCTGTGCTGACTTCGCTGAATCGTCGTCGTCGTCGTTACTCGTTGTACTGCCATTCGTGTCTTTGTGACCTAAGAGTCACCTTTGCGTTCAGTTCTGTTTTAGTTCTTCAACATTGTAAGAGAATAAGATTGTAAGAGTTTGACTCCCTCAGTCTTTCAAAACCTCGTGTCAGGAGACCCAACAGATAACATTTCGGAGTGAAATGTCCCTGAGTTCTTTCTCCCAGGTCTGACTCCCTGAGACGGCGGCGTCCGACCCACCCCCCACTCTCTCTCACGTCCGCCTTTCGGGGTCTTTCTCCGAACGAACCGTGGAGACGGAAAGGTCCCGATGGAGGGGTTCGTCGAGAGTGGGTTGGGATCCCACAGACCATGGTTTCCCGACGGATCTCAGTCCCAACCTGGAGTCTACAGGACAGAACGTCTGGGGTTTCTTCGTGTAGTTGACACTTTCCTTTTATCTAGTCGACACCTCTCCGGACCGTCACAGTGAGGTACCCCGAATATACCTCCGACTTTCTACTGACAAGAGGACTCCTGAGTGACCGGGTCCACGACCCACACGACAGGTCCCGAGTAGTTCGACGAGACTAGTGGAAGAGGAGACCACGGTGGTGACTCCGGGTTTCTTCGGTCAAGGTCGATACGGGACCCGACTCGTCAAAAGACAGTGTACAGGAAGGGATTTTGGACCTCCTTCTCTAGTGAAGGGATAGGATAAAGTTTCCCCGATTCCTAACGACCCAAACTAGCGACCCAGTCCTTCTAGGGGACCTCTTCCGGTACCGTTTGGTGAGGTCATAAGAACGGACCTCTTAGGGTACCCATCCCCTCGGACCACCCAATAGGGACCATCCTCAGCTGTCCCAGCGTTTCTCAACCCGTACTGACTTTACTGAATCGTACGTACGTGTTTCTAACGACCCTCTTTATGGTGGTTGAAGTCTATATGTCTACTGTGGTGGGATAACCGTCTTTCACTTCTTCTTGATTTCTTAGAGAACTATTCCCACTTCCTCCTCTCACTTTTTCGACCGAATTTTGAGTTGTCAGTCTTTTGATTCTAGTACCGTAGACCAGGGAAGTGAGACACCGTTTATCTTCCCCTTTTTCATCTTCGTCACTGTCTAAACGAAAAGAACCCGAGGTTTTAGTGACGTCTGTCACTGACGTCGGTACTGTAATTTTCTGCGAACGAGGAACCTTCTTTTTGATACTTTTTGGATCTATCACATAATTTCCCGTCTCTATAGTGAAACGACTGTTTCCACGTAGATGACCGAAAAGGTCATCAGTACAAACCTATACTCTCAACACGGTATTTCTTCCGACTCGCGGTTTCTTAACTACGAAAACTTGACACCACGACCTCTTCTGAGGACTCTCAGGGAACCTGTCGTTCCTCTAGTTTGGTCTGTTAGGAATTCCTTTAGTTTCGACTTATAAGTAACCTTTCTTGACTACGTCTTCGACGTCAAGGTTATGAAACCGGTAGACTACGCTTCTCGGTTGAGTAACCTTTTTAGGACTACGACCCTTTCTACCTCCCGTCCTCCTCTTCCCCCACTGTCTCCTATTCTACCAACCTACCGTAGTGGTTGAGTCACCTGTACTCAAACTCGTTTGAGACTCTCTATCACTTCCTGTCTCCTCGGAACACAACGACGTCAGATACCCCAGTACTTCTCAGTCTGCACTGACTCGTTGACTTGGTGTTTTTTTCCCTCACTTGACGGACGAACCGACGTGAGGGTCGTCGAGGTTTAGAGACTGTTTGGTACCGAGGGTGTACTCGGTCGTCCTTCCATGAGTACGAACCAAGATATGGTAAGTCGTTCGACCTGTCTTAGGGTGTTAACAAGAAGAGGTCTTTTCAAGTGGGAGGACATTATACGGTCCACGAAATATATAATAAAACTTCACTTTTTCACAATCAGCGAGTCAACACAGACTGAAAAACGCTGGGGTACCCGACATCGGGTGGTCAGAGGAGACAGGTACCTTAAGAGGTCCGTTTTATGACCTCACCCATTGGTAAGGGGAGAGACCCCATAGGAGGACTAGGTCCTCAGTTTGGGTCCAGAGGGCATAACGTCCGTCTAAGAAATGACAGACTTGGAAGGAATATTGTTGTACCGCTACACGTACACATATTCACTCTTTTGACCCCTATCCTCTTCCATTAATTAAACAGGTTCCAACGTGGTTGTCCATTCACTACACCGACCCTGTCGTGGTTCGGATTCAGGACACGAGGGTGGTACTGTCCTTCCCTACTCTCTACGGATAACTCCCGTTCAGACCCGGAGAGGACGGACTGAACGACGTTCTGTCTGGACCTTCTAAGGTGCCCCCGACGTAGAGAGGTACGGTGAACGGTACACGACCAAAGAGACCATGTGACTCTCGTAGAGGTGTTTGCCGTCACTCGTACCGACGGGAGGTCTGGACGTGAAGGGTGGTGTGGGTTCGACCCTGGAGGTCTCTAAGTCACGTCGGTCAGAGAGTTTCAGTCGGAGTGCAAGGTTGTGTTCTGGAGTCCACGTCTCCGACGCTCTGGGAAGAGTCTGAGCCCCTGTTTACACATCGGAACCGGATTGATGTCCGGGTCTCGGAGTAAATATAAAGGACACCGAAGACATTGTTTAAGGGTGTCTAGACCACCGAGTTTTGGTGTGTTTAGGTAAGAGAGTGTTCAACTTTCCAATCTTCAGACTGTGTCCAGAGTGACCCGATTTTAGTTCCACAACCGTTCCGGTGTGAGGAGGGATCTCCAAGATCGTCTCTTAGACAAAGGACCGGAAAACGTCGAAGACCTTCGACGGACGTAAGGAACCGACAACCGGGGTAAGGAGTCGAGTAGGAGTCTCCATCGGTGTCGGCCGACTTCGGAAGAGTGTGCCGTAGCGAAGAGAAGGTGTCTTTGTGGCGAAAGACTGAGAAGAGACAGAGGGAGTGGGTGAAGCTTCTTGGAAACACTAAGTCAGACTAACTACGTATTTTGAGTCTTATTAGAGGGGTAGAGTCCCAGGAGTTACATTAGTGTAGACGTCTCAGGGAAAACGGTATTTTTCATTGCATTGTCCTTAGTCTCTAATCCTGTGTCTGTAGAAACCCCTCCTCCACGTGGGGTACTCCGGTCTTAGAGGGGAGTCCAGTAAAGTGTGTGCCTCATGTCTGTAAAACTATTGAGACCGGGTCCTGGTGGAACCTGACACTCTTTCAACTCCTACCCCGGAGAGGATAGAATAATTGGTCGAGGACTGTGTACCTTCCGTCAGACACCCTAGACAACGAACTTATTCACGGGTGGAACCGACTGTTTGACTGGGGAGGGTTATCGGAAATTTAAGTTCCTGGAAGCTACTGAGTGTAGACGGAAGACTGACGAGTGAGAATCTATGTCGGGAGGACTGGTCCTCACGGGTAGTCGTGTCCCGTCCCCGACGTAAGTGGGTGGTCTCAGGGAGACGGGAGTCATCTCCGTTACGGTGAGCACCACTGCTCAAACGTTTTGGACTCTATAACGGTACCTTCGGAGACTCTTGTGGGAACAGTTGTACTACGAGAGAGAGGGGTTCTAGATTCCATAAATTTAACTGTGCAGCGTGAAGGGACCACAAGTCACCAACTCTTAGGTGGACGGTTACGTCCCCTGTGCCAACTAGGGACCAGGTGTACGGTAACCCATTGGTTCGGACACTTGGTGTTGATGACTCGAGAGTACGGGGTATCGGGTACAAAGTGTTGTTTCTCTTCAGTGACGTTACTCTTCGGTTGTAGTGTTGATCCCTTCTGGGTCGTGTCGGCAATTAGTTAATCAATTTAGTTAAGTCCTTGGTAGAGAGATGGGAGACTCGTGACCTCGTCTAGATGTAAATTCCGGGAGTCCCACTTCATGTTTAACAAGTTCATGTTTTATTGCGACCGTTTACCAAAGCATCTCCCTCCCCACGTTACGGTGGACGTGTGGAGAGATCGCGGGGGAGACCGTGGAAGGTCAGTATTACTTGTTCCTGTAGTGTGGAGTGGGGGGGTCTAAATCGCGTTACGAGACGACTTAATTGGGGTCTTCCCGACTCTACTCGTTTGACTCTGAACCCCATCTAATTCTTGAATGGGTTTCAGTAGATCGAATATTTATCCTTTCGGGACACATTTGGGACAGACTGAGAGTTTTGGTTACACGAGAGTCGGAGTAATTGGGTTGGAGGGTTGTGCCACACTATTGTGACCGGTGATAAGTACGAAGTCCCGGAGGAGGTCACTGGTCCTCACAGGTGATGTACGTCCTGACGGACCCGGGTCAATGTCCCGTCGGGAAAGGGAGAGTAAAGGGTAAGAAAGACACTTGTAATCCTAGTTTTTGGAACACTACAACAGTGAAGATCCCGACGAAAGGGAGTTCTAAACGTACATATCATCTTTCCTAAAGCAATCTGTTAATCTTCTTGAACGGGTTTGTAATTCCTAACCCATTCTGGTAACTTAATTTAAAAGGTTTGTTTTCTTGTTCGTCTGTGACCTTACCTTAATAACTCCACAGAGGGAAACCTTAAAACGTGTTATATCAGGTGTCTAAGTCATCGACTGATTTCGGTAAGTGTTTAAATTTTTTGTTTTTGTGGATACAGAAGAAGGGATTCAGACAAGATAGTGAGTAGGAGCGTCGGGGTGTTTGGAGTCCACGGACCTAACTCCCTCTATTCCCCCTCCAATGGACAGTAGTGGACAGTCTCCTTTTATTTGGGGTCGTAGGTGGGACTTAGACTCCAAGAGTTTGAGATCGCCCGTAGTATTAGGGATCCTCCCGAATAATTTTATCTCTAGTGAGTGGGGTCGGGGTCTTAAAGACTGAGCCATCCAGACCCACCCCAGACTCTTAGACACAGTGATCGTTTACGGGTTCACTACGACGTCGACGACCCCACCCCCTGCCCCCCTCGTCCCCCTGGTGTGAGACCCTTAACGACTAGACTTGGAGTAGCCGGAGGTAGAAATATGTACTAACCTAAATCTTCCCTAGAACTGAAGGAGGGTCGGGACTCCACACGGGGTCCCAGATATCCTACTGGTTCACGAAGAAAGGGTCGAAAAGAATCTTGCCAGAAAGTTTTGGATCGATCTTGAGACTAGAAAGTGGTTTCTCCGTGATCGGACGAAAGGGGGTAGTGTCTACTCTAATACAGTGGAAAACAAAAGAGACTTTTCTGTGATTAGAATTCGCGAGCGACACTCGGCGGACAAATGGTTCGACGGTGGCTGAACCGTGGCTTCAAACGAATCGGAGACGAGTCGACGGTAGAAGACTCCTAAAAGAACAGGGCGGGAACCGGTCCGAGTACAAAAAGGTTAGGTCAGGACTCTTCAGAGAGTAAAGGGTCCACCTCCTTAAGTCCAAAGAAAGGACGTACTCGGGGAAGACCTAAGGGAAGGAACCGACGAGGTCCGTCTGGTCCCTGTCCCTACACGGTCGACAGGGTCGTCCCTACCCATAAAATAGTGGTGTCACAAACCTTGACAACCGTGTACCACTATTATTTTACTCCAAACAAAGTAATGATAAAAATTTACACCCCCCACACCCGGGGGGGGGTAGTCGTCATAGTCGTAGTGATCCCGTGATCCCGTGAACAGTCACTACGTCTAACAGTCTGGGGTGGGTCTGTTGCGTGAGGGGAGGGTGAGGAGGAGGGGATACCGGCCGTGGACCCCGTCTGTCGAAGATGGGAGTGGGTGGCACCGGGTGCCTCCGGTAAGCCCCAACAATAAGATACGCAGAAATTCAACTCGTGGTAAAGATTTTCCCGGTGACAGTGTTCCAGGGGACCCTCGTCCTCAGTCCCAGATCTATGTCAAGGGTAGAAGGACAAGGAAGGTGTCGGTGGTGGAGGTGGTCGGGGTGATGTGACGGGTCGAGTCCCGGGACCTTAGTGAGAATGAGAACAGGTAAATAAAGAAGGGAGGGGTGGGTGGTGGGTAGTTTTAGACGGGTTGGAGGACGGATTCACCGATTTACTAGACGGTTTTGGTAAGAGGGATTCCGGAAACACCTTACCGTCCTGAAAGGGGTCTGGAACCGCATGGATTTTGTCGTCTTAAGGATCCAATACACCACAGGTAAATGTTTTTTTTTTTTTTTTTCAACATGACAATTGCTACCACTACTTCGTTGAGTTTCGAGGTCCTAAGTTGTCCCTTTTTCCATTGGAGACCAGTCCTGGGGAGTCTGGTGCGACACATTCACTTGAGACTCACAGGTAGAATTTCATAGTCGAAAGAAAGCAACGTCCCTCTTCAGTTAAGACTGAGGTACACTTTGACAAAGAAACTGAACGTAAAGCAACGAAAACAATAATATTGGTATGTATCACCGGACGGAGGTTCTTAGGACGGGGAGACGGACTAACAATTTCACGGAAACAAGTCTTGGGACAGGTGGACATGAACCGTCCTTCCTCCTTTGATTGTATAGGGGGACGGACTCCGAAGGGTAAGAACCTCTATAAACGTTCTAATTACCGGAAAAATTAAAACCAAAGAGTGGAGAGGGGGTAGAGACTGGGTACTTTCTCGGACCGTAGGTCTGGGACTGTCTTACCGATAAAACTTTGGAATCAGACGGTAGAGGAGCCAGTTGGTCGAGAGGTTTATTTCAACATAAGGAACGGAGTTGTGGAGAATTGAGTCTAAGTAACTGGAGAACACGTCACTCGTCTCACTCGAACCTGAGGCATTGTGAAAATTGTGGGTTTGGTTACCGGACTTGAGGTAGGGTGCCCTCATCTCATGGGAGGAGGTTTGTGGATTCACCCCCGTCCCGTTCCCCTGAGTACCGACCCGGTGGCGTGCGAATTTAAGAGGGAATTTCCCCGAAGAACCAGGTGCGAGTGGTTGGTCGGAGGACGTAAATACCAAAAGAGACACGTGGACACTCACAAGGGGAGGGAGTCTGAGATGGGGGAGGGGACGAGTAAGAGGTCTATAAAACGGACTTAAAGTCCCTTTTTGTATTCTCTTTTATCGAATTTTGACTTCAACCAGTGGTCATAGGAATTTCAACAATAAGATAGGGGGGGTGAGAGTGGGAGAGATTGACCTAGAAAAGAACAAATAGAAAAGGGTCAACAGGTCCGAGGTTAGAGGAACAGAGGGAGATGAGTGTTTGGTGGTTCCCTTTTACCTTTTCAAGACAATGAAATATTATATCTGTACAAATTTAGACTTGTGAGGAAAGGGTCACCGAAGTCCGGGAGAAAAAGAGTAGACAAATTATTTCAGAGGAATTGTTTTTTGGTGGAAGAGGACCGTACTTTGGGTGACTAGGGTCGTGTGTCTCTTCGATGTTGTCAGTAAAGACAAAACTTTATCGTTTTAAAGGAAGGGACTATAGATCCGTTAAAGGAGAAGACGGATGTCCGGAGTGAAACTAAGAATTTGGTATTCTCCGAAAAGAACACGGTTAAGTGAAAAGAGTTAATGAATATATATAAAAAAGTATTATAACATCTTTGTAAAGTATATAATGACTTTTTGTTTTGTGTACTAGGGTAATGAGAAAGTTGGTAAAAGTAAAAGTTTACGAGGTAAAATTAGAGGTAGGTGGGTATGTATAAAATTCCGTAGGCACAAAGGAGAAGACGAAAAAATAAAAGGACTATCATGTTTGTTGAAAAGTGCAGAAGTAACGATAATAAGATTATCGACATCTTGTAATGTAGTTGAATAACGGGGTTTCAAATAGATATGTAAAGAACAACAACAAATCAACGGTTCAGTACAGACTGAGAAACGTTTGGGTACCTGTCATCGGGTAGTCCAAGAAGACAGGTAGCCTAAAGGGTCCGTTCTTGTGACCTCACCCAACGGTAAAGGAAGAGGTCCCCCTAGAAGGGTTGGGTACCTAGATTGGGTGTAGAGGACGTAACGTCTGTCTAAGAAATAGTTGACTCGGGGGTCCCTTCGGGATAAACGAACGGAAATAGATTTAACCAAAAGAGAAAAAAATTAAGGTAGAAGGGAAACATAACCAAGTCAAGTCAAGTCAGTGAGTCAGTACAGGCTGACAAACGTTGGGGTACTTGACGTCGTACGGCCCGGAGGGACAGGTAGTGGTTGAGGTCCTCAAGTGAGTTTGAGTGTAGGTAGCTCAGCCACTACGGTAGGTCGGTAGAGTAGGAGACAGCAGGGGAAGAGGAGGACGGGGGTTAGGGAGGGTCGTAGTCTCAGAAAAGGTTACTCAGTTGAGAAGCGTACTCCACCGGTTTCATGACCTCAAAGTCGAAATCGTAGTAAGGAAGGTTTCTTTAGGGTCCCGACTAGAAGATAATCAATTTATCCATATATAAGAAAATGAGAACATCTCATAGTTTTTTTTCCCGAAAATAAAATTTTAGAGAACCGTTAGTCATTTATGTTAATAAATGTGAAACCAAAAACGATCTATGAGAAACACGCAACACACAATTCAACGAAGTCAACACAGACTGAGAAACGTTGGGATACCTGACATTCGGTGTTAGAGGAGACAGGTACCCTAAGAGATCCGTTCTTATGACCTCACCCAACGGTAAAGGAAGAGGTTCTATGAGAAATCAGTTGGATTTTATTTAACAGAGGAGTTCAGGATGTACCGTGACGCTTAGTATCTAAGTCCAGGAGGTATCGTGTTGTCGTCTTAAGGGGTACGTACCCGTCACGGTTAAAGACCGTAATTTATAATTCGTCAAAGACAACAGGAGTTTCATGTTTGTTCGGCCGCGTAGTGAACTATGGGTGTAAGTCTACCGGTAGTCACATTCTGTGTTGAACTCGTACCCGACTACCGTCTCTACCGGAGTTTGGGTCGGATCGGACGGAACACGATCCCAAGACTTGGTGTATGTCTGAGAAAGACCCCTTATCTTGGTAGGAAGGTGGTAAACTGGGTTTTACGACACATAGGAACCTCTCCGACGACGACGACGATTCAGTGAAGTCAGCACAGGCTGAGACACGTTGGGGTATCTGTCGTCGGGTGGTCCGAGGGACCAGGGACCCTAAGAGGTCCGTTCTTGTGACCTCACCCAACGGTAAAGTCTCCGATGGATGGAAGTTTGTTTTATATCATTAGGAAGTTAATAAACAATCTCTCCGGGAGGTTTATAGGGAAATAAGAACCGAAACCTGTTACCAAAATGTAAATGTAAACTCTACAAGAGTTTTGAACTTCTTATTTTACTTTGGTGCAACGTTTCCTAATTTCCTTTTGACTCGAACTTTTATCAGATTTTGGAAGGAAGAGGGAGTTAGTAAGTCGATTAGATGGGTCTCAAACCCCACCCCACGGTTAACAAATTCTGGGGTCCCATAGGTGTGTACGTGAAGTCGTCATTTCAACAGATACTTAAGAAGTTTTAATAGAGGGACCTGGTGTTTGTGTATATTACTCTTACCTTTTGTAGAAACCGAGCACTTCATTCGACAAAGACAATCAATCTGATACTAAAACTTAGATAATCGTTTCGAAACGACAGAACAGACCTTAGTCTCTCCAGTCATACTCCAATTCGGGTTCACTTACCGGGTAGGGCTTTATTTGTATCGTGTTGGGTCTCGATACACGTTACAATAAGAAAATGGAAGAAGGACCCTAAAGTCTCCAACACGTTTACCTTGTGATTTTCCCTGTTTTATTACATTGTCATACTTCACTACGGTCCTCTCTTTAGACAAATAAACTCCTAAATCTCTTCTTTCTTTTGTATGAAATTGACACCTACACCCCGAAGGGACCACCGAGTCTGTCATTTCTTAGGAGGACGTTACGTCCTCTGGACCCAAACTAGGGACCCAACCCTTCTAGGGGACCTCCTCCCGTACCGTTGGGTGAGGTCGTAAGAGCGGACCTGTTAGGGTACCTGTGTTTTTCATTCTGTGCTGACTCGTTGATTCGTGTCATGTTGACTCCTATATGGATGGAGATGAGGGAATGTTGGGGGGGGGGAAGGAAGTTTTTCTTTTTGAATGTTAAAGAGAAAAGAAAAAGAACAAAGGTTTTGGAAAAGTAAGAGGGAGAGAGAGGATATATGTGTCTCCCCTTCTTTGTATCCTACAATCTTGACTCACCTCCTCGACCTCTTAGTCGTTTCGGTCACGAAAAGTTTGAACAAAATTTGGTTTCTTAGACTAATGACTGATTTTGTATAAACATTTGACATAATCGATACCGACGTTACTACGACACATTGTTGGTGGGGGGTTTATGTTACGAAAATTGTTGTAAACAAGAGACGAATGTCTAGACGTCCAACTGTCCAACTAGTACTTCCCTGAACTGACCTCTTCAGGACGAAGTCCGATACCCAACCCAGATCAGACGAGGTGTGTAGAAAGCAAAAGAATCTGGTCGTCGATGGACGTCCGTGTAAGAGTATCATTTACCTTCTCGTGTCTCCGTTCGGTTTGGTTCGTTGTGTGCAAAGTTCGGACACGACCGTAGTGTAGGAGAGTGTAAGGTATTCATTAAGTTTTCATTCAGTTTCATTTAGTGTACCGGTTCGGGGTTTGGTCCCCGAACGCCAGACGAGGTTCCCCCTCTCTAAATAAACGACTGGTCGTTAGGTTTATACATTTTGTCTGTATAAATGTATAAAATGTTTCACCGAGAAACGATCGACTCAACTCTGCTCCCTTCGGACCTGGGGCACGAGAAGGGGAACGGTTTAAGGGTCACTCAGGAGACCATTGTGGTCCCGAAGTTCCTTGTGTCGTACTTTACAGTCCGTTGGACGAGTAAAATGTCTACTCTTTCAACTCCACGTCTATTAGTGTTATTGAATAGGTGGTAGACTCTTCATAGGCCACACTCCGGTGGTCGCTCTCGTGGGAGAGATGTTCGAAAGTTTAGACTACTGTTGACCAGTAAAAAGTCTGAGATCAGTGTCAATCTCTCTAACGGCGTCAATGTATCAAATGTTAAACGCATTTAACGAACGTCGACCTCTTTTATAAGTGTTTAGTCCATCGTATCATTTATTTCTTTTTCTCCCCCACCTCTATACTGAGACCGATGGTTTAGAGGTCGATGAGTGAAGTGTCGTCGTCGATGAAGGTAAGGGTGGTGGTTACGTACAAACTACATCCAATCTTGTCTGTTTGGTTCACCCTCTCACATATCAATTCGGTTTAAGATGTACGTAGAAACTATGTCTTTTAAAAGTTTAATGTTTTATCTTTGTTCCGGTATTACGATAGCATTCCGAAGTCTTCGTAATCCTTCTCACCTCTTTGAAGGGGTTCCGACATTGGGGACTCGTGGTCTCCGGGATCTCTCTCCTGGGTACCGGACTCCTACGACGGGTGGTTTCTCTGGATGTCTAGGTCGACCTCCAGAAGAGTCCTCATCTGTGGCCTTTGTCTCTCATCCCAGTTGCGGTTCTTTTTGTCGGTAAATTGCTCCGTAGACTCACTTCGGTCTCCGTGTGGTCCTAGGGTGTCTCCCGGTCCACAAACGTCGGAATAGGTCCGGTACCAACACTTTAGTTCCTACCCATGTTCTGTACCAGGGGGAGTCGCCAACCACCCCTTCTCCCCTACTCCACTTTGTCGGTCCGACAAGGAACTCGACGCTCACGTTTCCCGAGGGAACCGGTCAGAAGTCGTAGGAGAGTCGTGTCGAGATAAAGGGGTGCAATAGTCCGGTGGGGTCCCTGACCTCGAACGTTAGACAGAAAGATGTGTTTTCTGTGACATGACCGGAACACGGCACAGTACACTTGTCTCCTCTTTGATGTAGACCCTTGATGTAAAGGGTCTCAAGGACACACCGAGGTCTAGTTCCAACCGTTACTCTCTTTAGACGTCCTCTAAACCTTCCACCTTACTTCGTTACCGGTAGTCCAAGGCCTCTAGTCCACGTCGTCGTCGAGTGTGTGCGACAGTGTGTGCGACAGTATCGGGACGACCGGGTGGGGCCGTGACGACTGTAGTCGACCCAGGTGTCGTCTAGGTCCAGGCTGGTGTAGAGGGGGTCGGAGAGGTTCGGGACTCGGCCCATGTGTAAGTCGAGACACTGTTGTCCGTGGGCAAAAAGGGCACGTAGTGGACACCCTAGTTCGGACCTCCGACACTCTCAGTCCCAGGTCAAACAAGGACAGGAGAGGGTGAAGTGTAGGTTGAAAACAGGGTCCACGTCCGGGACGACCAGACGCCTTCTAAATCCGGGGTGTGGTCTGTGTCTCCGTTGTCGGAACGTGTCTGAAACGGCGATAAAAAGTACGACGCATTCAGATTAGAGAGATCACTTAGGAAATAAGACACAGTGAGTCTTATCGACACGACAAGGGCTAGGTTACGATTGATTATGTTGGTTGATAAGGGTACCAGAGTCGTTTACGTTTCTGGAAGACAAAAACGAAGGTACACCAAGGAGACTTGTCGAAAAAGATGGTCGAAGACGAAAGAACCAACTTGAAACTAGTGATAGTAGTGGTGGTGGTTGTGGTGACAACACCAGTGGTAGTACTGGTGATGGTTTGGTGGTAGTGGTAATGGTTTTGGTACTGATGGTGGTAGCGAAGGTAACGGTGGTAGTAGTGGTTTTGGTGGTAGTCAATGGCGACGTCAGCGGACGACGGAGGTGGTGTTGGTAGTGAGGCCGGAATAGAGGGACTTAAAAAAGTGTGGTTGTCTAAGTAGATTTAATAAGGATAAAATGCTTACACCTCGACTCCGGGTCTCTCTAATTCATTGTACCTCTCTAAATTTGTCGGTTCCTCTCTGAATTTGAGTCCAGGTTGGGTTCAGGGGAGAAAGAAGTGAGGTGACGTGTCGGAGATCCTGATACAAATGGTCTTCTCCCGTGACCGGTTTCTTCGTCTTTCCTGTCCTCCTTTGTCTTGACACGACGAGTTCTCTCTTCGTGTGTCTCTTTGTCGTCGATCTTTCGTCATCTATCCGTTCTTCCCTATCTAGGTCTGTTCAGGGAGTCTGGTCTCGACCCCCACCCCCACCCCCTCTGGTTGGTGGTCTCCGGTCGTCGTCGAGGCTAGATTTCGGGTGGACCCTAAGGTTCTCCTTCACCGGAACGAAAACGGTCGGAGTTTTCCCTTTCGGAGTCTCCTTTCGGACGGACGACGGACCTTCTGTCTTTAGTCCAGAAAAGACCGAAGGTTTCTTTCTCAGTCACTCAAGTTTCTCCCTCCCCAGTGTTTAATGTTCTTCGTGGACATTACAGGTGACTTACGGAACTGGTTTTCGGCAAGAGTCGGGACCGACACGGAATCTTCTCAAGACTTTGAGAAGTGAGACTTTTAAAGAGAATGGAAAATTTATAAGGGGTCAAGTAAGATTGTACGTTCTTCCTGACTCTTTGTTACGTACTTTGGTTGTGTTGAGATTGACTTAAGTAATAAAAGGAGGTAAACACGGGGGTCTTCAGAGAGGTGCGATCATACTAAATCAACCCAAGAACTTGTTTCACTGAGACCTATTATCACCATTTCTTCTACTCTTCTTTTGTAAGATAGGGTCCTTCTTCTTTGTCTACTCGGATTAAAATCTACTTCCTTAGATGGGGGAAAAATAAACCCCTACTGTCTTTAACTCAATTAGATGCCCGACTTCGTCATTCTTTTCCTTACATCCAACCTCCACTGGGGATCTACGTCGCTCCATGACGGGATGGGGGGGCGAGTTCCACTTCAAGGAGTGAAGGATATAATAAGTTTCCGAGGTACCTTGTTCTCGTTAATATTAGTTGTTATCACTAACAATTGTGAACAGTTTGTGAATAATACACGGTCCGTGACACGATTCAAGAAATACACATCATTGAGAATTAAGAGTTCCATTGAAATACATCATCTCCGATCGTAAAAGGGGAGTACTTGTCTACTTCTTTGACTTCGTGTCTTTCCGATTTCTTAAACGGGTTTAAGTGCTTCCCAGTCTCGACCCTATCTTTGGGTCCTTATACAGAGGACTCAGGCGGGAGGATTGTGATGTAGTAGGTTGTAGAGTAGGGAGTACCCGGGACTCCACCCATTATAATAGGGGTAAAATGTCCACCTTTCTGTCCACCTTTCAATTCACTGAAAGAGTTCGACGGGGTAGTGGAGTGATCGTGTCGGACCTAACCCTAAGAAGTATTCATCTTTATGTGGTCTGTCCAAATCCTCGTCAAATCGGAGTCTCTTTACAATGATTTACGGGTTAAGAAGGGGTTGTGGTGGGGTGGGAAGTGTGACTCTCCTATGTGTCTTTAGTGTACGTTACTATAAAGATTTATTGACATAAAAAATTTTAGATAGGTTCTGGGTTTGGTCGTGACCGAATTCACGACTCAGATTTTTACTGTGTATTTTTCCTTGCCACTTAGGTCAGTATGAGATCCGACCCGTTTTGTAGAGTCTAATAAACAAAGTTTGTAAAACGTTAACCGTTCTGGGTTTGGTGTAAAAAGGTTCGTAAGGGAAGAGGTGAGGGGGGTGGTACCGGGACGAAATGTAACGTTTGGGTACACACAAAGGGGTTTTTACATTAGGTATACAGAGACTAGGCAAATGTGAATTGAGTAGTTTAACAACAAACGAGTCTAAACAAACGACGGGTACTTCGGAGGACTCCGACAGACACTTCGGAAGTTTTTCGAGAAAGCCGAAGAAAAGAATCTTTGTCCTTCAATGTAAATCAGTTCCCGTTTACTTTAACTTTTACAACCGTTACCCTCCCTTCTTCAAGGTCCTGACTTTCAAACAAGAAACAAGGGGTACCGTCTTGTCATTCCTTCCAGGGGGACTCCACCATAAAGTTCCAAAACCCATGAACGAGGACCACTTTGTTGTTCCCGTCCCGACAGGTTAAAACAGAAGTCAGCAAGTGCCAGGGAGACACCGATGTCAGGGACTCCACCGAAACCTTACCTGACCTCTCGGTCCTCGTGTAGGGACTGGACCCAGTAGTCACTAGACTACCATTTGGGATATATGACCTAAAGATAGAGTCGTCGATTTCTAGAACGTTTAAGACGAAAATGTAGATGGATTTTTTTTTTTACGTACGTATATCTGTTGTTTAGTTTGTGAAGAATTTTGTTTGGTAATATAGACTATACCAAATTGGGTAGGTACAAAAAACCGGAAACGTTTTCCAAGATCAAAACACAAACCAACAACCAAAGAAAGAAAAAAAAAAAAAATTAACGACTTCAAGTCGATTGAAGACAGGAAACCCTTTCGACTAGATACATTTATACCAAATTGATTTCTCCAAGTTCTGTCAGTGTACACAAAATGTAAAAGATTAGTAGGACTCGAGACATGTATCACTCGTCTGACTCTTTTACTACCACCAGAGTAAAGTTGTAGTTAAAAGTAGGGAAGATAGAGGGTTCTTATGACTTACTACCGACTTCTCTTAGAGTGAAGGATAAAGGTCTGTTAGTCTTCGACCATAAATACCTTTGGGACTGTAAAACACTTCCACTGACTTACCCATCTTCCGAGATTCTCTTTATTGTTGAGAGAAGAGATTCTACAGGTGTAAGGGTCACAACTGGTTTTCAAATCACTTCTAAGTAAAATTTATAAGGTTCGGGGACTAATTTAACTTATACTAGTTGTAAATTTGTACTGGTTGTAAATTTGTACTAGTAATGTCACAATTAACGTAAGTAGAAGATCATAACGTACTACTCAGTGATGTCGTATTCACTGAATGTCGTATTTAAACGACAGAGTGTCAGAGGTGCCTAGTCCCTAGGTCCACACCGATTTGACCCAGAGACGAGTCCGAGAGTCCTCCAACCTTAACCTTTTCTGGGACTACGAACCTTTCTAACTTCCGTCCTCCTCTTCCCCTGTTGTCTCCTACTCTACCAACCTACCGTAGTAGTTGAGTTACCTGTACTCAAACTCATCCGAGGTCCTCAACCTCTACCTGTCCCTTCGGACCGTACGATGTCAGGTACCCCAGAGTTTCTCAACCTGTGCTGACTCACTTCCACAGTCAGTTAGATACAGGAGTAGACCTTCGACTTGACCCCTTCTTACGTGAAAGTGCAAGTAATTCCAACAACCGTCGTAAGTGAAGAAATGTTAACATCCATAGAGGTAAAAGAACTATCGAAAACCGACATTTGACGAGAATTCAGGAACTTCGGTGGGAACCCAGGAACGGTTCGTCCCGGTGTAAGAATTTTGTATTGATGAATGAAGAAGTTTCGGTCGTCCTCTCAGAGTAGGAAGTGTTTACCGGATCAGGGAGAAATTCCCAGAAGTGGACTAATCCTGTCCGGGTGGGATATAGATAGAGAAGGAGAACTAATTGAGTCTTAGTTGACTAAACCTTGAAATTAATGTAAAAGGTTTGAGGAACGGAATCGACAGATTATATTGGATCTTCCCCATACTGTAGAGAGTATAAGTTTCCAAGGTAGGTGTGCATTCCTCTTCATACATACGACCCCTCCCTCGACCTAAAACCTCCGGTGAAATCTTAAGACGTGTGATGTGGATGATACACGTTCCCATACCACTATGTATTCAATACTTAGGATGGAAGTGTTTTGAGTGTAGGTTTATTTCCGTCGCATATGTATCGTTTATTACTGATGAGGGACTCTGTGTAAGACATTATCTCTATACAAGTTACAAGCCTTTGTCGTGTTTTCACCAGTGTATCTTTAGTTCTACACATTCCACTTGTCTTCAAACCGTCCGTTCGTAGATACCCTTTCTCCCCTAATTTGTTCTAACGGACTTTGTAATACCACACTAATTCTTTAATAGTCCTTGAACTAAAAGGATTCTCAAATCGCACTCTTTGCGACCCGACCTTCTTCGAGTTCGACCTTAGTTCTGACGACCCTCTTGATCGTTATTGGAGTATATACGTCTACTGTGGTGGGAATACCGTCTTTCACTTCTCCTTGATTTTTCGGAGAACTACTTTCACTTTCTCCTCTCACTTTTTAAACCGAATTTCGAGTTGTAAGTCTTTTACTTCTAGTACCGTAGACCAGGGTAGTGAAGTACCCTTCATCTACCCCTTTTTCACCTTTGTCACCTTTGTCACAGTCTGAAATAAAACCCCCCGAGGTTTTAGTGACGTCTACCACTGACGTCGGTAATTTAATTTTCTACGAATGAGAAACCTTCTTTTCAATACTGGTTGGATCTATCGTATAACTTTTCGTCTCTGTAAAAGGTTGTTTCCAGGTAGATCAGTTCCGATACCAAAAAGGTCACCAGTACATACCTACACTCTCAACCTGACACTTCTTCCGACTCGCGACTTCTTAACTACGAAAACTTCACACCACAACCTCTTCTGAGAACTCTCACGGAACCTGACGTTCCTCTAGGTTGGTCAGGTAAGATTTCCTCTAGTCAGGACCCACAAGAAACCTTCCTGACTACGATTTCGACTTTGAGGTCAGGAAACCGATGGAGTACACTTCTCAACTGAGTAACCTTTTCTGAGACTACCACCCTCCCTAACCCCCGTCCTCCTCTTCCCCTACTGTCTCCTACTCTACCGACCTACCGTAGTGGCTGAGCTACCTGCACTCAACCTCACTTGAGGCCCTCAACCACTACCTGTCTCTCCGGACCGCACGACGCTAAGTACCCCACCGTTTCTCAGCCTGTGTCGACTCACTGGCTTGACTTGACTTCTCAAATCGTTTACATGACTCGTAGAAATAAAACTGAACAGAAAAGGTTTTCTCATCCTTCTAATTAACAGAATTTCGGACCAATTGCCTGGTACACATACACATACATTATACAACGTACACTGGGTAGACGAATGTCGTTAGTACTCTTATTGTGACTTTCTTTTTTACATATTATTTAATCGTGAGGTCGACACCTGAGTTACAGACAAATGGGAGTTTTTAGTATATGACTTCGGGATTGGTGGGTGAGGTAAGTTGACATAAACCTTCACCTCGGAGACTCTTCATTAATCCAGTACTCCCATCTTAAAAATACCCCCCTAATCACGGGGAATACTTTTTCTTCACCTGAAAGGTCCACCACGATCACCATTTCTTTGACGGACGGTTTCGTCCTCTGTACTCTGAGTTCAAGCTAAGGGCCCAGGCCCAGTCTTTCTAGGGGACCTCCTCCCGTACTGTTGGGTGAGGTTATAAGAACGGACCTCTTAGGGTACCTGTCTCCTTGGACTTCCCGATGTCAAATACCCCAACGTTTCTCAACCTGTACTGATTTCGCTGAATCGTGAGTGCGTGTTTGACTAATTCTGTAGTCGGGACATTCTTTTGTACGAAGACACAAAGGGAGTCTTACATACCTGGAAAATGTTAACTTTCAACGGGAACTTTATTAAAAGTAAGGTCTTTCCACCTTTGCTCAGGTATGGATGTCCGTATTGTTGTCCTTTTCGGTTCCGTTAACGACGTAGGGTCTCGTGTTTCTTGTCGTTGGTTTCGGCCTGTCTTTCGGTCCGGTTAGGGTCACGGACTCCGTTGTGTACGATTTGACGTCGGGTGTAGGACCGTGAAAGTATTGAACTTTGTCCTAAGTGAAAACTTCGAACTTCGGAAGACTGAGGAGGTGGTGTTATATATTTGTATCCGGTCTTTCTTTTACGGAGAATTTTAATGTCATCGGAAATACCGTTGAGATTTTGTGGAGAACTTGGTGATCCTTCTACTGTTATGATATTTACTTTTACGTTAGTAGAACGTCCGTCAAACCCAGGTGTACAAGGTGAAGGTAGCGGTTCAGACAGACACCCCATAAAAGACCAATGAGTCTGGACGAGTTCAACTCAGACGGAGAGACCTCGGGAGTACCTTTCGGTGTTCCGTCTCCCCTTTCATACAATCTGTACTGTAATCCCTTGGTCCCAAGGTCTAAGCTAAGTCGAATAAGAAAGTGAATGGGTCCTAATAACTTCCTATTCACTAAAAGGGTGAAGAAGTTATTCACTCAAAAGGTCTGTTGACTTTGTTGACGATCGATGTTCTACAAACTCGAAATAACAAGTGTATACCCTTTAAGAGGATTCTATACCATAGATAATTCTCCACCCGGGACCTCGGTCCTACGGACCCAAACTTAGGGTCGAGGTTGTGTCCGAGTGACTCACTGTGTCCGTTCCTTGAATTGAAGAGACACAGAAACCCCTATCGGAGATGAAGTATTGCATCGTGTCTCCCGATACCGTATTTTACGATCTTGACATGGGTCGTATACTATTAATAAAGTATTCATATACAAATAAGATTTTGTTTAATACTTTGTATTCCCAACTCTCCGAAAAGAGTCTCAGTAGTAGTATTTGTGGTTCGTATTATGACATACGTATACATATTATGTATGATATATTACCCAACCGGTTTTTCAAGTAAGTCCGAAAGGTATACTACAAAACCTTTTTGGGTTTACTTGAAAGACTGGTTGGGTTATAATATACGACATGTTGTGTGGGTAAGAGTGATTTATGTATGTGTGTGTATACGTATTATTTTATATACTTGAGTACGAAAGTACTGAGTGACCTTATATAATCCTTCTGACGTAGATGGGATATACTGGAGTCTTCCACCAAAGGTTACACAATACAAACGGAAAAAGTTTGTAGGATCGACGGGGAGAAACCAGATTGACGGCACAGACTGACAGAAGAGGGAGACTCGACAAGATCTGAAGATCCTGACCCTTTGGTCTGACGTTTCGAAAGACTTTGACACTCGTCTTCCTCTCGTGTCGGTAGACTTACTCTCAGAATGTCCGAGGTAATACTTGATTTGCGTACCCGAATTTGTGAACCCGTGACTTGTCTCGTCATAAATCGAACGAAAGAGTTAGAACTCGTATGAGATTTACTCCAAACGTCGATGTAAGTGTACCGGAAGTGCGTGACACTCGTGTAGAGGTCTCGGGAGTGTCACCCCTACTTTACTCCTTCCAAATGGGTCATTCGGTGGTTCGGGAGGTGAATGTGAAGTTGGTCTTTTCAAGACTATAAAATATATTACCCCGAGACGTATGTCGCCACTCCACTCCACTTAACTTCACCGAGTCAACACAGGTTGAGAAAGGTTGGGGTACCTGACATCGGATGGTTCGAGGAGACAGGTACCCTAAAAGGTCCGTTATGATGACCTCACCTAACGGTAAAGGAAGAGGTCCCCTAGAAGGGTTGGGTCCCTAGTTTGGACCCAGAGGGCGTAACTTCTGTCTGCGAAATGGCAGACTCGGTGGTCCCTTCAGACTCGTATGTCGTCATCAAACACTTTCTCCTGAAACGACGATTTATTTATTGATTTCGACTGTCGATGATAAGATGTCTCAGTACAAACGGTCTATAGATTGTAGTCTTGTATGCAAGAGGAGACATATAAACTTTATAAAGTTTTTAATTTTTCTCTTAGTGTTCGATTTGTATTGATCCTTAATTGGTATTCTTAAGTGTGTACTATTTACTTTGGTCTGTAGATATCTTTTATAAAGGTATATTCAGTGCTATTGATAATAAAGATTTTTTTTTTTTGAATTACTATAATCAGATTGGGGTATAGGGTGGTTGCTCGGTGGTTCAATTGACATTTATTTATATTTTATTCAATATTAAGATTGTTCAGATTACAACTGCTACCGATGTTTCTCTACCCTCATTTGACGTACCAACTCTTTTCCTCTTAACAATTGTTAGTAAACAGTCCCAAAAAGGTCTTAAGTGGATTTCTCTAAGGTTATCGACTACGACTCAAAGACAAGTCTTTGTAGGGTGTTCACTTCTACCTGTGTAATCGTACTAACTTTACTACAAAGTCGTTGTAGTTTGAGGGAGAATAAAATTGAGATAGGAATGGTGACATAATTGTTTCTAACAAGACCGAAGTTCTTTGTCTTTCTGTGTTTTCTCAGAAAATTTTTCGAATTGGTGCTAGTTTCAAATGAAGAGAGAGTATGTACCTCAGAACTCCAGCCATCAGAGGTTCCTGGGTCTGAAGAAGATGGAATAGCAAGACGGTCTTTACCGAGGGTAAGAGTTCTAGGGAAGACTAGGTTTTACCCACGATTTCAAGGTCCGTAATACTGATGTAAAGTCTGTCGTCCTTCCTCCTTCTCCTCTTTTCCTTTTGGGGGGAAGGAAATTCCTTTGAAGAATTGTCAAAGTGTGTGGGGAAGACAAATGTAGTATAACCAGTCTTGAATCAGTACACCGGTGTGAATTGACACGTTTTCCGACCGATCCTTTACATTAGAAATAAGATATGTCAAGATAAGGGTATGACACTTTCTTCCCTCTTGTCTGTAACTTATTATTGTTTTCGGAGATGGTACGGTAGAGGACTAAAGATAAAACTGAAGGATCCACTTGGATGAGTTACCTTTATCTCACCATAGGGACAATAGGTGAGAAGGGGATTAATATACAAATTTTTAAGTAAAAGTTTATGGACAATAAACAATTCACGGAAAATACTAAGGATAAGTCGTTAGTCCTTAACGACTTAATAATAATTTTTCCTTGTTTAATAATTAGACACCTTGATGTAACTATTTAGAGTTCTATTAATGTTGCTCACTTCTATGGGTCTTGGGGGTGTGTGTTTTTTTCCTCATACACAACATATTAATGTAAATTTATTTTAAGAGTTTTTACGTTTGTTTATATGTCACTGTCTCTCGTCTTGTTACCAACCCTTGTTGTCTTTTTCCTCTCCTGCCTTATGTTCCCTTGAAACCTCTACTACCTAGATAAGGAATAGAACTAGTACCACTACCAAAGGCCCGACTTATATACATAGTTTTGAGTAATTTACCTTTTGATTTTTACATTAACTAGGATGTAGTAAATATGAAGTTGTTGTGATATTTTATGAAAAAATTTTTTTTCTTGGATAATGTACGGACCGTCTACGATCCGTGTTTCCTATGTTTTATTCGATACTCAGGACAAGACTGCTTATTTTATCCGAATAGTCAAATCTCCCTCACTCACCTAGGGGGTTGTGACTCGTGGCAGTTATTTGTCTGATTTAGTTCCGTGAGTCAGATGTTTCCCTCCCAGTCTAAGACCGACAACACAGGTCGGTTGGGGGGTTTTGTCCGGACTTTGTCGGGTAGTCCGAATTGGTAAAACGTCACTTCTCGTTTTATGTTCGTATGTAGTACGACATCCGGATAAAGATGTATACCGATACCTATGTATACCCCTTAATATAATTATGAAATTTTCAGGGTTTCAATTGACACATAAAAGGGAAAGTCTTTACTTTAAGTTACCGTACGAGAGAAGTGAAAAGTGTAGACACAACGTCTCGGTCTCTCCTAGTATACTGATTCGGTTCTTCAACCGTGTTTGTCTAGAAGTCCTCCTTATCAGATCGTTCTGTCGACAAACCTTAGACGATGAAGGTTACTGGTTATGGTGAGTACAGAACCGTAGAGACCCGTGACGATAACAGGACACCCACTACAACGTTACCACGTCGCACGATTCAAGACCTTTGGAGTCTACAGTTGAGTTTCCATTTATGATGACTAGTTTATGAGATAAACTAAGAGTTAAAACGGGGGAACGAAGGGTCCCGAATACTTCCAATTGTCTTACAAAAGAATCTTACCTTTCGGCACTGAAGATAGAAAAGGTGAAACTCTTGTTTTTTTAGTATTTTCTTCTTACCAACAGTCCTTAACCCTCCTTCTCCCTCTCTACTTATTTGTCTTAATTTCCTAAAAGTCCTGTCACTTTTGTAAGATATGTTATGATATTACTAACTGTGTACAGTAGCTTACAAACAGATTTTGATATCTTACATGTTGTAGTTTTCACTCGGGATTGCATTTGACATCCACTATTACTAAACAGTTACATCCAAGGAGTTGACATTTTTTTCCATGGTGAGACCACCCTCTACCTATTAGAGACATGGACACCTATTAGAAGATGGACGGGGACCCTTCTAAGACATGGAAGGGGATTTAAACCAATACTTGGATCTTGAAGAGGTTTTTCAGAATTAAATTTTCTGACTGTACGTTTTACTATTAGTTGGAGTGATCTCAACATATGTAAGATTATTTTTATTACTCTATAATGAGGGTTGTATGACCGGAAAATTTAATGTCATCATTTTACGAGTATATGTCATCCATGTCTCTTCCTTACCGTTGGGTGAGGTCATAAGAATAGACCTCTTAGGGTCCTTGTCTTCTCGGACCACCCGACGGCAGATACCCCAACGTGTCTCGACCTGTACTGACTTCGTTGAAGGCGACCTAGTAGCTTTTTCGTTCTCTCAACGTCTTTTTTGTAGATAAAGACGAAATAACTGATACGGTTTCGGAAAGTGACACACCTAGTGTTATTTGACACCTTTTAAGACTTTCTCTACCCTTATGGTCTGGTGGACTGGACGGAGAACTCTTTGGATATACGTCCAGTCCTTCGTTGTCAATCTTGACCTGTACCTTGTTGTCTGACCAAGGTTCATCCTTTTCCTCATGCAGTTCCGACATATAACAGTGGGACGAATAAATTGAATATACGTCTCATGTAGTACTCTTTACGACCCGACCTTCTTCGTGTTCGACCTTAGTTCTAACGGCCCTCTTTATAGTCAGTGGAGTCTGTACGTCTACTGTGTTGGGAATACCGTCTTTGACTTCTTCTTGATTTTTCGGAGAACTACTTTCACTTTCCCCTCTCACTTTTTCAACCGAATTTCGAGTTGTAAGTCTTTTGTTTCTGGTACCGTAGACCAGGGTAGTGAAGTACCGTCTATCTACCCCTTTATCACCTTTGTTACAATCTGAAATTAAACCCCGAGATTTTAGTGACGTCTACCACTAACGTCGGTACTTTAATTTTCTACGAATGAGGAACCTTCTTTTCAATACTGGTTGGATCTGTCGTATAATTTTTCGTCTCTGTAATGAGACGGTCGTTTCCAGGTAGATCAGTTCCGATACCAAAAAGGTCATCAGTACATACCTACACTCTCAACCTGACACTTCTTTCGACTCACGGCTTCTTAACTACGAAAATTTGACACCACAATCTCTTCTGAGAACTCTCACGGAACCTGATGTTCCTCTAGGTTGGTCAGGTAAGATTTCCTCTAGTCAGGACCCACAAGTAACCTTCCTTACTACGATTTCGACTTTTAGGTTATAAAACCGGTGGAGTACGCTTCTCGACTGAGTAACCTTTCCTGAAACTACGACCCTCCCTAACCCCCGTCCTCCTCTTCCCCTGCTGTCTCCTACTCTACCGACCTACCGTAGTGGCTGAGCTACCTGTACTCAAACTCACTTGAGGTCCTCAACCACTACCTGTCCCTCCGGACCGTGCGACGATTAGTACCCCAGTGTTTCTCAAGTCTCTCTGACTTGACTTGACTTGACTTCGTTGAATCGTCGTCGTCGTCGTCGTATGTTTCCATCCGTATATATATAACTGGACAAGGAGATCTCTCATTAAGTCATTCTACATATTACTCGGAAAACTTCTCAAGTACTATACATACGGATTTGTCAAGATTTACTAATATGTTATTTCACAATCAAGGAAAATTCTTTCAGTAATCAACGACACATCTATCGAAGTTGTATTTTTTCGTTACTCTAGTCTTACATGCAGTTTTTTTCTTTTTTGCAAAAAGGTCAGGGGGTGCTCCGGAAAGTAACACACCAGACTTGTAGTGACTCAGTCCTCAGAGTGTGTCTGAATGTAGTTTACGAGGAGTGTTGGGGTTTGTGGAGGGGGAGAATAGGAATGGGTGTGAACTGTGGAGACATATTGACTAGGGAAATGTATTTCTACGACTCCGACCTGACAGGAGACCCTGTTCTTTCTTTTTAGGTTGACTGTGGGGGTGGTACTGGGTCTCTCGGAACTTCTTGACCACGTTCCATTTGGGTGTCCCAACCTGGTGCACTAGCGACACCTCGACCACCCCCACACTGTTTCCTGCTACACTCTACGTACTTCGTTACTCGTTGGTTTGAGACCGATACCCTTTCAAAGAGTTCTCGACCAGGAAGAATAATAACCCTTTTTTTTTTTTTTTTTGATTAGACCTCCCCTCATCACTTACTAAGATATGTTTGAGTGGTTTAGAATTAAGAAGAGTTTACAACTAACATAAAATTTTCTGGGTACTAAGTTTCGTGAGGAAGGTGAAAATGAGTTGGGGGATTATTTTCGTCTGAACGAGGGGAGTAATTCGGTTTAAATAACTGTAAGTTTCACATAACTGAATGATGATACACTAACGGGATTAATGCGACCTTGAAGGTTTCGGGACCTCGAGACGACTACTTTTATTAGGGAGCGGTCATAAAGGAAAGACTGACTCGTGGAGACACGTAACTTTTGTAGATAGTCACGTTTAATCCTTCCCGAAAGGGTCAGGAATAGTGCACTTAAAACACCGAAATGGAAAAGATGTCCTTTCATTCAGGAAAAGAGTTCAGTAGACCCCTATCGGACTCTGTCGAGTAGGTACTCTTCCAGGTCTCGTCTACCTCCTCCTTCCTCTCTTTAGTCACTGTCAGAAGTTGTAAACAAGGAATTACTATTCGTCGAACTGGGAAGATTCATCTTGTAGACTTATTTGATGAGTTGGGACTTTGACTACCTTCATCAAGACAGTCTTTGTCTTCAGGGAGTAATGTTACACCAAAAGTACTCGTCTATAAAGATCCCTTTCTCCTCCTTTCGGTCCCTGTCCCTCTACAGTTTTATACCGATAGTTTTGGATTGCGACAGTTCGGATGTTGTGAGTCTCGCTGTTCGACCTCAGTCAGGGTAGGGATCGTACAGTGTCTCTGTAAAGTGTAGATGTCGTAGTGGTGGGTCCGTACGGGTGTCGAACGAGACACGGGATCCTGTTCCGGAAGTAACTGAGGCTCAGAGCAGAGTAAGTATAGTTATGTGTCTACTCCGACCTGCTCCCCTGGAGACGTCAGGTAGTACTAGATAAGACAGATCATAAGTCAGGTGCCTTAAATTGAGGGGATCACCGGTACGCAACAGAACCACGGAATTAAGAAGTACTGTAGTGAGAAGGGTTCTGCGGAAACTACAAAAATTCGTGACACAGATTTTACGGTTCTCTTGGAGAAGTCCACGTACAATTCTCATAAAGGACGTCTTGTCAACCAATTTCGGATGACGGACGAAGAAATTTAATTAAAAATAACCTCATATCAACGAAATGTCATAACGTAATCAAAGACGACATGTCGTTTCACTTAGTCGACATACATATGTACATAGGGGAGAAAAAGCCTAAAGGAAGGGTAAATCCAGTGGTGTCTCGTGACTCATCCCAGAGGACACGAGAGGTCATCCAAGAGTAATCAATAGTCAAAATAAATATTATAGTTATCACGTATATACAGTTAGGGTTAGAGGGTTAAGTAGGTGGTGGTGGAGAAAGAGGGGAACCACAGGTAAGTAAACAAGAGATACGGACACAGAGATGAAGACAAAAGGATAACGGACAACTGCCTGGAAGACTTGTGGTGGGAACGTCTTACTGGGTCTCGACCTCCAACTAAAAGGGGAGTCCCATGTAGACCGTTACAGATCTCTAAAACAGTGTTGGACCTCTCCCTTCCATATTACAAGAACTGTAGATCACCCATCTTCGGTCTCTACGGAGATGATTAGGATTTACATGTCCTGTCGATAGTTGTTGGTAATAGGTCGGGCTTTACACCTATCATAGTTCCGACTCTCCGGAACGGGTTACGGTCTTACTCACCTCACCTCGTTGGTCGAGGGGGTCGAGGGATGTTACCTAACATGCATAGAGAAAGGTTAAGGAGTAGGTATTCCAGCGAGACTATCGATGTTTCACCAGTAACACCCTCATAAATGTGGTGTTTTTAGCCATGTGGGATATCTAGTTCCGTTAAAAGAAAGACTCTCGATCGACGATTTGTAAATAGTTGTGTGACGATGAATGTTGGTTCAGGATTTTATTGACTAAGTTTTGAGTTTTCACGAAATTCATTCTTCCGATCTAACATCCCTTTGATCTCTACTGAAATGGACACATACTCCTCAGACTGGAATAGTACTGAACCTGTTTCTACTTTCCTTGTCGTACTTCATGTAATACCCGTATAGGAACTTCTGAGAGGACAGAATAACAAGACAAACAAACGAATGAGTAGGAAGGTTTGTCATAAACTCCCCTGTTAAATTCTTTATTGTTATCCGAATAAATAATTTGAGGAGTCTCCTTTTCGTACTGCCTTACTATTATTAAGTTATATAAATTAAAACTTTTGACCTATATGTTTTGATTTCTAGTTGTACGTTGTCCGACGTTTCGGACTCCCCGTTTCGACTCTTCCGTCGGAAAGTCGTGGACCGGACCGGTGGACACGCACGTACGAGTCAGTAAAGTCGACACAGTCTGAGACCCTGGGGTACCTGACATCGGGAGGTCAGAGGAGACAAGTACCCTAAGAGGTCCGATCTTATAACCTCACCCAACGATACAGGAAGAGGTCTCCTAGAAGGGCTGGGTCCTTAGCTTGGGTGCAGAGAATGCAGAGGACGTAACCGTCCGTCCAACAAATGGTGGTCGTTGTGGTGGACTCTCAATATGAAGGACCTTTTCGTGTCCAGGACCTACAGTCGTTTCGACCTGAAATCTACGGGTTTCTCTAGGTGAGGACGGAAGGTCCCGAAGTGCGTCTGTCGTCTGTGTGATGTCTTTGAGTTCGGGGTAACCTCCCTTTAGAAAAGGGACTCAAACGAGAAGTAATGACAGAACTATAAACGGAGACCAACGATATTGTTTTAGACCGGAACCTTAAAAAGACCCTTGTTTATCCTTTATCAACAACCCCCCCGTCAAGTTCTGGGATGCGTGTAAATCCAAACCAATATTTGTGAGTATCATTCTCTCTCGTAACTGAGTAATTTGGGTTTTGTTTTGGTTTTTTTATAAAAAAAATTAGAGGTAAGTTTTTGAAATTGACACAAGGTCTCCACTGGGTGATCTTTCGATAAACAAGAGTATCTGTTCCAGTGGTTGTTTTACTTGATTGTCCCACCTCGTGACTGGTCAACCCCATGACCAGTGGGACACGGTTCTGTGTGAGACGAAGATCACACAAAGTAAAGACCTCGACACTCACACTTGGGTTCTCGTCTTTAAAAGGTGAACGATCTTGACTAATAAAACAGGTCACTAATAAAAAGTTTACTTCTCTTTTGGTCCCGGTGTCGGTACGTTTGAGGTCGTGGTTCACATACCTTTTATACTACTTCCGTGACCCCGGATACTGTGTGGAGCCCGGGTCTACACGACCCCACAGAGAGACCGAAAAAACAGACAGAAGGAGACTCCGGGAATACAGACTTTAACACAAGGATTTAGTGTAAAGTAGCTTCGGGTTTAATTAGAAGGTCAAGTACAGGTGACGGGACAGAAGATCTTGGTCCGAATAGACACCCTTCTTCGTCGATAGTGGGGTAGTCTCCCTAGACTTACCATCCTTTCGGAAACGTGGGATGTACCCGACCGGTCACACTGACCCCCCAGACGTCGTACCTGTCGACAACACTCTGTGTCTCCGATATGCTCTACAGGACCTCTTTATCGGATGACTAGGAAGGTAACCGGTAAACCGAGGTACCGAGGTTGGACTAAAAAGGGTAGGATAGGAGGAGATGAGGGTAGTTCGAAAGGTTGTTTGGAGGAGACGAGAACAGTTTGAGGACGGAGTGATAGGGAACGTAGATCGTGTTCACTGTTCACTTTCAACGAGTCAGCACAGACTGAGAAACCTTGGGTACCCGATGTCAGGTACCTTAAGAAGTCCGGTCTTATGACCTCGCCCATCGGAAAGGGAAGAGGTCCACTAGAAAGGTTGGATCCCTAGCTTGGGTCCAGAGAGTGTAACGTCCACCCAAGAATTGGTCGAATCGGTGTTTCCTTCGGGTTCTTATGACCTCACCCATCGGATAAGGAAGAGGTCACCTAGAAGGGTTGGGTCCTTAGTTTGACCCCAGAGGACGTACCGTCCGTCTAAGAAATGGTTGACTCGATACTTCCTTCGGACGTAGGTCGTGTCTACGGAGGTTTTGCTACTATTTTTAATTAATGGTGTAGTTCGTTAGAAATAGAGAGTGACAACGAGCTCTCTTGTCTAAACAAGTCTCCTTGATAAGTTAATTCGGTGCACCCCTCCTCTCTGTTCTAGAGTACCCTACTAGTATATCGTTTGTCATCAGTGACTTGATGATAAGTATTTTATTCTTTCCTTCCTTTTACATAGTCCGGTGTCCTGTGACTCGGTCACACCCTCCCCGGATTTCTCCATTATTGACATTCTCATCGAAGAATGGATCATAAATGGTGACAGCTCGTGATCAAGGTTAGAGAAATGTACATAGGTGAATAAGTTATGAATGTATCGGGTCACTTCACCAGGGATGATCATAGGGGTAAAGTGTCTACCCCTTTGTTTCCAGGTCTCACCGAGTTGTTGAACGGGTTCCAATGACCGAACACTTATTACCACGATCACTCGTTAGTAGACATGAAACTTGGTATCTTAAACATAAAACTTGGTGAGATGAGTTGAGGGATTCTCCCATTTGGAGACCCTTATCGACTCCTTCTTGTCATTTTGTCTTAAAATAGTTTATAATTTTCTATGGTCACATTCTGTGTGGTATTACAATACCTGACGATACTTTTTACGACAGTAATATGAGACTGTGTGGTAGTGTCATTCCGCCATTCACCAAAATCTCTATCGTTCATAGGTTTGTACTTTTTCCGCGTAGAATTTTTATTACTTTATGTCGGGACTTACCTCTACTACTCGGACACCCGACACGTTACTTTGGTGTAGAGGGGAACCTTTAGGTGTCAATTTAGGACATGCGGAGTGACTACGAAGACACTCATATCTGAAAACTCCCCTCCACCATGTCCCTTTTCAAATATCTTCACAGTACACACACATGCACACGTGTGAGTAGGTACATCCGTTCTCGCTAGTTCACGTCCCGTTTCTGTCAAAATCGTTAAAGTTTTAAAGGGATGTGAGTCAATATGTTTGTTTTATGTCAAATAAAACGACATTAACTAGATTAGGAAGAGGACTCGGGAAGCGAAATGTTACGTCTCTATCTATTAATTTACAGTTGGGTGTCTTATTTAATTTGTTCGAGGACCCATAAAGTTAGAACGTCAAAAGGAGGGGTCGAAAGGGAAGAGGCTCTACTGGAGATCCCCTTCTCAAATAAGAATGGACAACTACCGTGTTTCACCCTTCCTCTAGGGACCAGAGGCACTAAGTATGTGTGTTCAGGATATGGAGGGAGGTCCAGGAGACCCAGGAGGAGCCCTCCGGAAACTACGACTTCAGACACCGGTTAGTTCCAGACGATACGTGAGAGAACCGAACCGACCCCGGGTCACGAGACTCGAGGGGAACCTCGGGAGAATCCTTAGTTCCTGAGGACTCCAAAGGGACACGAAGGGTAGGACCCGTCAGGGGTACCCAAGTAGTCGTCCCGAATGAGTAGCGTGAGTCTTGAGAACGGACTACTCGGGACCACACTGACGCTGTAGGACGGGTGGAGTCGCAGGACGACCGGCGGTGTGACTTCATCGGTATAATTTATTCGAGAACGGTAGGGTCAGAGAAACCTCTTCCTTTACCGTTGGATGAGGTCATAAGAACGGACCTTGTAAGACACCTGCCTCCTCGGACCACCCGATGTTACGTACCCTAGTGTTTCTCAGTCTGTGCTGACTCGTGTGCCAGAGAATCAGCTAAAGATTCTCCGTATGGATAACCATCAATCAATGGATACGGGTCTTCTAGTATTGGTGGACTTCCCCTTTGTGTCTGTAATATTTCTTAATCGATTTAATTATTTCTAATAATAGTTAACGGATATGTACGTTAGATTTTTTATCGTATTTACTTGGATAAATGTTTTGTCTTTATCTCAGTTGTCTACATCTTTTGTTTAAATGTCAATGGTTCCCCCTTTCGTTCCCTCTTTATTTAACCCTCCGACCCTGACTGCATATGTATGCTGGTATATAGTTTATCTATTGATTATTCTTGGATGATGTCTCGTGTTCCTCGAGATGAGTTATGAGACATTACCGGTTATACCTTTGTCTTAGATTTCTCTCGCCTATATTGACTAGGTGAAACGACATGTCGTATTTGATTGTTACGACATTTAGTTGACATGAAGTTATTTTTAATTAACGTTTTCTAATAATAGTGAATGATTTACGTAGTCACACACAAGATCGGGATCAGGATCATTTATAATAGATAGAAGGGGGTCACCCCTCTCTCCTCGAGTACGGTCGTACTTGTACACGGTAAGTCCAGTAAGATAGACTGACGGGGTCCTATTAGACTGGGTCCTTTCCGTTCGTAATGAATACGCGATCAAAATCCTCAAATAGGTCTCGAAGTCCAGTAATACCGATCTCTCCATTTATCCGACTTCTCAACTATGACGACTTTAGCGTAGGAAAGGGCTTTCAGACCCTACTTGGGTAGTCTAGAGTCCTGTCTCCTGGTCCCGCCGACAAGCGGGGGAGATGTCTGACCTCGTCGACTCACACCTTAGGCAGTTCCGGGTTCCTCGTCCAGAGGAAGGTGTTAGGGAGAAGGAGGAGGGCCTTGTAGATGGGAGACCGGTGGAGTTGTCTGGCGGAGGAGAGGTATAGGGTGGGGGCAAGTTAATCATCTCATAAACTTAAGATGTAAAATTTTCTTTTAGGAGTCCTCCGGTTTAGAATTTTTAATTTTTTTTTTTTCATGTACTTTCACTCAAAATCTTCTTTTTGACCTTCTCTCTCGTCTCGACAAGTATCCAGGTCTTTTGTCTCAGGTGGGGGAAGGGGCGGTCTGGACCTGGACTGTCAGACCCAGGAGGGGACCGGTGCCGGGGGAGGCACCTCTGGACGGGTGAGCCTCGGACGTAGAGGAAAAGGTCTGGTGTAGAATCCAGGGTCTCTGGTGAGAGACGGACTCGCACGGTTCGGGGGAAGGTCTCGGAAGGGGTCCGGCCAAGAGAGTTCCCTCTTTGAGGTCATTAGTGTGTGGATTCGGGTTCTTCATCGGTGTCCCACCGACAAACGTCTGTACCTCGAACCTATATGTCTGACCCCGACGGCCCCTTCTTTTTCTACCCCCTGTCCGTCATCCGGCTCCCGCCCCTTGGAGTGAAGGACTCGGTGGTGTAAGGACGTACCGTGGGGTCCTCGGGTATTTAAAAGTAAGGTTGGACGGGAGACACGTCCATATAAACAGTTCCGTCCTCCTACCTTGTATGTAATCAATTGTAGACCAGTCGAACTAAATATTGAACATTTATAAATCTGTACCATGTACTCGGAGGTAAGAATGTGAACGACCCCGGGGTGTCTTCAATTCACCCCCGTCCCTTCCCCTTTACCTCGCTGAAAGACCTAGTTTTTCTTGGTTTTAACAAAGACACGGCACACCACGCATCTTGTCGTAGATCGTGTACCATTCATGGGCTTTACAGTTTTCTTCCTTCTCTCCCTTCCCCCTTCCTTTCTCTTGTCCTTCCGAGACACGATTTGGAAGGTATGGAAGTCCTCGACACCGGGTCTCAGTCCTTTCAGTCTTAAGTTTAAGACAGAGATCGGAAGGGGGACTCACAGGAGTATGTTACATGACCTGTAGAGATTCGGAGTCCAGGGAGTAGCCCTTTTACCCCTCCGACACAGATAGTATATCACTTTGTTTCCATCCATTATCGATGAATGTAGTTGGGGAGACAGTAGTAGTAAAAGTAATATAAGAGGTAGGGAGTTAGGGTAAATTGAATATAAGATTTCTGGTTGAACAAAGTCTGTTAGAGTCCTTCCGGTGACGATGACTACACGGGTTTTGTCTCTTACTTTCTAAAATACTAGAGGTAAAGGTGGGGTGACTATAAGAGTTTACGGGTGACTGGTGGGTATCGTCCACGTCGACCACCTGGTGGGTATGGTGACCCGTATACGGTAAAGTCATGAGTCGTCGAACTAAAGGCTACCGACCGAGATCGTAAAGAAACGTATTCTCGTTTCAGCTGATCTCCGGTGAAACGGTGAACTTACCGTCCTGTCTTCACACCCTGTCATTACTGGTCTTCGTCGGAAGTCGGTTACAGTTTAAGCTCACCCATCGTTGTGGGGCAGAGAGAGTGAGGGTCCCGTTCTATTGAGACTCCACGTGAAAGATACGACGACGACGACGATTCAGCGAAGTCAGCACAGGCTGAGACACACTGGGGTATCTGCCGTCGGGTGGTCCGAGGAGACAGGGACCCTAAGAGGTCCTTTCTTGTGACCTCACCCAACGGCAAAGGAAGAGGTTACGTATGTACGTACGATTCAGTAAAGTCAGTACAGGTTGAGATACGCTGGGACACCTTTCGTCGGGTGGCCCGAGGAGACAAGTGCCTTAAGAGATCCGTTCTTATGACCTCACCCAACGGTAAAGGAAGAAGTCGCGTAGGATATGACTTAGGGTTGTCTTAGTCAAGGTCAATGGGAATCATGATTGAACACCTTTTCCTTGGGAAACCAACGATATGTTCATACATACTCATATCGATGCGGTCAATGATACTGGTCGTTCACAAAATTAACGAGTCACAAGTGCGAAACAAACACAATTAGGGAGTCAGTACAGGGTTGAGAAACGCTGGGAGACCTGACATCGAGTGGTCCGAGGAGACAGGTACCCTAAGAGGTCCGTTCTTATGGTCTCACCCAACGGTACGGGATGAGGTCCCTTAGAAGGGCTGGGTCCCTAACTTGGGTGTAGGGGTCACAGAGGTCGTGACGTCCGTCTAAGAAATGGTGACTCGGTCGACCCTCCGGGGATCCTGACGGAATGTTAAACAATTTGTAAAACTTTTGGTGGAGAAGTGTAAATTGGTCGTCAACGATGGTGTTCGTGAAGAACTTTTTACTGTTGTCGTTGAAGTGGATATTTTTTATTATTTATAAATAATAAAAAAGGACGAAGGATGTTTCCGTAATTTTAAGTTATTAATTCACCATCTCTTGTCTGGCATTTTCTAGTGAGTCGTAAAGATGGGTGTATGTTTTCGGACGTTTGTGGCACCTCAAAAACAACAGTGACACCAACCTTCTAAAGGGTACACAAGTTCCCTCCATAGTACTGGGATGTGTCACATAGTTTCTCCCGTAGACGAGAGTTTATGAAGACATGAACCGTCACTGGAGCCCCGAACTGTTTATACAACAGAGGTACAAAAATAAATAATGGAGTATTAGGAAACTTACCGCTGTGTAAGACTCTAATGTTGTTTATATAATTCTAGGGTTATACTTATATTACATTGGTTTTTCTACTGGATCTAGATCTTACCCACTTTCGGTTACGTTTGTCACCGATTTTACCCGTCGACAAACGTTAATCTAAGTTAATTGTGTAAAATTTTTGTCGTAATGCCCCCTTGGGGAAACTTCACACAACGAGGCCCTTCCAAAAAAAGAACTTTCCCCGAAGGATTACCCTTCGTCAGTTTTACGTGTCGACTTGTTGTATTGAAGGATAAAACTGAACTCACGGTGTATCTCAAGTGTCAAAATTAAGTAAAAGGGGTGAATACACATATTTATAAAGTTTGTACATTACTTTACAGACCCTTCCGTAGAAACGACTTTTCTTATAAACACTTCGGTCCTTCTCCCTTCTTTCCCCGACTTGAGGACGTGAGATTGAACGTACGACAACTTAACGGTTAGAGATGATCTTTACATGTAACATTTTAGTAGTGGTAAGTAAATTGTTCGTGTAGTTTCGTGGCAGATAAGGCTTGCTTTTCGATGTACTCTTGCTCTTGGATCAGAGTAAAGAGTGACATAGAGATGATGGACGGGACCGTGTGTCGTCCGGATGATTTTTATGATTAATTGACTTCCTTGCCTACCTACACATGACTTACTTGTTCGTTTACGTACTGACTTCATTTCTTTATTTATTTAATATATGTACACAAACCTTTTGCGTTCGACTTCAGGGATTGGGTGTATATACACACACTGGGTTTCGGTGTGTGTATAAGTCTCTTTTCCTCTCTCGACAGAATTAAGAAGATTAACCAAACGAGCAGGACGGATAAACCCCTATTAACCCCTCAATTTGACATCGAAGAAAAAGTACAGACCGTTTTCCGACTCCTTACGTTTCAATCCAGTTTACGTGGATCTTACCAGACACTGTTAATCGTGATTTCTTTATACACTCCTGAATACCCTAAGGGGTCACCGAGTCAGCCATTTCTTAGACGGACGTTGCGTCCTCTGTGACCAAGCTAGGGACACAGCCCTACTAGGGGACCTCTTCCTTTACTGTTGGGTGAGGTCATAAGAAAGGACCTCCTAGGGACCCGTCTCCTCGGACCGTCCGATATCAGATACCCAACGTTTCTCAACCTGTGTTCATTTCGTCGAATCGCACGTTCGTGTGTGGGTCTTACTCTTAGGGTACACGACGTGGATTCTGGGTTGTGTTGGTTTCTTTGTTTGTTTATAAGATTTTTCTTCTTCTTTTACAACCACGATTATTCCTTGACTCCGATACTGTAGGTTTTCGTTTTCTCGAGACTGTGACAGGTACACTGTTACAGAGCCCAGCCTCCCTCCGACCTCGTCTCGACCCACGGTAATCTCGGAATATTACTGTTCAAGGACGTTGAACTATTAAATCCCTGAACATTACATAGACAGGTGTGTAGTCGGTCAAAGTCTCGGTTACCACATGAGGAGCTTCTGTTGGATCTTTGGACCTTTTAGGTTCTACTTACCAGACAATCGTATTTCCTAGAGTTACCGAATTTAGGAGGTATATAGTACGGACGTACTTTCCGAAGGACACATTTGTCTCCTCGTTCTGGTGTGACGGAACATAGTTCGGAACGAGTCGAACAAATTTTCCCCGTAATAAAAGGTGACGCGTACACCAAAGAAGTGTCAAAGTGAGTGTGTGCGTGTTTCGGATAGACACGTGTTCCGTATTTTGAGACCCGTCCGAGAATTCATTATTTCCCGAATCGGAAAAACATAATGGAACCCCTCGAATTTCGATGTCTACTGTGACTACGAAGACACTATGGATGACCAGAGTGAAGGTAGAGAGAGAGTCGACCAGTAGTTATAGCGAAGGAAAGGATGACGGAAGCGTAGGACTTTGGAAGTTAGGTAAACAAGAACTTGGAGTCATTTGTTTCCACGAATAAAAATCAAAACAACAATAAATCAGGGAGTCAGCACAGACTGAGAAACACTGGAGTACCTGGCATCGGGTGGTCCGAGGAGACAGGAACCTTACAGGGCCCGTTCTTATGACCTTACCCAACGGTAAAAGGAAGAGGTCACCTAGAAGGACTGGGTCCTTAGTTTGGGTACAGAGGGTATAGAGGACGTAACCGTCCACCTAAGAAATGACGAGTCGGTGGTCCCTTCGGGAGAAAAACCAAGTGAACGGTAGTCTATCCCAAAGAAAAATTAATTCATCATTAATATATGTTTGTAAAATACTGTTAAGACGTTGTATACTCTAAGTTTATGTAAAGATAACTGAAGGTTCGGAATCCGAGTACCGTTTCCGGAATACTGACGTACTACCTATACCCACTTAATGAGTATTTTCAGTCCTCCTTCTCTCCCTCGTCTTCCATAACGTAACTCTTGTCCGAAATACAAGTATTTCAAATACTTGTGAGGTCAAATACGACACCATTCCTTTACCGTTGGGTGAGGTCATAAGAACGGACCTCTTAGGGTACCTACCTTCTCGGACCATCCGATGTCAGGTACCCCAGCGATTCTCAACCTGTACTGACTCGCTGAAGTGAAAGTGCAAAGTAAAAGTACGTAACCTCCTCCTTTACCGTTGGTGAGGTCACAAGAACGGACCTCTTAGGGTCCCTGTCTCCTCGGACCACCCGACGGTAGATACCCCAGTGTGCCCCAACCTGTGTTGACTTCACTGAATCGTCGTCGTCGTCGTCTTCGTCGTTGTGATGGTTTTAGAGTTTCCGTAGAAAGAGTAACGTGATGTGGGGGTAGTAGACATCGGTCCATACGCCGTCCCCTTTTCACGAGCCGGAGTGTGGTCGTTACTGTGTGAACCCGACCACCACTGTGTGTAGTGGAGGCACACGTAGAATGTCGGGTCTCGATGAGTACACTGGGCTCGTGTCAGTGAGTTGATGTTCCCCCGGTCGTACACTTTGGGATGGTACACGGTCCTTCAGTGTCTCGGTCTTTCTAAACTCCTTGTCGTGAGAACTGGTGGTTCTGTCCTCAATTTTTCCCTCTTCTTCGGTCATTGACTGATGGAAACTCTTTCTGTGTAATTCTTTAGAATGGGTGGTTGTCACTGGATTAGGATCAAGGTTAAATTGTCGCAGATGATGACGGATATTATAGAACGTTTCGTCTCTTATAAAGGGGTTTATATAAAGTCAAGTCAAGTCGAGTCAAGTCAGTGAGTCGACACAGGCTGAGAAACGTTGGGGTACTTACCGTCGTGTGGTCCGGAGAGACAGGTAGTGGTTCAGGTCCTCAAGTGGGTTTGAGTACAGGTAACACAGCTACTGCGGTAGGTCGGTAGAGTAGGAGACAGCAGGGGAAGAGGAGGACGGGGGTAGGGAGGGTCGTAGTCCCAGAAAAGGTTACTCAGTTGAGAAGCGTACTCCACCGGTTTCATAACCTAAAAGTCGAAATCGTGGTCAGGAAGGTTACTTGTGGGTCCTGACTAGAGGAAATCTTGTCTGACCAACCTAGAGGAACGTCAGGTTCTCTGAGAGTTCTCAGAAGAGGTTGTGGTGTCAAGTTTTCGTAGTCCAGAAGTCACGAGTCGAAAGAAATATCAGGTTGAGAGTGTAGGTATATACTGGTGTCCTTTTTGGTATCGGAACTGGTCCGACTATAAATTTCTTTATTAGTACATGAAGACATTCTGACTCCAAAACCATCGTCTACCCACAACGAAACATTAAATTTTTCTTCTAAAAACAAAATTAATATTATAAACAATTTCACAAGTAAAGGATACTTTATCCGTAAGAGTATATAATTAAAATCATTGTTTCAACCAACCCAGAAAGACCTTATAATAATATACACCTTTCTTGTAAAATTCACCAAGTAACGGGAAACTGACGTTAAGATACAGATCTTTAATGAGGAATCCTTTATTCGTCTTTCCGTTTATTTATAATCCATTTTTCTATAAAAGATATCGTAATAGTAATTACGAGGTATGACTTTCATTGTGTTTACAGATTATTTTCTCCTAACTAGGTTATTTAAAACGTTATAGGTATACGATCTTATAACACATCGACGATCTACTTATCGAGTCGTTCGACGACTTACATATACTAACTGATGACTGTAAACCTTAGTGTTAATGTTTCGAATAGTTCTTCATACCTTTTTTGTTGTACTTCATTATTGTCCTGTTTTATCTTGAGTTATTATGAGTAATTTTAATAGATACTTGATTTCGTACTTAATCTCGTCCAGACCCGAAGGGACCACCGAGTCTCCAATTTCGTAGACGGACGTTACACCCTCTGGACCCAAGCTAGGCACCCAACCCTTCTAGGGGACCTCTTCCTTTACCGTTGGGTGAGGTCATAAGAACGGACCACTTAGGGTGCCTGCCTCCTCGGACCACCCGATGTCGGGTGCCCCAGCGTTTCTCAGCCTGTGCTGACTCGCTGAAGTGAAGTATAGTTTAAGTCTTCCCTAATCCCGTATGTGTACTGTAAAGTCCACAAACTCAAAAAGACGACTAACGTTTAAACACTAGTCTACAAAACAAGTTGAGAACAAGGCAACCACTTTCCTTTTCTCCTCTTTTCCCTCTCCCTCCCTCCTCTCTCTTCCTTCCCCCTACCACTTTTACCTGGCAAGTCCATCTTTCCTCTCGTCTCCATCTCCTTCTACCAAATCTTTGGAGGGACGTCACCGGTGGCCTCGTTGGACACGAGGGGTGGGGTGGGGTGGGGTGGGGACGTCTTGTGCTCGTCCGAGGAGCAGACACGCGATATGTGTACGTTACACTAAAGTAGGTGGTTTTTCACGTTTAAAAAAGTCAAGTAATTTATGTGTCTTCCATATCTTTTCTGGAAGTCATATGGGTGTAATGTGAGTGTATATGTGTACGATGAATCTTTCTCGAAACCGTAGATTCATCACACCGATGGACCTTCCAAGTGTTGGTAGGTCACTTGATCGACTCGTAAAGATCCCCATACACGACGAACCAGACCGGTTATTGGGCAATCACCGTAGGTACTCGTTCCGACTCACTGTTTAGACCGAGACCCGAAGGGGTCTGAAAAACTCGAGGTAGGAACTCCCACTTTGCCTTCTGAGTTCTCAATCATCCTCTTCAAGAATTTGTTCGGTCTTTGAGAAGAGTCGAGTCATCCGATCGTTGTTACTCTATGGTAGTGTAAGGGGGGAGGGGGGTCTTTCCGATGTTGATTTCTGAGGATTATAGTTCTCGACCACTCTTACGTCTAGTTGACCTTCAGAGGAAGTAACGATCACTCTCGTATTTTACCACGTTGGTGAAACCTTTCGACAATCCGACGAAAGTTATATTAAGGTGAGGATCCATGTATGAATTTACGTCTACGGATTTTTTCTGGACATCTTCTAACCCGTACCACTGCTCAGTATTATCAAGTTTAAGTAAGGTAGACAAAGGAAAGAGACCCTATTACCTGACGGGTCCTGTCCCAAAAGAGTACCATCTCAGGTCCCCGTGGTCTTTCACCTCCTTCGAACGGAGTGGAGAACTTCGGGGTAACTCTTGGCTGGGTACCAGTGAAGTCAGGAAAAAGACAACCGTTTCGTAAGTGACTCGTAAATGATGTCTGAACTGAGAAGAGTCCGTAAAATTGGAAACTTTCACTTCACTTTCATAATTAGTGAATCAGCACAGACTGAGAAACTCTGGGGTACCTGACATCGGGAGGTCCGAGGAGACAGGTACCTTAAGAGGTCAGTTTTTATGACCTCACCCAACGGTAAGGGAAGAGGTCCCCTAGAAGGACTGGGTTCCTAGCTTGGACCCAGAGGACGTAACGTGTGTCTAAGGAATAGTGACTCGGTGGACCCTTCGGGTCTTTATAACATGTGAAGTGCTTAAACGTGTAGTAGGAACACGTTCCCAGTACGATTAGAAGAGACATAACAAGGTTAAAATCATATAGAGGACGATTTCGCTCGTGTTACTCCACTTATGTTACTAGTAGGGGAATATATCTACTTCTTTGACTCTCCCTTCAATTCGTTAAAAATTTCAATTCTTCAATTCGTTAAGTTCCTAGACTCACGGCTCAGTCAAGGTCTCGAGGAGTATGACTTGGTTCTAAATCTTCTGGGTTCCAGGACGGACGGGGGAGGACCGTGTCTCGGACCCCTCACTTTACTCAACTCCGTATTTAAAAATTTACCGAACTTTTTCAGTGAATTGGATAGACCGAAAGAACATATTTTACTTACAATGTAACCTAGAGATTCGAGTGAGGCCCATATTTAAATTACGGTTTCAAGACACTTGAGTCATCTTATGAACACCAATTGACTGTTGTCGACATTTACCTATTAGCCGATTAGTGATTTTCGTTCGGGTGTTTGATGGGGACTAAAGTTCGTTGATAAGAATTTCAAAGAAATACATTTTATCTATGGTTAAATTAAGAGTAAAAATTATAACTTATAACGAAAAACCGTCTAGGAAAGACCATCCTTTTTCATTAAGGAACATTTTTAATCTAGTTAAGAGGGACAATTACGTCCTAAAGCGAAGTTAGAAATTGACGTTTAATATCAAGGGTCCCTTCGTCTTCGTCCGAAGACCGGGTACCCAAAATGGGAGAAGTAAGACACCCACCCCCCACCAATCTTGTGTCAACTATGGGGTCCTCTCGAGGGAGACCCACAAGTGTACGTACGTTTAGGGTAAGGTCGTTCTCGTTCTCCTTCCCGACTTTAATATAGTGCCGGATAACAATGAATTTTATTGGAGGATTACAAGAGACTCCTAAAAAATTTTTTGTGAGGAGACTAGAGGGTTTTGTCTGAATGTCTGAATCTTTCGTCGATTAAAGATGGACAAACGTAATGTTATGACAAACCATTTTGTCCTATCTACCTACCCATTTACCCATTCGTCTACCCACCTACCCATCCATCCACCTATCCATCAACTTGTCCATTCATCTACCCACCCACCTACCAGTCTGACCTGTCTATCTGTCCATTTATGTGTACGACATGGTTACAGTCCTTACGGAAAAGGTAGGGTGAGAGAAAGTGGATTAATTGGGGATTAATGTACAGTCAAGAGGATAGTTTGTAACGAGGGAGGTTCTTCGGAAGGGACTAAGGGGTTAGTTCCAGTCTAGGGAAGCGACAGGAAAGTACCATGTCGCAAGGAAAGAAGTCTCGTGATTAGATATACATCAATACGTGACAGTCATGTTAGTTCATCTACAAATTACAACTATAGGAGTAGGTCCGACATGTAAGGTACTCTTGTCCCTCGTACGCACTTGACTTTCCCTTTTTTCACTTGTTGGTTTCGTCCGATACTCGAAACTTGAAGTAATATTTCTCCAAAGACGACATTAGTATCTTGACGTCATAAATTCTTTTCTTCTTTGGAAGTTTCAGTTTACCATGAGTGTCTTACTTTCTTAGTCTCAAGACTCCCTTGGACACCAAGTTGGAGGGTGTGTTACATCCTTAGAGACGTAACATTACTCTAAACTGGACATACTTGTTTCACCTACTTGTTTCACATATTAAGAAAAGCCTCATCCGGAAATGAAGGAACCCTCTGTAGTAAACGACACCAATGGGACTTTGGGATTCTGATTCTAAATCAAGTGTAGTCACTGCTAAAATGAGAACACGAAAAAGTTAGTTAATCATTAAGATAGATAGGGTCACGTTCCGTAATCCCTACACACGCATACACACGTGAGTATATAATTAATGCACCTTTAGTTCAAAAATGGTTACTTTAGTAAATTTCACGCGGTTTCACAAAGTGAGAAATTTCCTTAAAATTCTATTTAAGATCTGATAAAATTTGAAATCCAATAGACTGGGGACTATACACATGAAGTTCAGATCTAAAAATTAGATCGAAAGACTTTTACTCTGTGTGGAGATCGTGACCTAAAATGTTTCTTCTCTAAGGAGTTTTCCTACTGACCCTCGTCAAATAGTATTATGAATTATCTACCTCTAATTTGACCAAGAGGGATCATACAGGGTCTTCTGTTGGGACTCAAGGAGGGAGGACGAGACAGAGCCCAATCGCTCCACCTCTCAGGTAGGAGGTGAGTCTGGACTTGGACGTCGGGTCGATGTTACCACAGGTAGATGTCTACGGATGCTCCTGTCGAACGCACCGTACACCTCCTAAGTAGACTCACAAGAATCCTTTACTCGAGTAGTCGATAAGGGACTTGGACTACGGTCGGTGTGCTGAACATCGTTCCTTCTCTGATTACACTAGTTGGGACACTCACGTCCGTCGTGACACGGGCTAGGACCTCTGGCTGCAGTACCAACCAGATGTTCGACTCGTGTCGTCAGGAGGAAAGGAAGCGATCTCCGACCCGATCCCACCTGGACACTCGGTCGAGACCCCACTCTTCCCTTCCGACGATCCCCTCAGAGTCGATTCTACGAGGAGGAACTATTTTCCTCTTTCCCGACCTTTCTCTGCGGGAAAGAGAGGTAAGGGAAGTAGGAACAAACCCTGTGACAGGACAAAACCCTGTGACAGGACACTCTTGTACTGAAAACCTCAATACTATAGGTAAGACGTGACACTTTCCTCCATAATGACTGTGTACTTATAGTCTTAGGTCTCGTGTTTGTAGTCCAGAGTTCACTGTAGCACCTCAGTCTCGTGGTTAGGACCCCGGAGCGTATAGGTTCTTTTACTTATTTACAGAAGTACCAAAGTCGGTGACAATTAGGTCGAGAGTTGATGGCCATTGGTTTACGTGAGGACTATGTTTAGTGTCGTATCAGTTATAAAATATAGTCAGACCGTGTAGTGAAAGAAGTTTTAAGAAAACATAGGTACTGGAGCAAGTTAGAACGGTTGTTAGGACTTTCCTTTATCGCGTTAATGATAATAGAGAGTAAAATGTTTATATCTTTGATCCTAAAACTCTCTTAATCAGAATACACTTTTTTTGTTTTTCTTTGTTCTAATTTTGTCTAAGTTCTGAAGCGAAATCAGGTACCGCTTGATACCAGGGACCCCGTTTACCAGTTGACCGTTTGATTCTTACGNCCCCCCCCCCCCCCCCCGCCCTTTACTTTGTCATTATAAAACACTGTGTTCTTTTAATGTACTTTAAAGTTTACAATTATGGGTATTCATTTCGAAATAACCTTTTGTCAGTACGAGTAAGTAAACGTATAACAAATGCGGACGAAATCACGAAGTCAATGTCTTGACTCAGTGACTTTGTCTGAGATACCGGGTGTCTCTGATTTTATAAATGATGGACCGGGAAATGTCCTTTTCATACGAGTGGGGACCCAATCATGATAATACGGGTGAGTTTTTTTGAGTGCAAGGTTATTTTTGACACAGTTCGTAAATCCTGTGTTATAAAATGTAGGGTGGTGTCACTATACTCCAAACCAAATGAAACCAAACGACAAACAGAAAAAAAAAAAGTAGTAGACTTATATTGGATGACTGTCGAAGTATTAGGGGTCTGATGGGTCTATCCTCGTCCCTTTACAGAACTGGTTGACGATTAATTAGTCAGACCGAATTTAAGAGGGGAGGCATTTGTGGTCTCGTGTAGACAAATTTTGTTATAAAACTACTTTGTCAGGGAGTTAGTATTTCTTTTTTTGATTGTAGGGTCAGTACGGTCCGACGTCCTCACAAAGAAGAGACTCTTACCGGTAGTGTACTCACAGTGACTTAGTACGATTTGAACCACGATTTGTATGTCTGAAGGAGACACCGTTTTAATACCCGTTGGTATTATACATTTAGTTCCAATACGTTTAGTATTTTTCGTCTATATTTCGTTTATGTAGTAAAATAAAGTATTCAGAAAAGAACAAACCTAGAAATATTGTATTGTACATTAGTAGTTATATCAAGTGACTCTTTTATATATGTTTGCAGTATGTTATGGATCATGTATAAAACACGAGTTTTTGATCAACTTGGACTTTAAGGTACTTAGTACTCTTCCTTTTAAAAATTTGGTGAATTAACAATTTTATCTAAAAAAAATTTCATACGTAGAAATCGTGTATTTAAACTCCTTGGTCGTCAGATGATTTTAGGTAGACTTTTATTCAAAAAAGAGTGAGAACACCGAAACCAAATTTGCTGAAGTATCTTGGGGATTTGTACGGAATTTTCTATGTTACGGTCGAGATAAGGTCGGTTGTACCAAAACGGTACAAATATTTGGAAACGTAACAATATTGTGTCTCTGTCGTGCGATTAGATATTTCTACGAAATTCTCAAAATTTAATTTTAATATGAGTGGGGTGATAGTAGTTCGTTTCCGAACTCAAGAGGTACTATTTTCCAAGAAAAATCCTGTAATCTCGAGATCCGAGGGACAGTGGGTCTCTTGAGTTACAAAACTCACATAGACGAGGAAGACGACGGACCAAGGCACCATTAATCGTCCGAGAACCTCGACCCGACTGTAGAGTACACTATCTTCATATGATCGTTTCTTCATTTGTGGTTGTCGACACAAGTGAGGTCGTTACAAGTTTGGAATTCGACTCCCTTTCACGACTTAGTATTTCCTTGTTTGACTCCCTATTATTCAGAAAGTTTTAAGATTGTTTCCTGGATTTCCAATGTAGGCTATCCTGGTTGGTAGGTTTTCATTTCCCCGACAGTTTATACGTCTGAAAAGTTACGATTATCAACTTGCACAAGAAAGAAAGGATCTGTTTTCGAAAAAACATTACTGACGTTTAAGAGACCTTCTTGACTATTTTCAATTCAGTAAAGTCAGTACAGACTGGGAAACACTGGGGTACCTGACATCGGACGGTCCGAGGAGACAGGTTCCCTAAGAGGTCCGTTCTTATGACCTCACCCAACGGTAAAGGAGGAAGTCCCCTATAAGGACTGGGTTCCTAGCTTAGACGTAGAGGACACCGAGGACGTAACCTCCGTCTAAGAAATGGTGACTCTGTTACCCTTCTTGATTATTCTTAGGTTATTAACACAAGGGACCCTTACCTACCGAATTTCCACCGTCCCCTCTTTCTTAGTGAATAGTTACTTTGGCGGAAACACGGAAAACTTTCAACATTGTACACGTCCATATTAGATCAGTTCATTAACGTATTAAATTAATGTAAAAATTTTAATGTATGATGTGTGGTGTGTCCGGCGTTTATCTAGTTTCAATGATTTTCGTGTGTTACGTTCAAAACTGAAATTTACTTTAAGAAGGGTAGTAAATTGTTTATGGTAAATACACTCCGTCTTCTACTTTACCACTCTGTCGTAGTGGTTGAGTTGTCGGAGTTTAAACTCGTTTGAGACCCTCTATCACCTCTTGTCTCCTCGGACCGTACGACGTCAGGTCCCAGTGTTTCACTTTCACTTTCACCGAAACAGCACAGGCTGAGAAACGTTGGGGTACCTGATATGTCAGGTACCTTAAGAGGTCCGGTCTGATGACCTCACCCCCTCACCCATCGGAAAGGGAAGAGGTCCCCTAGAAGGGTTGGGTCCCTAGTTTGAGTCCAGAGGGCATACCATCCGTTTAAGAAATGGTCAACTCGGTGGTCCCTACGGGTTCTTGTGACCTCACCCATCGGATCGGGAAGAGGTCGTCTAGAAGAGCTGGGTCCTTAGCTTGGTTCTAGAGGACGTAATGTCCGTCTCAGAAATGGTCGACTCGACGGTCCCTTCGATGGTGACAGTGTTTCTCAGCCTGTGTTGAATCTCTGACTTGCTGTTAAAAATACGATCTATCATTCCTATGTTTTTATTTTTTATACCAACGATGGGAACGTCTTATTAACCAGTTTACGTACGTTCGTTAACATAAATTACCCATGTTTCAGGTGTCCTGTCGTCTTCCTGTGAGTTATTTGTGACCCTGTACATAAGAGTTTACACATAAAGTCGGAGGACGTCAGTAGAACTCTATGACAAATTGGGTCCTTGTAACAACAAGGACAAGTTGTAACACTCCAGGAGAAAACCTTAGTCAAACGTTCGAGATAGTCAACAGACAACGGTCTTGTCACCACACATTGTTGGTGTTTTGGGGTCATTGTATGTTTTCCTTCATAAATAACGAGTAGAGACCTCACTAGTCTTTCCGTCGAGACTACTAGAAATGATCCGAGTAAATGTACCCACCCCTGTCCCTCCCATCCTCAGTCGACCGATAGTCGACTGGAACCGACAGTGAACAGAGGGTGAGAAGTAATCCGAACGGGTTCACACAAGAGTACCAATTACCGTCTCCAAACTATCTTAGTCACTCCAAACTATCTTAGTCACCTTTGTATAACCGGAGAACCCAGGGTGTGAGTTTTCACCGTTGGGAGTCATGGTAACGTAAAGTCACCGGTTTTGTTCAGTGTTGCGACCAAGTCTAAGTTCCCTACCCCTTTACCTGAGGTGAAAATATCACTGCACTGTTTCTCGTACCGATGTCTCTTCTCACTTCTTAACTCGGGTAGTGACGTTAATTGGTGGCCAAATACGGTCTCCTCGTCAGAGATTTAGACAGAGAGATCAGAGGTAGTGATCTTAAATAAAGTCTACTGAACCAGAAACAGGGGTTAATTTAGGTGGAAGTTTTAGGTCAATTAACGGTGGTGACTTATCTCCTTACGATCGAGTACGGAAAAATACAGGGAACTGTTGACGGTCGTGTTCCGGAACCCTTCCCTTTACGGACTTGCTAAATATAACCTACTTGTTTATGTAGGGGTGTAGGATTTTCACGAAACTCGTTATCGACGTAGGATCCGACGGCAGATACCCCAGCGTCTCAGCCCGTGCTGACTTCGCTGAATCGTCGTCGTCGTCCTGTACGTCAGAGGAGTCCACTGGTAAATCTTTACCTACAGTGTAAAATTGTACAGTCACAAGGACACAAACATACTTTTTCACTAGGTAATGTAAATCCAGTCCGAAGGGACCACCGAGTCTACCAATTCTTAGGCGCTCGTCACGCTCTCTAGGGTCAAACTAAGGACCCAACCCTTCTAGGGGACCTTGTCCCGTACCGGTGGGTGAGGTCATAAGAACAGACCTCTTAGGGGTACCTGTCTCCTCGGACCTCCCGATGTCAGGTACCCCAACACTTCTCAGCTTGTGTTGACTCACTGATTCGTGTCGTGTAAATCCAGTATAAGGATGATAGTTGTAACATTTCGGGTACGAAATAAGGTGAATGGAATGAAAATGGAAAACAAAAAGTGAGTCTACAGATTTTTCGTGAAAGTTTGGAAAGTAGGTAATAAAAAACTTATTACTTCAGTAAGATGTTTATACGAGAAGGGATTTGAATACAACCCATATAATACGTGACTAGAACGTGACCGACCTCTTACTGAGACTTCTCCTATTGTTATTGGATAGAATCCCCAACAAAACGTTTTTCAATGTACTACCTAAGGAGTTTCTTACCAGACGTTTACACGAAAAACATCAGAATTAAGAAATGTAAAGAGTTCGACCGAAAGAGAGTGTCTTGCGGGTCGTGAAGTGTATACCAACCGGTCTAGGACGACCTCCCATTTAATACGGGGTCCTCAGTCACTTAAAGAACCACCTCCATGATTAAGAAAAACCCAGTGATCCCAAGGTGAATCTCGTGACGTCCTCCCGTCAGTAAATAGTTTATCGTGGAGTCGTCGGTCTTCCATAATGTACGTCGTATTTAATAAGGGTCCCTCAGGAAATACTTGAGCCTTTTAGACCAAATAATAGAGGGGATGAGTGTGTCTATGAAGTGTGTCTTAGGGACACTTTCTCTCTTGGTCGTTCTCTTTTATCCACTCCGATCTTCAAAGGATTCGAGGACGTCGAACAGTCCCTGTCTCGAGGTTAGACTAGACGGACTAGGAACCTGACCGAAGGACCATTGGTCCAGAGTCCTAAACCCCGAGAGTAAAACTTCAAAGACGATTGACCCTCCTCCACTCTGTTTACTCCACGGATCCTACGATTTCCTCTTCGGAACCGAGGAGGGCATCAGAACCGGGACGACGACTAAGTTGCTCCCTCAGAACCTATTAACGAATCTTCTTCGGTGTTTTAAGTGTGTATACAAATGACGACGACGACGACGATTCAGCGAAGACAGTACAGGCTGAGACACGCTGGGGTTTCTGCCGTCGGGTGGTCCGAGGGGGCAGGGACCCTAAGAGGTCCGTTCTTGGGACCTCACCCAACGGTAAAGGAAGAGGTTACGTACTTTCACTTTTCACTTTCACGTCGGCGAGTCAGCACAGGCTGAGAATCGCTGGGGTACCTGACGTCGGATGGTCCGAGGAGGCAGGTACCCTAAAAGGTCCGTTCACATGACCTCACCCCACGGTAACGATCGAAGATAATTTAGACATTTATAAAAGATTTAATAAATAAACCGACACGATCCAGAATCAACGCCATACTCCCTAGCGTGGACCCAGGGGGACGTAACGTTCGAACGTCAGAATGAGTGACCTGGTGGTCCCTTTAGGGATTCAGGTATTTATGACTACTCCTAAGTAATCGACAAAAGGGTGTTACTCCTTTTCACCTTTTCCGTTACCCCCTCCCCTATACTACCGTCTCTTCCGACAGAAGAACAAAACAACGGTTTTAACCTTTACCAGTTTAGCAACCAGATAAAATCCGGTTTCCTCTTCGGTCCAACTTCAGACACACTACGTTAATTATACACCGTTTCGCCAGGGGACCGTACAAAACCGAACTTCCAGGTTTACGACTCAGGAACGGGGTCGTAGTTGGTAGCAGAAGTCGTCATAGAGGTCGATAGCGGACACAAAATGTAGAAATCCTTCTGAGGTCTTCGAGACGTCGTTCGTACTACACCAGCTTTTTCCTAATCCTACGTCCCCAGAACTAAGGGGTGAGTTTAGAGAGAGTTGTATAGAAACGCGGAAACACTACTTTACGACACATGGGTGACAGATTTCGGTTTATGTCACCTGATGATTCCTCCCGCCCCCTTTACAGGAATCACAACACGAGAAGGACCTTCAAGACGATGAGAGATCCGTACACACAAGTCAGTAAGTCGGTACAGACTGAGAGACACTGGGGTGCCTGACATCGGGAGGTCCGAGGAGACAGGTACCTTAAGAGGTCCGTTCTTATGACCTCACTCATCGGTAAGGCAAGAGGTCCCCTAGAAGGACCGGGTCTATAGTTTGGCCTCAGAGGAAGTGACCGTCCACCTAAGAAATGGTGACTCGGTGGAAACTTCGGGAGACGATGAGACGTACAGACGATTCAGCGAAGTCAACACAGACTGAGAACCGTTGGGACACCTGACATCGGGTGGTCCGAGGAGACAGGTACCCTAAGAGGTCCGTTTTTATGACCTAAAGGAGGAGGTCCTTTAGAAGGGGTAGGTCTCTAGCTTGGGTACAGGGACACCAAGGACGTAGTTGTCCACCTAAGGAATGGAGGCTGGGTGGACCTTCGGGAGACGATGAGACTTTCCACTATTGACTGAAGAAAAGTTTCGAAACAAGGGGTAAACCGGTCTGTAGTTGGAGATGGTGGTTATTTCTCAACTTGACTAAAGAGACATAAACCTGAATAAAGAACGGAGTCGTTTTTTATGATTCAGGGTCAAAGTTTCTTTTTACTATGTTATGTAGGGGGTACATGAGGGGTGACGACAGGAATTTCGTGTGCACGTTTACAGTCACGTGAGTGTCTGTGGTCACTTCAGTAGACTAGGGTGCAAAAGAGCTATCATTCTCACACAGTGAGTGAGTCTCTTACTAGAACCTATTCAGTGAATTGGGAGAGACGGAGTCAAAAGAGAGGACCATTTGACTCTAATCGGATATTCGAAGTCCACGAAAAGTCGAGACGACGACGACGACGATTCAGTGGAATCAGTACAGGCCTTAAGGGATTAAGATATCCACTATATCAAGGACTCTCAATGTTGAACTTGGATTGACCTTAGTCGTTTCATGTCGGAAGTCCGGTTTAGGATGGATGGTGGAGGAAAACACACCAGACTCCTGATTCCTATCAAAAGTTCAAAATTTACCAACTTCTCTTTTTTATTTCTCATCATAAAGTGCTGTACACTTTTAATGTATTTTAAGTTTAGAGTTACAGGTATTTATTTCGATATACCCTTGTGTCGGCACGGACAAGTAAATGTACAATAGGTACCGACGAAAACGGTATGTTCCCATCTCAATTCACCGACGTTCTCTTTGACATACCGGACGTTTCGGATTTTATAACGGAGATAGATGGGTTTTCTCGGACGGGAAATGTCTTTTTCAAACGGTTTGGATTGAACTTCGGTGATCTGGGAAACGTCTCATTCTCAGACGACCTTGGGAGAATGGACTAATTCAAAATAATGGTCCTTTCTTCTGAGGGTATTTCATTAGGATTCTTTGTTTTTGTTTTAATAGCCATTAATCCGTTAAACTAGGGATATTTTCTTTGACGACCTTTAGTGACTATTTAGATGGTACAGTTACAGTCTTAGTTAAAGAATTCTCTTTGTTAAATGAGGTTTCTTCAATAGATGAAATGTTAAATCAGAAATGTTTCTTCGGTTACGTCAGACGAAAAAGGGAACAAGACAAAAAAAGAGAAAAGATTCACCAAACTTCCTATCTTGTAAATAGAAAGAAAATACTCATTAGCATAGTAACCCCTTTTACTGACAATTTCTCACTCGCTCGTACTCTCTTTAGGGACGGGTTATTTCACCACTGAAACTTTTCCTTTAACGGGACAAGGTCACTACCTAAGCCAGAGTCGGTAGTACTGGGTGCAATACTCCTTCAGGTCCCTGGGCCCAGGACCGGGAATGTCCGTTTCGTCGACGTTCCGAGGGGACCCTCGAGTGGTCCTGAGAGACACTTCCCGGTTTCCGACGGGACGGTGGGGTGGCGGGGAGGTCCAACGTCGAGCGTCATGACTCAGACGTTCCTGGGGATGTGGATCGGACCTTACAAGGGGGAACCGAGGGGTAGGAGAGGCGGATGATGGGGATAGTTCGGGGTCAAACTCAAGGTTTATACCAGTATGAGTTCCGGGTATCGGAGTCCTATAGGACATAAGAAATAGTAAAAAACAAACACAAAAGAGAAGGAGGGTTCTTAGACGGACGTTACGTCCACTGGACCTAAACTAGGGACCCAACCCTTCTAGTGGAACCCTTCCCTTTCCGATGGGTGAGGTCATAAGACCGGACCTCTTGAGGTTCCTGACATATCAGGTACCTCAGTGTTTTTCAGCCTGTGCTGTCTCGGTGAAAGTGAAAGTGAAAAAGAGAATGGGACGTGAAGCCCGTGGCCCTCGCGGGTACTAAAACTGTAGAAAGTCCATTTCTAGGCTTTACTCAAGACTACTTCTACTGCTATTACCACTTTACCCTTTAATCGTTCCACTGCTTGAGAAAAAAAGAGTTTCTCTTCTACTCTACAAACTTGGTATGAACGGAGAGAGGACTCAAAGACCGTCCCAAAAGGTCTACTCTCCGACTCCAGATTCCTGTGACACTCTAAAGAATCGTCACACACCGATAATGAAATAGTCCCCTGGTAGGTAGATAAGTCGTGTTTTCATTAAGAGAAGACGTGCCGTTTAACAAGAGCAGACCTGCTACAACTCCTTGTAGTTTAGTTTGTATGGAAACAGAGGACCTCTTTCCTCTTCTCCACCTGTGTCTCGATAACCCCCCGAGATGAAGGTCATAGACCCCTGAAACTCTACCATTGTAGTCCGGTAGGGGAACACGGGTTCTGTGACTTACGAACGAAGGACCGTCAGTGAGACCTTCGTCGAAACAAAGAGTAACAGACACTTCCAGATTCTAAAAACAGTTATAGTTAATATCATGAAAATTTATAACCCGAAATATCACCCCCTAGAACTTTTTCAAATCTGAAAAAGTGGAGAAGACATCAGCAACCTTACAACATTAGTAGATTTTTTACAAGAAAGTTTTGATTGACAAACGAAATTGAGATTCAATTAAAATATGAAGGAAAATATAATGATAAATTCTATTAAGTTTTCCTAAATTACAAAACCTTTTCAGACTCAGGATCTTGGATAGTTTTATCCATTCGGAGAATCAAACCGAGCGTTTTTCTTAGTAGTATAATTACTAATAATAGTAGTAATCCCCTTTCTTTTGATTGACCATGGAGTTGGGACCGACGTGAATCTTGTCGAATTTTGTTTTATGGTTGAGGACCCGGGGTGGTGGGTTCGTTAAGTGTAAATTAACGGGTCCTTGTTCCGGCTCCGTACCCATACACAAACGTTAGAGGGGTCCCAAGGCGAACGGTCCATTTTTAGTGTAGACTCGTGGAGTGTATATGGAGATAATACCGTAAATAGTAAAATATGATACTAATGAACACATGTACGGAGGGAGAGGAATCTCTACCATTCGAAGGTCTCTTTCTCCTCAGTATAGAATAGATAGGAACTCAGAACATCATCTGTCTCCAAACAATTTGAGGGTTCACGGACGGTAATTGTGTCGAGGAAGACCCACGGGTTTAGGACACGTCTCTTCCGTTTCTCCTTGAGATCCTTCATAGAATTCACTTCTACCGGTCAGAACCTTGGTGCTCTGGGTTGTTGCATCTGTACCCACTAATCAGGCCCTTATTCTTGGACTGATTCCAGACAACACGCGGTCCCACAGGTCATTGGGCATACAGGACTGACTTTTCGAGAGTCAGGTAGAGCTCGTGGATCGATCACGGGTCACCCCGGTTATTCTAGAAGAGTGACTTCCTCAAATTTACACTCTAGTTGTCTCTCGACTCGTCAACCATCGTCCTCGTCTTCGGTTCTCTGTGGGCCTCTTTTTGTCTCTCTCTCCTCGACTTAGTGCAACCGCCGAGTTCCCTGCCGTCTACGGACACCGAGTCCCCCCGTCGTTCTATTGGGTCAGTGTCTCGGCCTAGGACTTACTGGAAGGTCAAGGACTTGAAGTTAGGTCAAAAGCACTCCGGACCGACCCACCGGAAAGGCCTTCCGAAAAGTCTCTGTGCACCGACTCATCACTTCTAAGGCCAGTCGGAAGGAAGGTGTCAGTTGAGGGTAATGAATCCCATTTGAGTCACCATAGACACGAGACGTTACGGGAGTTTTAGGGTCAGCCGTGTTAGGGGTCCCAGATCGTGAAACGGACCGTGTTGTCGCTCGTGATTTAGTAACGTTCACAAACCTTCCGTCCTGGTAGGGGTCACCTTTTCGGAAGTCTTTTACTTCTTTAGTAAGTGTCACTTCTTGTGACCGCTCCCAACGGAAGTTTAAGGTTTTTGTCACAATTTCATCCTATTCATATAATTCGAATCGGGTAAAAGTTTGGGTAGATGCAAAGATGACATTAGGTAGTTTCCTCCTATACAGTGTAAGACGTCTTGAGGTCATCCGTAGGATTAAAGTCGATTCCATACAGACCTACTGAACTAAAAGTGAGGCGAATTGGAATTTAGTACCATTGTAATTATTGTTAAAAGGAGGGTGCGATTGGAGTGACTGTTTTGAGGTTCCATCGACTATCAACAGAAAGTTCTGCAAATCATTATACCCGAGAAGGGGGGTGTGACGGTGTGTGTTAAGGGGACAGATAACAGACATAGTCAATGAGGTGGTTGTGTATGAGGAGTTGTCGGCCTACTCAGTATTTTATTCTCCATGTACCTACATTTGACTCGGACAAATACGAGAGGGACCGGGGTCGATTATTTTATCTTCTCCAGGGTGACTTAAGTCCAGGTCACCGAAGGCCTTTTGTCCAAAGACGAATCGTTTCTGTATGGAATGAGTCATGTAATAAAATTTCCATCTCGATTAAAGTACGGGACCCACTTACGTTGCCTAAATACCCCTCTCAGTACACGTCCCACACATTCCTGAACGGGAGGAGTGCAGGAGATGTTTTCTTCCGAGACCGCGCAGACCACCACTCGTTTGGTTGTTTTCCTTACGGATTTTCCAGAGTGTCTCTAGTCCTTACCCGCGACCCAGGGACGAGTGACCTTTGAGTCGTGGGTTTCGTCACGAACGAATCCAGAGGGTAGACGTAAAAGCTTTTATGTTCGTCCAAATCAGGTTGGAGGGGGCTGGACAAGGGTTAGTTCACTAGAATGCGGAGACCTTAACCCTAGGACTTACATACACAGATGGGGTGCAGACCATAATATAATGTTGTCGTACTTTTACCTCGGATCCTGGCTCCTCGCCGGTCGGAGTCTTCGGAAGAAGTAACGGACGGCACATTATGTACTATACGTTTCGGAGACTGAAGTCGGTCGTCTATACACCTCTGGCGCAACCGGGATCGTACCCCCGATTTGATTACACACAAATCCAGTCTTTCGCTTAGTCTTTTCGGTGACCTCCCGTGCAGTGCCTCACTCTCGGGATATTTAAGACGAAGTCAGAGTCGCAGGGGACCGTTTATGAGCCGAAGGGAGGGACCCGGCGACGCGTAGAGAGGAAGCATCACGACCTCTTGAGGCCGGTCGTCGTCGAGAGGAGCGGTGACGGAGGACGGGACGTCTTTTCGGTCTTTCGATCTGTAGCTCCACCTTCCTTTCGGAAGCTGTCCGCGCTCCTTTCGGGTCACGTCGAGAGGTGAGCTGTCTCGGGCCCGAGTCTCTCGATCCGCGCTCCCGCTTCGGGCCGCGCCCGCGGCGCCAGTTCAAGCCTAACGGGGGAAGCCAACCAGGCGCGTCTCGAGGCGTGTAAGGAGGCCTAGAAGGGCCGCTCCTCCTTCGCGCTCGGGCCGGCGCAGAGGTGCGCGACTCGAGAGAGAGGGACGTGGGGCCCCTCCCCGGGGAGCGCAGTGGGTGAGCGTGGGCCTCGGGGGGCGAAGCCCTCGAGCCCGCGGAGGAGCGACAAGAGGAAAGGGAGGGGCGGTTGCGGCGGCGAGCTGGGGAGGGGAGGGCCCCGGGGCGCGGAGGGGAGGGGGTGGGGCCGGGGGCCGGGCCCGAGAGGTCCTGGTCGGACGCGAGGACCGCGGGAGTACAGAAGCGCCCTGAGAGCCGCGGCCAACTGCACCACAGAGCAAGCCTAAAGGTCCGGTCTGGAGTCGAGGCCGCCGTCGTAGTCGGGCCGGGCAGAGCACGAGAGGCCGCGCCGCGGGGTTCTTCCGCGTCTCGCGCCGGCGGCGCCGACTTCGCGGGCGGCGCGGGGCGCGGGCGCGCCGGCGCCGACTCTCGCGCCGCGCGCGTCGGGACAGTGGGGGGTTGGTTCCGTCGCCGCCGACGAGCCTGGAACGGAAGACCCCCACGCCTCTCGGCCGCCCCCTCGACAGCCGTAGGGAGCGGGAAGAGTGCCGCCGCCGCCGCCGCCGCCGACCTCGGAACCGGCGGCGGAGGTCGCACGGGAGGGACGGCCCTTGCCGGGGTCCTAACGCTTGAGCGCGGGGATTGGACGACCCGCCCCGAGGCGCGAGGACGGGAGCCGGGCCTACCCAGAGGACCGACCCTGAGCCCCGAGGACCTCAATTACAGGTCGACCCCCAGACGCCTCTGGCCTAGGCTCCACTCACCCCCTCTCCCGGATTCCCCTCCGCCCGCGCCGCCCGACGCCCCGCGCCGCCCGACGCCCCGCGACCTCTGTCTCCCCCCGCGCCGACCTGGAGTCTTGCCCGTCACCCAGATCTTTCTCTTCTCTGATTCTCCCTTGGCTCTGTGACCCTCCTGTCTCTTTCTCTTCAATGTGACCTCTGTCCGACCGGAACGTCTCCCCGTCAAACGGAAAGGTGCACCCGTTTCTAGAGACCCCAGGGAGTACGGAGAGAGATCTGGGGCTCCATAAGCTGTCCCTGTCAAAGGGAGGGGCTGAGCCGCCCCGCGAGAAGACAGTTCAGGACCCTTCCACGGCCCGACCCTAGCAGAAACTTGGGTGGTGACGGTTTCAACCCAGGAGACACCTCCGCGACGACGTATCTATAGTAATGACCCCACATTGAACAAAACCAGACAAGGCTCCCTTTCACATCCGGGGCCCTCCCCGACGATGATTTCCACGACTCTTGGATTTTTGTCTCGCGAGTAGAGGAGACCTCGGCAGACCGTTTAGATGTAAGGAGCGGGAAAAGACTTGGGCCAATGAACGTACTCGGGCGTTAAAGTTGATTGGTAGGGGCAGCTCCAATTCGCTCCCCGAAGGCCCTATCGGGTCCTGGACCCAGAAGCAGAGGTTGTCTGAAAGCTCGGAGTTCCAGAGGGGATGCGGTAGATTCACTACTAAACTTACTGGCGAAAAGAGGACGTGAGAGACGGTGGAGGGGTCAATTGTAAGAGGTGGTGATGGAACGTGTTGGAGTCCCGACTAAAGCGGCGGAAAACCAAAGGTCGGGGAGAGCCCCGCCCTTTATTGAAAGGCGCCTGGAGGGGTCGGAAGACCGCGGAGGGACCAAAGCCGCCACCGTTTGGCCAGACGTCTCGTCTGCGCGCGTGAGGCCCCCTCGACGGGTTGGGCCACGAGCGTTCTAAAAACGAGTAACCACCCCCGTTTGTGTTGAGAGGACCCGCGACGGCGCCTATACAATCTCGCGTGAGCTGAGAACGTGTCATAAAAGCTACAAGTGAATTCATGAGGTTCCTTCTCTACGATGACGATTGGAGCGCGTGCGTGGAGATGGGCGTTTCGAGGTTACGCTCGAAGACCCGAAGGCGGGTAGGCGCTGGCCCAAACGTGACTCAAAGCGGTATAGAAGCGAAACCGTCCCAAGTCCCTGTCATCGCGGAAATGTTGTTCACAGTCCACAGGCTCCTCGGGCGTCGCAGGGGTCGGGTAAGAGCGTTCCCCAAGCCCACGTAAGACCTAGACTTTGTGCCGGAGCCCGGGAACTGGGTAAGGGTCTGACAGACGTCTTTCGCACCGAGTAAGAAAAGGGATGACGCCAGAACCCGGGTTGACTCATTCAGGTGGCAGTCAAGTCCTATGTTCCGTGTCGACTTTTCGTTATGTAGAAAGTCGTTGAAGACAGGCATAAGGCTTTCTTTCGGAGGCTCAATGTCGCGCGGGGGTGGGTAGGTGAGGGCGGAGGGAAAAAGAGGGGGACTCTGGACCTAGAGCTCCCGTTTGGAGGGTCGGACGGTCTGTGCCCTTTCACGCCCCCGTGACCGCCGCCCTCGCGAATGGGCGCCACTCCGACAGTGGCTCTGCGCCCCCTCCCTCCCCCTCAAGTTTTTGGTCCAACGGCTCTTTGGTCGAATTCACTTCGCCCATCTCTTTTTAGGCCCTCTCTCCTACTTCTCGCCCTCCTCTCCTACTTGTCGTCCCTACGACCACTCCTATAGGTTTTCAAGGCCCCCATTAAACCTAAGCCTCTCCTAACCCCCCACCACCTCTCGCAAGCACGTCGCCAAGATATGAATTTCACCGTTCCGTCGGCGGGCCGGCGCACCCGCGAAACCCTGAGGCCGCCAAAGACCACGGGGGACCACGACCCTTGAGTCTTCGCGGGCCGCCGCTCAGGGCGTCAGGCCGAGGGACCCCGCAGGCAGGAAAGGCGGGGTCCGGACTCCTAGTGGTCCACGGCCACGGGCGCTGGAGGGGAAAACGAGACGACCTGCGTCTCTCCCTGGTCGGACACCCCATGGCCTTGCCCACGCCCCCGTGGATCGCCTCCTCTAGAACAAATAATGGCGTACACCGTCACGCAACCCGTCAACCGCGCGCATCGTCTCCGACGGCCAACGCCGTCTTTGTGCAGCCTGTCTACACGAAACTCTTTCGCTATTTCTCTGGCTGTCCCTTCGGCGACCCACACAACCCCCACCCCCACACCCCTGGGGTGACCCTAGACCCTTTTTGGAGGGGAATCTGGCGACAGGTCTGAGGGAGGCGGGCCGTTTGTGGCCCTTGATGTTTCGGCGAGACTGATGTCGGACGCGCCCGCCACGAGTCTCCCTTCTTCTGCGGGAAGAGCGGGCGCCCTCCACCCGCTCGAGAAAAGTTGGCCGTCTCCCGCCCCCGCCCTCGGAGGAAACCTGCTCCGCCCCTCAAAAGGAGACACAGGAGAAAACGGTCGAAGCAGTGTGAACATTAACTCCTAGAGGTGCAGGTTAAATTTTTTGGGAGGCGGACGGTTCGTCTTTTTTTCTTCTTTTTTTTTTTTTTTCCTTTTTGGGAGAATTACTCCTTCCCTTTGGACCACGGAGACAGCGAAGGACGGCCGCCCGTGGCGCTAAACCCTGTCGCGTAATTGGCGCGTGGAAGGACGGGGAGGCCCGTCGGTCTGTCAAGCGTGCGCGGCCGCTAGACCGTGGGCCCGCTCCCCCGTCCTCCGGAGCGCAAAGGCGCAGCGGAGACGAGCTCGCGGAGTGTCCCGAGAAAAACGTGCCGGACCCACTCCACAACGGACCCCGGGGGCGCGGAGTTGGGTCTCGGAAAGGAAAAGGGGCCGAAACATTTGGTCGGTCCCCCCGTACCTCGCGGCCCTCGGAGTCCCAAATCCTCAAGCACCAGAGATGTCTGAGGGGCTCGGGTTGTCGACGCATCGCTTGTTTGTCTGGGGGTTCCTTACCTTTTACGTAAGCAGAGGCGTCGCCACCCTCCACCGCCAGCTTAATTTGCGAAGGGCCCCACCGGACGTGCTCTTGGGGCTCCCGCAAGACCCATCTCTACCCCCACCCCCGCCAACGACCTTCCCTCCGCCCTCGAGGACCGCTGACTACCTCTCCTTGCCCCAGCTCCAAAAATGAAAATGGACCCTTGACGGAATGAGAGAAGGCGACTTTTTCAAGTTCCTCGAAAAGGATTCTTAGAGAAAATGAACCTCCTTGCCCCTATTAGTCGACGTGCTTAGAGCATTAAAGGTGAAATCTTACGGGAACCTTTAATCTTGCGACCGTAACCCCTCCGTGGAGTTCCACGGGGCTGGGGCGGAGGAATAACGCACCTCAACCCGGGACTCAACTCTCATGGGAAAAAGAGTGGGCGGGAGTTGACGCACTGGGAGGAAAGATCTCCACGCTCCTAACTCTTCGGTTTGCCTCGGGGGATTCTCCTTGACTCGGGGTGGCACACGGGAAAGGGCCAGATCTGGAAGAGCACGGGCGCGAGGACACATCGCCGGGGCTGTCCCATGGTAGCAGGTCCTCACTGACACTGGGCCGCACCCCTCGAGCTTTGGGGAGACGCTCCCCTTTCCTAAATTCCGGTCTTAGAACGTTTTTACATTTTTATTTCTCCCATAAGCTCATGTGGTGCTTGTAAAAGTTCTGGCTCCGTTAGGTAGGGATTGACATTGCGATTTCGTAAATAACTTGGAAATGCAATACGCACCAATCCGGAAAAGTATACAATTATAAGTATTGGAATTCTTCACCTTCATCATAAAATTTGGCTCAACTTTGAAAACCTTTCAAGTCCTCGAATCGTGTCTATAAGGACCTGTCGGAGTTTCAGAAATTCAGGGGTGACCGAAGAACAAGGCTGCTGTTTTGTGATTAACTTTACCGTCCTTACTTCGAACCCGTCCCAAGCACCACGGTGACTCGGACGGGGCGATCGACTCCTGTCCTAGTCCTCGGGCCCGCCCGATCAGAGAACGAACCCAAGTCGCGAGCAAGAGGCCCCTCCCCACCCCCACCAGACACCCTCGATGACCTGCCCCGCCCTCGTGTCCCACTCCCAACGGGCCAGCGGGGGGTCTTACCCCTACCCTAACGCGCGGTCATAACGACAGCAGCATAACCATGACCGCCCCCCTTCGTCGGGACGGGGCTTTAGGACCCTAGGCTACCGCCTTCTTTTTTCGTCAACAGACAACCTTCGGCCTCTCCGCGTGGGGCTTCGCCCCTGTCCGTCCCGCGACCCTTCCTTTCTTCCCACCCCCACGGGCCCTTCGCGGGCCGGCGTCGCCAGGCCTTCCTCCCGCCACGGTTCAGACCTCCCCTCGGGGCCCCTGGGCGCGCCCGGGGTCGTAGGTCCGGATTGCACGAGAGGGGCCAAGACGCGGGGGCGGGCGGGCGGGCGTGTCCACGGCGCCGGCCTGCCCTGAGATTCTACTTCAATACCCTACAGCACCGACAGACGGACCACGACGAGGTGTGGCGCAGGCGGAAGGGCGACGGGCGGCCATTCTCCGGAGGGCTCCGCGGGCGGCTTCTGGCGAGGGAGCCGGCGGCGGCGCGCGGGAAGCGCGACTCGTCACTGACATTCTTGGCAAGGGAGGGGCGTTCCCAGTGGGGTGGGCGGCGGGCGTGCGTGGGGGTTCAGTCGGGGCCGGCGTCTCACCGGAGGGTCCCTTCTCGGCGCGTCCGCGGCTTCGGGGGAGGGCCACGCGGCGGTGGTTGACCACGGGGTTCCGACGTTGTGGATCAGACACATACCGTGCGCGACCGAAACGGGTTGTGTCTCCCATTGTGTGAAAAGACGACGAGTAAATCTAAGGCTAGTTGTCGACAAAAGGGGTGGTGATGGTGGTGGTGTCCTTTTGTGTGTCAACAAGAGAAAAGAGACGGAGGGGTAGTGTGTGTGTGTGTGTGTGTGAGTGAGTGAGTGAGTGAGTGAGTGAGTGAGTGTGGGTACAAAACAAGGTTTCGGGAGATAGAGACAAACCCACACGGACCGACACGACTTAACTCTTGTTAACGAAAAGGTAGGATTTGACGGGAACGTTCCCTTCTCCGACTCCAAAGTGTTTTGGTACGGTCTCAGTCTCTTTTGTGTCTTTCCGGAACTAAAGGTCTTGTTCGTAGACCCGTCACAGTTCACACAAGTCCTTTCAAGGCCAAGATCTTTCTTTTACTATTTATCACGACCCGACCCCGATCCCCCCTTATTGTTTTTTGACATCAAGTGAGGTGTCTACTGTTACAATTGAGAATTCTGATCTAATAAGTATAATCTTTTATTTAGACACTAAACGGAGAGCTTTACAGAATCGTCAAATAGTCCCGTACAGTTGATACTAAACTATATTAGATGGGAGACGAGAACTCTTCAAATAGATAACGCATTTCGTCTTATACGAAGTAGTGTTCAATCTCTAATGACCCCTCCTTATCTTTTAAACGTATTGGGGTTTGATTTCGTTGTCATTTGGTATCGGCATTGGTACGACCGATGAGGGGTAAAGATAATGGGATAAGACGTAAACTTTTAATAACACTAGTATCCGTGGTATCCTTTCCCGAGGTTTCAGTCGACATACGACCTCAGGGGGTTTGGACACCGGAACCCGATTTTCATCGGGTCCTTTACACTACACGAATAGAATACGAACTAATGTTATTTTCGTAGAAGAAGGACTTCAGGGTTCTTTTTCACGTAAAAAGATTCTGTTTACTTCAGAAGTTCTCACTGAATCCCAATCTCTTGTGTCAAACTAAGGGAACTTTGACTTCATTGACAAGGTTCTCACATACAGTCAATCAACATATTTGGACAAAAATTTCCAAAACCAAAGTCGGTGTTTAAAGATAGGATCACATATATTACAAAGAGGTCATCTTTGAATTTTACGCGAAATCACGGTATCAGAAGTCTTGTCATGGGTACTTCCGATTTACCGAAAAGTAAGTAAGTTTGTCGGATCCAGTCTCCTTGTCCTCGGGTCACTTTCCATTATCAAAAGAGTGGTTCCGTGAGACCTCCTTTTTACTGACACGGACTAATACTTCGACTAATCAAGTACCTTTAAATTATTGTATAATCATAGGACAGATGGATCCGAATAAATTACGACCGAGGACGAAGACCGAGACGAAAACCGATTAAAACAGTGGAGTCTGTTTAATGAATGACGGTCTGAGTTACTTGTCAAATGTTGACATGTCATTTCCGTCCGTAACGGTTGTACGGTCACTGACTCTAAACCGGATGGGGTTGGAAGTGCGAGGTGGGATTGGAAGGAAACCCTTCTCTGAGTATTCTGGGGACGAATGACCTGAGTGGACCACTCGAGATCACTGATGACCACGACCCGAAGTGGGTCTCTCTAAGACTAAATTAACCGAATCCCACACCGGACCCGTCGATCTCTAAATCCACAAGGTGTCCACTCAGATTGCACGTCAGTCCACTTAGGGATACGGAACTATTATGGGATTCTTTTAGACACGGAGTACATTCCAGGTCGGTCAGTGTTTCGTTCGTTCCATTGCAATTAGAATAACTAACCCCACCCCCCTCAACACCCCCTTCCCTCCAAAAAAGGTTTTGACTATGATTCAGTAGTCATCATAGCTACCTGTTCTAAGACTGATGACATAAATGTAAACTTGGTCGTCTCGTGTGGGCTAAGACAAAATAGATACCCTTCTGGGTTATCTAGGAACTTTCTCTTTACAAGGGTTTCTCTTTCACTCGACGTAAGATTCGGTTTAACTGAAGAAAGGTCCATACAAGTTAAGCCATCGTTCAACAGTCACGCCCCTTCCGTCCTATTTCTGTTACACGTCTGAAACTTGTGAGTTGGTCACAGTTGTACGGGGACAGTGTCACGACTGTAAATATAGGACGTGACATGTGGCACGTCAATTCCGAATACATCTTTTGTAATTCAGTGAGTAGTAAACTTTTATCTTTCACGGTATTTATGACTAGGGAGAAGAACCTTACGAACCTTGAATCATTGACTCGTTTCCGAGAGCACGATGGACTCAGTCAGTGAGACATGACAAGTTTCCCCCGACCTGACGTGGGACAGGTGTGTAAGGGGGAACTCTAGCGTACGTAAGACGACCAAGATTACATTTACTTCGTCGGTCTTAGAACAAGGATGGTAATAGTGCACAACTTGATTGGTTCATCTTAAGCATTGACCGGGTGAACAGACGTGTCTCCAACTGCTATTTCAAGTACCCGACACCGACGAAGAACATCGTCGAAGTTTGAACAGATTTGAATTTCTGCGCTCCAAAAGGAAAGACCAGTAGGTTCTGAAAAGGCAAAGTGGCAGAAACAAAAATAAAATAGTAACACGAAAAATGGACACAGAAGTGATTGCTCACTAATCTCGTCCGGACTCCGTACATTTTCCACTTTGATCTTCCAGAACATGTGTCTACAGTACCGTAAAATCTCGACTTTCCATCGGGGATTTTAAGGGTCCGGATTTCTACATTTCGTCAAATAGGTTTTACGGTCCCAAGGTACTACCGTCCTCCTTCTAACGATTTCGGTCTTGGACTCAAAGAGATTTGGTGACTTAACGTCTCGCAAGTCGGAACGATGGATCCTCTTCTGTGAAATATACCCTCCTTTCAAAAGTTGATTACTTATTTTGACACAACGTGTCCCAACGAACTTCAAAAATTTCCAAACAATTAGTATCAGTATATGGTCTAGAGTCGACACGTACTATTGAGATTTACACAAAGTGTTTCGTATTTTACGTGCACGAAAAATTTTGAAACACTAGATTTTCGTGAATAAGTAAGTTGTTCATTTATTACATACGGACACACACGGTCCGTGACAGGATCCCGATCCCTTAGGAGTCTTGTGTCTGTTTTCGGGGACAGGAGTGTTTTACATGATAGATTATTTCCATGTCCCACACCACGTTAAACCACCGTAACATTTAATTTTGATTTGGAACCAGTCTTTTCCACCGGAAAAACACACTGGTCTTTAGTTGATCTTCTTTGTGACTCGTAACGATTTAATATTGACGTTCATTAGGTGTTACGTAACATTATAGGTAAGATGGCCAAACCGTCGTTCAGTGTTTTAAAGGATCTCTTTGTCAGAACGTTTAGTTCGGTAGTTCAAGAGTCTGATTGGGTGTTTTGAGACACATTGGAACTAGTTAAACTCTATACTAAGTGTTATAACACTTCGACCTCAGAGAAGGGTCCAACAGTAAAGGGTATTAGACGTCTTCCCCCTGTGTCTCGCTCTTTAGTACCTCAAAGTTGTTCGTTCTCGAGTTCAAGTGTAGTCAAGTCAGTCGGACCGGTGAATTGACAATGAATTGTCGAGGGTTTGGAGTCAAAGAAGTAGACACTTTATCCTTGTGATAAGTAGGACGGAGGGCCCCGACGACCCTTGTCAATGTACTCCGTTACGAAACATTTCGGGTACGGGGTATTTGTTGGTAGCATGATCGGTACGACGAGGAGGGTTGTGCGTGGGCCACTCCCGGAAAAGAGGGCAGGGTCCGAAAGTCAAGTCGGAGACGGTTCTGTAACGAGATTTACCACCTTAAAGTTCGTCGAGTTGTTTCATGTCTCTCACCTTCTTTACGTCCGGAACGCCCCTCCGATAAAACCCGGGGTGTCAGTCAGTCAACCCGGTCGGAACGCACCCTAAGACGGGGGCCCAGTCGAGGGGGACCGAGAAGGGTCCAAAGCGTCGAAGAAGGGAAGGGGTAAACGACTCGGGTGTATCAAGATGCCTTAAAAAGGGTGGTCTAAGGGTACCAGTACAATCCCTCTGGGAACAGGGGATACCCCTCTTCCCTCGGTCCTGTGGTATTCTAGGAATGTACATTACCTTGTTCCTCCGACACTCGACCTCCGAGGGACAGAACTCTATCTCGTAAAGACAAAATTCACTAGGGTGGACCTATAAATTAAGTTCGACAAAGTGTTTGGGGTCGTCTTCTGACAATCACTTAAATCATTTGAAAGTCGGATAACTATAGGTCGATTCATTTGGAAGATTACGTTGTTCCATCAATTTACAATCCGAAAGTTTAGATTACAACACACTATGTCTCAAGTCTTATTTATTCGTGACAGGTAGATAAAAAATTTAATAATAAAATCCCTGACATACTTGTCTGTTATGACGTTATTTCAGGGATTCAACCTTCCCCCGAGACGGTAAACCCTACTCCACGAACCTTAGTTCTTTAGGGTGCAGTCCGAAAATCCTTTGTGACTAAGGAGTGAGTTCTAGACTCTGCTTGTAGAGTAAGACCGGAGTCAGACTTCTGGATAAAGTTTGACAACGACAAATCTCTTTAGATAAAGTCCGAATTATACTTAACCGGTCAGAATCCTGGAGTCCGGCTAGGTTGTCGGTTTCTTAATAAGAGTCTTCTAAGAGGAAAGTGACTATCTTTTTATTTTCGACAGATCGTAAAAGGGAAGGTTTACAGGGAAAGAAGAACCAAATAAATCGTGAATTACCAGGTATCGGAGAAATAAGTTAATTTTACATAAGAAATTAGTGAACTCGAGTTAGTCCTTCGTTCATAATTTATAGAAAGTACGAGATCCACGACACACCCGTAGATTTTCCGTTTTAACACTTGAATTTATCGAATACTAGATCATCATTTGATACCTATCCGTCTACCCACCCACCCGCCCGACTGACAGTCAGGTTGTCTATCGATACAGATGGCTCCGTACACGTAATCGACACCAGTACCATTCTTAAGGATCCCTACTTCAGTGATCCTAAACCTCTAGTATCGTCCTTTGTTAAGCCACCTCTCCCTCCTAAACTCGATCGTGAACTTTCTATACATAATTCTTTCCTTCCTTTTCCTTTTTCCCGTGTAAGGTCTGGTTCCTCTTCGTGTCCGTTCAAACACTAGTGCTATACCCCTTCCGCGTCCACCACCTATGTTCCTCCTCCGGTCTGGTCAGCGGTTCATGACTCTTGTCCACCGCCCTTCACCACACTTTAAATCCGATAGAGACATCCACTATGGGTCTAATACTCTACGACATTTTAGGTCCTTTTCTTCCACGAACGAGACAAAGACTACCGTCGCCCCACGGTGACCCCATAGAGTTCGTCCGTCCACCGTCGTTCACCCTAGAGTGACGATTCGAAAGAACGACGTTTTTAATAAGTTCGGGGTCCAAAGTACTTAGATATCGTATCCGTATAAAAAGTAAAATTTCACACGGGAATAAAAATTTTTCACAGATCCGTACCCGTATTAACTTAGTTGGACAATTGTTCACTTTTCGATGTTCATTTTTGAATTTCAATCATAGTATGTTTACTTGAATAAATGTTTTGTCTTTATCTGAGTGTCTGAATCTTTTGTTTGAATACCAATGGTTTTCCCTTTCCACCCTCCCCCATTTGATCCTCAAACTATGACCGTCTATGTGTGACGACGATTCAGTAAAGTCAGCACGGGTTGAGAGACGCTGGGGTGTCTGCCGTCGGGTGGTCCGAAGGGGTAGGGACCCTAAGAGGTCCGTTCTTGTGACCTCACCCAACGGTAAAGGAAGACGTTACGCACTTTCACTTCAGCGAGTCAGCACAGACTGGGAGTCGCTGGGGTACCTGACGTCGGAAGGTCCGAGGAGGTAGGTACCTTGTGATGACATATATTTTATCTATTGGTTGTTCCTGGATGACATATCGTGTTTCTTGATATAAGTTATAGAACGTTATTGAATATTACTTTTGGACTTCTTCTCATCTATATATTTCTTATATATATAGTTGATATGAAGTTAATTTTTATTTATTTTTGTTTTTTATTTCAATCATAGTAATATGGAGAAAGGAAAAGTACATCATTGGGTTAAAAATTGTTTATCCCAAAAAATTAAATAAAATAACTCATATCAACTAAATAGTACAACACAATTAAAGACGATATGTTGTTTCACTAAGTTAATATATATATATACATAAGAAAAATTATAAGAAAAGGGAATACCAAATAGTGTCCTATCACTTATATTAAGGGACATGATAGCTTATCCTGAAACAACAAATAGGTAAGATACATATTATCAAACGTAGACGATTGGGGTTTAAGGATCGGGTAGAAAGGGGTTGTGGGGAGGGGGAACCATTGATGTTCAGACAAGAGATGTAGACACTCAGACAAAGACAAAGTATCTATTCAAGTAAATACAGTATAAAATCTAAGATGTATGTTCACTATAGTATCAACAATCAGAAAGAGAAAGACTGAATGAAGTGAATCATACTAACGGAGATCCAGATCGGTACAACGACGTTTACGGCAATAAGGCAAGAAAAATTACCGACTCAGCATAAGGACACACACACGCACACACACGCACGTGTGGTACAGAAGAAATAGGTAAGTAGACAGCCACCTGTAAATCCGACAAAGGTACAGAACCGATAACATTTATCACGACGATACTTTTATCCCTACGTGCATAGAAAGACTTAATGTCAAAACAGCGACCTAGTATGTCGTTGAGTTAAAAATCAAAAAACTCCTTTGAGGCATAACAAAAGGCATTACCGAAATGGTTAAATGTAAGGAAATGGTTGACACATCCTCCCAAAAGAAAAGAGGTGTGGGAGAGGTCGTAAACAATAAAAAATTTATCTAAAGTACATAACAGGATTTTAGCTCATTCAAACTCGACATGACCCATTCTCTACAATACATAGGGATAACATGTCTGCTTCGTTACTCTGGATCTCTAAAAGAGTCCCAGTGTCTAAATCATTCACTACTTCTGTCTTAAGTTTGAAGTTTGAAAATGAGGGGTTTGGTCATTAAAACCGAATTATGTCTGACGTGAGAGTATAATCATCTAATTCTTTTGTGTTTAGAACTAAACGATTTTTATGTAAGTGAGAGACTTTGTACATAAAGATCCTTTTAGTTAATCGGCTTCGTTCCTTATAAAATAAAGGAGGTCCGGCAAAGAAACTAGGGACAAACCCGGTCTCACCTGGATCCCAATAAAATAAGTACCATGAAGTCTTAGGTTTAGTCCTGTAAAATCTTTCTTTTTGCACATAAAGAAGTGTGTGAGGATTTGATAGTTACCAAAAACGTTACTCCCCTTCGAGGGATTGAGAAACCCTGTCTCACTCCAGAGGAACTTATGAACTCCGGAAGTCCCCCCATGAACAAGAGTCTACCGAAGACAAGACGGGGCCCGTCCCTCACAGGTGTACCCTTCGGTTCCCGTTGTCGTGTGTCGGTCTTGTCGGCGGAGACACCCTTACCCTCACCTAAACATATTCGTCTAGAAGCCAGAGATGACTCTTAGTTGACCAATTGAGTCATCTCTATTTTGGGTGAAAAATTACTAAAATATCCTATTGACTCAATCTTCCGGATCAAAACTTTCAGAAGTTTGAAAAGAAGAACGTTTGGATTTTTCAATACAACTTTTTGATCGTGTGTGAGGATTCCATTGTAGATATTAAAAGGTTGTTCAAATTTATCAACATCGTCTTCATTAAAGGTCTGGTAAACCGTCGATCTGTACACGAAGTTATAAAAACCGTTTTGACACCTCGACATTTAAATCGAATAAGCTAAACACCCTTTAATAGGTTTACATAGTCGAGTCTATGTAACTAAAAAAAGTAGTCTTTTCCAGGTTGAAGTAAAAGTAAAGTTTATGTGTACAATCAGACGTAGATACCGTTGGTGATGGGAAAACCTAGGATTAACATTCTACTTATCTACCCACCCACGTACCTGGCTGTTCGTCTAGTACGGAACGGTACTGACGGACTGGTCTTACTTTATACCTTGGTGGGCCAAACTACAAAGGACTAAATAAGTATACCCTGAAAAGGAATCATTTTATAAGTATCATGTTACTTGTGGGTGCCCAGAAAAAGTGGTTCTACCTGAAGAACAATCGTAAAACGAAGAAAAAAAAAAAAAGTAAACTCTTAATGAAAGTTTGGATTGTTATGTATCAAATCACACTTGGAAGATCCTCGTTCCTGTAATGGAATACATTGGTGTTAAGTCAATAGTCAGAGTCCTTTGAATTGTAAACATGTTATGACAATAGGTTATCTATCAGGTTTTAGTGTAGAGGAGTTAACCGTTCTTACAGGAAGTATCAAAAAGAGGAATTAGTCCCCAGTGTTTAACGTAAACTAACAACACAGACAAATAAGAGGAAATTAGACCTTAATCGAAGGTTGGGAAAAAAGGGGAGATGTTGTAAAACTCTTCAGGTCCGACAGAACGGACGCCAAGACGTCTGACGGGGAGCCCAACGTAAACACCCTAACAACCGTGAACTAATCTAAGTCCAAGTGTAGAAACCTTGTGACACAAGAACTACTGCACAGAAGTGTAGCACTCAGTGGTCGTGGTCAAATCGGGTTCCTCGGAACGTGTGGGTCTGACAGGAATGTCCATAGATAGGTGCTCTGTCACGGAACACCATTTTACTCACTCTACCCGTTCTTCACGTAGACAGACTCCTTCAGGTTCCCACTAGTATTTTGACCGACGTCCTCATAAACAGACACCTGGTCCGAATCTTATGTCGTGTACACCTTCAATACCTAGACCTGTACCTAAGAAGATTTTAAGGGACATCTGAGATCTTTCAGGAGTACATGACGGGAGACTCCCTATGTACGGTGTCAGACTTCTGTGACTGGTCACGGGACCACTTGCGTTTTATAACAAGTGTCTCAGTCAACTCCAAACGCACCAATTAAACTCCCGTAAGAATCCTTCTCCCTTCTCCGTCGGGTCTGAGGGTTCTACCCAGACGAGGAAGACGGGTGTCTGGTGGTACGGTCCCGGGGGTCCGGAAGACGAGACACCCTGTGTCACCTACTCGTTCCCCGGTCACAGACGCAGGGGAAGTCCCATGAGACAGGTACTCGGTCGGCTCCACTAGAAGTACGACGAAGGAGGTCACATTACAACTACTTCCTAGTAGCAGTCTACACTTTTGATATCCTGAATGAAACACCCGGTAAACAATTTACGGAGGTCCGGGATTCGATTTTGAAAAGAGGGTAAGGTTCATTACGAGGGGTAAAATCCCCCTCCAGCCCCGATGTGTTTCAATATCCGTGGAGTCGGTCTGACCTGAACCCTTTCGGATTGGGTTGTGAATGGAACCCTGGTGCACTGGTGAAGGACGGTCACGTCGCGTGACGACGTATGGAGAGGACCGACACAGTCTTCCAGTCCCTCCTCTGTTCAGTCCTCACCTCCAAAACTTACGTCGACCAAAACTTACTAACGACAAGTCAACGAGTTAGTACAGGCTGAGAAACGTCGGGGTACATGACGTCGTACGATCTGAAGGGACAGGAAGTGATAGAGGACCTCAAACGAGTTTGAGTACAGGTAACACAGTTACTACGGTAGATTGGTAGAGTAGGAGACAGTAGGGGAAGAGGAGGACGGAAGTTAGAAAGGGTCGTAGTCCCAGAAAAGGTCACTCAGCCGAGAAGAGTAGTCCACCGGTTTCAGAACCTCGAAGTCGAAGTCGCAGTCAGGAAGGTTACTTATAATTCTTGACTAAAGGATATCCTAACTGACCAAACTTACTATGAATATCGATTAATGGACTTCTCAGGAACTCTCAGGTCATTTCAGTAAGTGACTCCCCATCTCTCAGGGAGGAGTGAGACTACCGTCCTTAGGTAGTCCGTCCGATCTTACTATCTCTTGTGAAGGGAAAGTGGGAGAAATAAGAGGAAAGTCGAAAAGTCAGGAAGGAGAAGAACAGGTCCAGAGAGGTCGGGAAGCTCAAGGAAGATGGGTTACGGGTCAATTATCGAAGGGTCCACCGAGTCATTTCTTAGGAGGACGGTTACGTCCTCTGGGTCCAAGTTAGGAACCCAGTCCTTCTAGGGGACCTCTTCCTCTACCGTGGGGTGAGGTCATAAGAACGGACTTTTTAGGGTATCTATCTCCTCGGACCACCCGATGTCACGTAACCCAGCGTTTCTCGACCTGTACTGACTCGCTGATTTGCTGTCGTCACGAGGTGACCGGGACACCCCTTCCCGGGTCCTTCGAACTACGTCCGGGGTCACATTAACGGTCCGGAGAGCCTGACGTCTGTCCCGGAAGACCCTTCCTCCCTCACTCGAAGGAAACGAAACGTCCAAGGAGACCCCAAAGGGGACTCTTTGGTGGGTGGAAACTATTGTGGTGTACCCTAATAAAAGAGAAACACACACGAATCAAAGTAACCCATTGAAAGAGTGGGAGGGGTATTTCACAAAACATTCCTGTCATTGTCCCGGGGACCACACGTGAGAACTCGCACTCCACTAATATCGACCGACACCTCACGAAAGTCGAGTGTGGTCCAAAAGTACCTAATCGACTGTTTACCTGTGGGATGACCCACAAAAGGACTGAATTTTCGTCTTCTTACTTGTAAAAGGGGGAGTCCCCTCGGTAAAGACATAATGGTATTTTAATAATTGTAGTGATATTATTGTCGTACCTGGTGTATCCACCTTTAGTCTCGTTAACCTTAGACTTATTGTTTTACTTATATCAGGTAGAAAGGACTCACTTTCAAAAACTCGATAAACATAAGTACCCCATTAAAGTTAATATCACTACTATTCAAAAGAATCAATTTAACATCCTATTTATCAGTTCTTTACCATAAAGATTCTTCATACACACTACAACCAGTTTCATCCACCTCTACCATTTATTTTACCGTAAAACCAACCCGTTTCACCGGAAATTGTCATATGGGTCTTGAGGAAAAAGACTTAAAACTTGACCAACCAGAAAAGAAGACGGAACTCTCCTAGGTCTTTATGAAAAAATTTGCTGTTTTGTGACCACAAAAATATTGTGTTTATGAAAAGTTTATTTGGGTACAGTACAAAATAACGGTCGGTTGGTGACCAGTGCTTCTCTTATGTGGTCATCGAGGTCGTCACCAGTGTTACTGAATCATTTACCGAGGTCGACCACTGACAAGTATCTTATCTGCGGTACCTGGGAAGAACTTCACTGGCTACCGGATACATTACGATCCACTTATGAGACAGGTTTTATCCCTCGGGTCCCGTCAGTAATGTATCACGTTCTATTGGAGCCCTTAGATCACGAATCCCTGGGTCCCCGTGAAAAAATTTTACGAAAGTTAACTCACCGTTTTAGTTTTGAAAATTTATCGTCTACTGTCTTGAAACTTAAAAAGCCTCTTGACCTTGTAAGAGGGTCTGGTTGTAACGTGTAAAGTCTCCAGTGTCTTCCAGTCTAATTTTTGTTCCACTTGTCAAAGGTCCTGTTCGACACCCTGACAGTGTTAGGTAAACCGTCGCCAACGGCACCTACTAAGATCGGAGGCTCAAGATTCTGGATTCGTACAAAAGAATTTAACATCTTATTTGTCAGGTCTGTACCATATCGAGTATTCATACACAGTGCAACCAGTTTCGTTACTGGATGTATACTGTCCTCGTCGTTTTAGCATTTACTTATTTTGCCTCTAAAACTCTTGTACAAAATAAAACTTTTTAGCTAAAACAACCGGTAAACCCACTCTTCCCGACCTCCTCGTATCGGACAACCACAGAAACACGAGAGTCTCTACTACCCGAGGTAGAGACGGAAAGGTCCACCTCTGACTTTACATTCCGACGGAGGGAGGACGTTCTTGGACCTACAAAACTCTGAATCTATGTACCGGGCGACATGTGTAGGGAAGTGGAGAGGATTTCTGTTGTATCCTTCCACTAAACTACACAGCTCTCCGTGAACCAATAAAGTTTTCATTGGTTCTACAACTCTATTCTCCGTTTGTTTTTTGCAAATCCCGGCGATCTTGGAGAACACCCCAGAGGACCCCGGTGCTACCACCACCGACTCGTCTTACCGCGACCCTGTAGTCGTCTCCACCAGGAGAGGGACTGCCCCCACTGATCTCTACTCACAGCCCGTCTCCGAAGGGTGGCTCTGAGCGCTGACAGGTGCAGAATCCGACAGTCGTGACCCCTCGGGGGGAGGGTGGGGTCTCCCTATCCGCTGGAGTCTTCCTAACGGATCAGGTTCCAACGTTCCGACACGTCCCTGACTGGGGTCTACCTTAGGGTCCGAGACAGGAGAGGTCGAGACGTCACTCTGAAACAGTGAACCGCGGTCACACTCAAACTCCTCGAAGGCCTCTGTCCCGGAGAGACAGACTTAGACGGTGGCGGGAACCGACGGCCAAAAGGCCAAAAATGACCCTTTGACGGTCAAGACGGAACCTCACTGTACGTTCTGGGTCCTCGACCCTCTCCACGGGGACTGGGCGTACGAAAAGGGAAAAATCTCTGTTATATGACTTAAGACACCGTAACCGTCGGATTGAAGTCTTAAATGAATTACGTGGAGGTACGGACGGCTTGAAAGGTTATCCTTCACACAAAGAGGGAAGGACAAGACTTACACCATTTACGTACGTCCACCTCAGTCGTATGGAACGGGAGGAAGGTCTCATTCAACGGTGTCCGACTCTCGTCCGTTCGACGTGGTGGCACCTTAAAAATGAATTTTTGTCCGTCGATCCTCGTGACCTTGGTCAGACTCGAAACTTTGGTTTGGCTGACTCAGGTGAAAATACTCGGTACACTGGAACCCGTCTATCTATAAATAGAAGAGACTCGGAGTCAAAGGACGACATATTTCATGTCTATGATACGCTGGGGACAAAATTGGAACGTCCCTACAGTGACCCCAAGTTCAAGTCCAACCCTGGAAAGAGAACACTGATAATTCATGTGGTTCCTTCGATAGCGAATATTATGTCCTACTACGGTAAACATTAAACTCCTTAAAATTTCCACTCCGAGATGGTACATCAAGAATAAAGTTATAATCACTTTCTTTTAGTACAAACATGTGATAACTTTTCATTTTTATTGTAAGATTTCTTACTGTGATCAACCCTTAAGAGAACTCTCCAATATATTTAGAATCCGACTAGAAAAGAAAAGTATGTCTGCACGTGCACATATACACAACCAAAAAGGACCTACTGAGTCCCCATTTTTTTAGGTGGACGGTAAAGTCCTCTATGTCCTCTACGCCCAAGTTAGGGACCCAACCCTTCTAGGGGACCTCCTCCTTTACCGTTGGGTGAGGTCATAAGAACGGACCTCTTAGGGTACCTGTCTCTTCGGACCGCCCGATGTCAGGTGCCCCAACGTTTCCCAGTCTGTGTTGGTTCGTGTCGTACGTCTGAGTGTATCTTCACATACATATATACGTGCATGTCCGCACATATGTACACGTACACATATGTGTGTATGTGTCTCTCTCTTGAAGAGAAAAGTATATGAACCAGATGTCTCGTCAAACATGAAATGGACCCGAAGTCCACCCGTTACTTATAGTCTCATTTACAGGAGGTGACGGTTCCCCCAAAGGTGAGTGGAGGAAAACATCTGGCAGAAAGTCCCCTCCGAGGTGTACACTCCCACCCGACGGGTCGGGACGTCACGGGGGTCTACGTCGTAGAATCCGGAGCATAGGGCCCAGCTCGGGTGGGGTCTTGACCCGTGACGGACCTCGCTCCCGTGGGTCCACGACCAACTTCTACGTACAGAGTGGACACATCGGGACCGAGTCCGGCATCCAGTGCAGACACCTGGAGTCGTATAATTGAGAACGGGTAGGTCATGGGTCGTCGACCCACTAAAGGTCACTTCGTATCTCCGTCCTCGGGGTCTTGTTCCTTGTAGACCCAGAAGAGAGGTCGTGGGGACGTCGGAACTCCGACCGAGACTGGACCTTCTGCCGAGGTCATGTTCTCCGGGAGACACCCATGGTTTCAGGTCCGGGGAGAAGAGACCCGGAGTGTCTCTGGGGAGGGTGAGATCCATTCCCCAGTGTAGGAGAGACGAGACACGTGTTGGAACTCGAACATCCGAAGGAGACCCCGGGTACCCACCTTCTGACCGACTTTTCACCGAATCTTTGGGCCGGCCCCTCTCCTCCCGCTGGTAGGTTATCCTTATATTTTACTGGAGAAACTAATTTCATAGTAATTGGACATGAGAAAAAATTCTATTTAGATTGTAAATTTTCTTTTGAAACAGGTGATTTACGGTCGGATCGGTTCTATTACAAAACTTAATACACGAAAAATCAACCCGATAATGTTCCTCATAAGGGTCCAGAGTGGTAACAAGGATATTTTTGAGTTAATTGAAATGTTCTATCAGTCATAGGATCCGGAAACAAGGACCCCATCGTAATAACAAAAAAAGGGTATTAACTCCTTCCGATTCAGACCCATCACTTATCAAACCAAACAAGGGCCTCAGACCGGGTCATGTTCCAAAGTGAACAAATTTATTGTAACAAATATACTTCCTGTGTAGTTTCAAATTTATAAAATTTATCTTATTACGGTTTTATAAATCAACGTGTGATTTTCCTACTGAATTTACGTAAACTCGTAAGACTAAAAAGTTTTTGAAATCGAAAATCTTCAGGTACAAAAGGTTCTAGCTCGGAGGTTCACCCAGACCCTTTACTCGTTCACAAACTGGACAAAAAAGTTTTGTTACGAGGAGAAAACACCAAACGTTCATAAAATGACAGTTTCAAGAATGATTGTTCCCGGTAAACACATCGACTGTACGACGGTTCGGGAAATATCCTACTTCTTTCACTATACTGTAGTTCAGAAGTAAACCCCTTGATTAGGTTTGTGTTCGGGGAAAGAAAGGTGAAACGAGTCACTTAAGGTCCTTGTACCTCCGTCGGTACCAAAGAACCAAGGACGACCCCTCAAATGAACTGACCCGACCCATGACCCGGAGACGTCCTACGATTTCTAACCGAGTCACTCCATGTACCGAGGGTTGCGTGGGGTGTTTATGGAACACAACTATTTACCTCCAGAGAGATCATTACTTGAGTCAGTCGTCGTTTTCCGGACCCTAATCCTTAAAAGGTAACCTTCTCTGTCCGGAGAAACGAGACACCAAACCTTTTATAGTACAACGGGAAAAGATCAAAGGTTTTAAGCATAGGTACATGTTGAAAGTCGTATTTATAAATAAAAAATGAGATAAGAAGTTCTTCCTTTTCTCCTACCCCTCCCGCCTTAGGGAAGTCAAATTAATTTTAACGGATACAGGACTTGAACTCCGAATTTATTTATGAAGGTGGAATTGTTGTTCAATACTCCCTCTACAGGGTACTTTCCTCTTCAAGGCCGAGAGAAGTCAAATTACGTCCCTTGTGCCTAACTGATGAAGGGGTCACAGTCTTTCTGAAAATTAATTTCAAATTACTAGGTAAGTGATGGAGTGGGATTTCGTATTTACTAGTCACTCATGTAGGTGTGCCGATGTGTGTAGTGGGGTCTTCCGGTCCATCTTTGATTTCTTTTTCCTTGATTTGTAAGAGTGTCATTTTCTATTGATACAGGGTTAGTAATGACTCCTAACGAATATGATTTTTGAGTAAACGATTAATAGACTTTAAGTTTGAATTGAACCATAAGATATAAAATAGACCGTTCGTTTCGGTCACCTGTTTCCGTATGTCAGCTTTACAGTATTTTTCCTCCCTATCATAAAAAGGCCTTGAAACTTTAACAACCCGTTAATTATTTTTTGTAATATTTACGACTAAGTTTAGTAGTAATATTGAGATCATTTTTCTTACATTAAATAGTACTATATATTTAATTACTCAGATTTGATCATATTCGACTTGAAAACTTGAACTTACAAAAGGGTACAATTTGAAAGTCATTATAAAGTAGGAGTAAAGACTAATTAGAAATCAACTAAGAATTAGTCAAAATTGAAGGTACAAGGGTCTAAGAATTGAATTACTAGATAAGTTCTCAAGAATTTCTCTTGGTCCCTGAAGCAGTACACTTAGGAAAACATTTTGTCAGAAAATCTTTAAACTTTTTAAAAAAAAAAATAAAACTGATTAGTGATTAAATAGCCCCGAAGAAGGGAATACCGAGTCTACCATTTCTCAGACGGATGTTACGTTCTCTGGACTCAAGCTAGGGACCCAACCCTTCTAAGGTACCTCCTCCTTTACCATTAGGTGAGGTCATAAGAACGGACCTTCTCGGACCGTCTCTTAGGTTACCTGTCTCCTCGGACCGTCCGATGTCAGGTACGCCAGCGTTTCTCAACCTGTACTGACTCGTTGATTGTAATTGAGTAAAGACTAATTAGAAATTAACTAAGAATTAGTCAAATCAACTAAGAATTAGTCAAAATTGAAGGTACAAGGGTCCAAGAATTGAATTACTAGATAAGTTTTCAAGAATTTTTCTTGATCCCTGGGGTAGTACACTTAGGAAAACATTTTGTTTCTCAGAAAGTCTTTAAACTTCCGAAAGAAAAAAAACATAAAACTGATTAGTGATTAAATAGTCAATCTTTAAGTCTGAAGACAAGTCCAAAAACTTTGGTTCGTATGGATTAAAGGAGAAAATATCGAATAACAACTTTTTTTCAGTGTTTATCGTCTTCGTTGAGTAAACAGTTTTATTCATCAAGTACAGAAATTGTAGCTCACTAAAAAAATTTAAAAAATCCCTTAAGGGACCACTAGGTCACTAATCCTGGACCACGAAAGTGACGGTACCGGAACCAAGTCAGGGACCAGACCCTTGATTCTAGGTCATTCGGGGTTTTGTGTCGGGTCTTTATTAATAAATAAATAAATAAAAATCCTTTTCTCTTCCTTTCCTTCCCTCTTTCCCTCCCGTCTTCCTTCCTTGTTTCTTTCCACCTTTCCTTCTTTCCTTTCTTCTAAGGATTCCCTGAAGACATCCTTTGCCAAGTCTCCTTTAAAGCTTAAGTTTATGGGAGGGTGAGAGGGTCATAAGGAACTCTTTTGTAACGAGGGTCCTTCGGTCTCGGAAAGTATTAAGAGCCTTACTCCACCCGAAACTCTCCAGTGTGACATTTCTACGCCCCCTTCGACCGTTCCCCCCGTCGAGACTCTGTCAATAAACGAGAGTCCATCCTCTTCCGTTACCGTGGGGTGAGGTCATGAGAACGGACCTCTTAGGGTACCTACCTCCTCGGACCATCCGATGTCAGGTACCCCCAACGATTCTCAGCCTGTGCTACCTCGCTGAAGTGAAAGTGAAAAGTGAACGTACGTAACCCCTTCCTTTACCATTGAGTGAGGTCACAAGAACGGATCTCTTAGGGTCCCTGCCCCCTCGGACCACCCGACGGTAGATACCCCAGCGGGTCTCAGCCTGTACTGACTTCGCTGAATCGTCGTCGTCGTCGTCGTCCTCTACTGACATGAAGACCCGTGACCCCGACGGGTACACTACCTCTGTCACATAAAACCTCGGAAAGTTAAGTAGTACCACACCGACTTGACTTCGGGTTCATAGGGGAACTCTTTACTTCCTGAGAGATGGGAGTATTTCACTGGATTCAACAATTTTTTTTTTTTAGTAACGGCCGGAGGTCCCTGGTCTAGGATAACATTCGAGGGTCCTAGGTAACCACTTGTTCGGTTCGTCTCCAGGAACGGAGGACCTCCACTGTAAGCGAGTCTCTTCTGTCTATCGTTTATTAGTGGTACCCTTTTCAAGCTGTCACACGACCTCCCCCAGCTCATAATAGGAGACCCCTCTTCTCTCGTTCTCCTAGACCTAAGCCCCAACCCTCCTTGACTTAAACTTTGTCCCTCCAGTTCCACCCCGACCCATCGCCACTGAAAACTCGTCTGAACTTCCCCTACACTCACACTTAGTGACCCAAGAGACGTCCTTGTTGCAAAGACATCTCTCCCTTGTCGGTCGTTTTCCGGCTCGCGGACAAACACAGACTACACACGCCAAGAGTCGGTACTGTTAAAACGTGGGTCCCCTGCAGACCAGTATAGACCTCTGTGAAGGTAAACAGTGGCAACCCTACCCCCACCTCCGATCATGTCCGTAGAGGACCCATCTCCGGTCCCTACATTAATTTGTAGGAATTTGCGAGGGTGTTGTTTCCTACACGGTCGGGGTCACAGTCATCGTGACTCCAACTCTTTGGGACACAAACTCCTTGTCCCTCCTCCGCTCTCCTCGACCTCCCCTCCGTCATTCCTCCCTTCAGCTTGTGCTCCAGTCGCCACTGTTTCCGACCCTGACCCCACCTCCCGCCCCCCCGCAGTCCCTTCGGAACCCGGTCACACCTGAAACCTCCTGCACCTCGTCTCCTCCCTGTACTCGACGTAAGTGTCAAAGTTCTCGTAGCGAGACGATGGTCCACGTTCCGTTTGACTTCCTCCCATTCCCTTACGTCCCCGAGCCCAGACCACACTAATGGGTCCGTTCTCCGCTGACCGGCTTGTGGTCACCTTCGTCGAAGCTCTGGAGACACGTGTCTTGGTGGGTCACGGTCTAAAATCTAAATCTAAATCTTAATACTTTAAGGTATGGTAGGGGTGAGAAAAGTAATGATATACAGGATATAAAACGGGATTATATCTATTATAATATATAATCGATAGATAGACATATCTGTCCATTCTTTCTCTCTAACTATACCAATTCAACGGAATCAACTTCATACAGAATGTGTGATCCTATGGACTATGGACAAAATCGTTAAGCAAGTATTGTTTTGTTAAACTGCACCCAATCCATGTTACATTAGGAGACGAAATGGTATCAGAACCGTTTTTTTTTTTTCAAGTGAGAACGATTGTTGAGAAAACCCCATATAAAAAGATTCGTTACATATTGGGATTTGTAAGATTAATGGACTTTTACCCTAGTATAGGTTGAGAAACACTGCGGTACCTGAGAAACACTTGGGTGGTCCAAGGAGACAGGTACCTTACAGGGTCCGTTCTTATGACCTCATCCAACGGTAAAGGAAGAAGTCGCTAGAAGGGTGGGGTCCCCAGTTTGGGTGTACAGGGTACAACGTCCGTCTAAGAAATGGTAGACTCGGTGGTTCCTTCGGGACTTTTTCCCTACTCCCCTCGTATTTTCCAGATCATGGCTTATGTACCTGCAAACTTAATGAAAGGAGAAAATCTTTACATAAGTCAACAAGTTTATCAAAGAGAAGAGAATGGACTAGTCGACTTCGTCTACGAACTTTATGTCGTTTTTACGGTTTTTGGGAACTTAAGTACGTAAACGGGTTTCCAGAGGTTGTGGGACCTTCGTAGTGGAGTCAGTGACGAGGTACACTAGAAGGATTCCGCGCACAGACAACAGGACAAACGTCGGTTTCGGTCACGTCCTCGGGTGGAGGGACAGGTGTCCGTCGTAACGTAAGGTACATAACGACACTATGTACATTTGTAGTAGAATACTAGACTGGAACATAAAAATTTCAGGACGATTAGGTTCCTTCACCATTTAATCAGAGAAATAATCGTTCGTTACCCGACAAAAAGTCCGAGAATTACAGAAAATTCCTTCAAAATTTTATATCAACTTAAGTCCCGAAAAAGTACACTAGATAGGTTTACCAAGAGGAAGACTTTGAGTCGTCCCGTCTCCACAATTCAGTCCCACCTCAAGTCCCTCCTCGTGAACTGTAAAGTCCACTTTCGTCGTCACAGAAGGTTCTAATTAGAAAGAAAGTGGAAGATTCTGTCCCAAAGAGGTCCATACCAGGTCCCTGGTGGATGGAGGCTTGAGGGGGTCCCGAGGAATTTGACCACGTCCAAGGGACCGGGGAAGGGTGTGAACGGGGATTCCCAGCCGGTCCAGAGACGTAAAAGGGGGTTCATAGGGTCGTGTCAGGATGGGTGTGTAAACTCTTGGGGTGACGTCCGATGGCAATAGTCTTGTTCTTTACTGGGAGGTAGTCGTAGAGTTGTATTTGAACAATTTTTACCGTCTGCAGTAGGCTCACCTTTAAGGTAAAGATTCCTAAACAAGAGGCGTTCCTTCACACAGTAAGGGGCGGGCACAATCAGAACTTAAAGGAAGGACCCTTAGAACCTCCCTCGGAAAACCGGAAACAGGAACCCCCACATGTCACCAGGGACTTCCCCAGCAAAGCGGTACCCGCCCCCAACCCCCACCCCGTATGACCCAGTGGAAAGTCCCTCTGGCTAGAATCTCTGAGGAACTTTACCAGCAACGAGAACGGAGTACACAGGCAGAGACAAAATAACAACGTGTCGTTTATACGGTCTCCTGATGGGACTAGTCAAACTACTACAGTACCTAAAATAACTTCGATGGTAAGCTTCTGACTTTTCCAGTGGTCTATTTGTTTACCGGCACGAAGGAGCCTCTCTCGCCGGGGCCGTCCCCCGTCGGCGGTCGGGCCTCCCACGGTCTCCCTTTCCGGCCGCACCGGTCTCCCCGGCTTTAGCGCCGACGCAGGAGTGGCGGCACGTAGATTTGCAGTGACTAAACCCAAACCCGATGCTTTGGTTCCTCCTTGAGTAAAAATCCATGACGTCGCCGAGGACGCTACGTCGGCTTTGTTACATGCTGTTTTATAATTTTTTGAATAGGTTTTCATCTTCCGACCACTCACTGTTTCAGCCCGTCCGCACAACGTCTGGGTAGCGGAAACTACTGCTGGACAGGAAAAATCTACTATTGGACCAAATGGTATAAGATTCTTTCGTAAGGCGATTTTCCACACCTACATAGACTGAGGCCGAGGTCTCTGGCGACACATAACGTAAGGACGATGTCACGTTTCTTTCCCTGGTTCCAAGGGTCTTTTACAAACGGGTCTCACCTTCTACTCCTGGTTCCTCCGCCTCCTCCTCCTTCACCTCCGTCTCCTCCTCCTTCCGTCGGTAACACCCTCGGACCACCTCCCTCTAGGTCGATGTCTTCCGACCTGTCCTCTCTTTTCTGTCGGCAGGCGGAAGAGGGCCTACCGTCGACTGCAGTGGCCTTCGAGTCCCGACCACAGGGACCAACCCACAACGGTAGCAAAGTAGACTATGTCAGGTGGCGGTACCCAGTGCCCGCGTCAGCGCCTACGCGAACTTTGGTTTGGTCACATAGAGGACACCAAACGAAAGTGTACAGATCTCTGTGGTCCCTTTGCCAGGAGGGCCACAGTAAGAAACAGTAATGCAAAATGACGACTTTCGTTCTTTCCAAATAAACGGACAGTGAGTCACCTCTGTATGGGGCCTTTCCTCCCCCTCTTTTTTTTAATTTCTAGGTCCTCTCTATCATTGGAAACGAAACCTTCCAAGTCCGGACTCCAAATGAGGTTGGTCGTAAAACCCCTTGTCACCCACTAACTAAAGTTTGTACCACACACCCCACCCTTCTTCAACCGATCCTTGGTTTTTCCGACAGGAGTACTGATTTTGGTTTGGACTTCCATAAAGGAAAGACGGGAACCTTTGTCCTTTGGTCACACCAAAAAGCCGTCGTAAGAACGTCCTCTCACACGCCCTTCCGGGGGTCGACGTGGCCCCGCCCCTCCGGCGACCCGACAGCCAAATGTCTCTCTGTCTACAATGTATGTGGGGTCGAGGCAATACGCACCAGTGGTCACTGGTCTCTTCGATGAGCTACGTTACGTAGACAAAGTCTATGTCTTTATATCTCTTCTATAAATAACTCTAAATTCAATAACAATAAATAATGGCAAGTGATTACTCAAAGAGAAAAAACGGGAATAAATAATTTCAAAGAAAAGTTTCCACGGTTTCATATACACGAGCGTTTTACGTTTCCTTCCACCGTTTCCTTTAAAATTAACCCTAGTTCCCAGGTACGAAAAGTTTCATAATTTTTCTGAAAGCGATCCGTTTTTAGTGAATGAAATGGAAAAATTTCTTTTCGGGAACACACTAAGGGGGGGGGAGATGGGGCGTCCAGAGTCGTAGAATGGACCAAAATATACAATCTCTCCTTGTACAGTCTTCCTTGTAAAGACTACCCGGAAGAAAAAGTCCTCGTCGTCCACCTCTGGCACCGTAAACGGGAGTAAAGATGTACCAAGGGACAGGGTCGTCTGTCCGGCACACGAGATAAAGGACGACGCGACTTCGAGAGTGGAAGGGGAGATGTACATAGATAGACACTATACGTATTGGTGTACAGTTTCCAATTTCAGGGAAATCATCCACCACGACCTGAGTTACAACTGGAGTGTCATTGTCAAGACAGTTCATCGGCCTCAAGACGGGACTATCACCTCTGAGAAGGGGTCCGGGTCGTATCCGTTCCTCGCGACGTCCGGAAGACTCTCACTCCAGTCGGACCAACGGTATGTTCGGTGGTCCCCGACGGGGGTATGTGGACTGAGGAAGAGTCTTCTTCCACCGGCCCTTCCCACCTACACCTTCTACCCGGGACCGGGTCGGAGTCATGTGGACGGGGTGGCGTACCTATGACTTTCGGAAACTGTCCCGTCCCTGTATCCCGCTCTTTTTGATAGAGTCGCTGGTCCAGTACCTAAACAGACCAGTGACGGAGGTACAAGTTACGTGACCCGTGATAAAATTCTCGAACACTGTATGGAGTATTTTCTCTAAAAATGGTTTCTCTAATAGTGATGTAATGATGTAATCACCGACAATCGAGTTCGTATGTCTAAACCGTTTATTTATCGGATGACCGGAGGGAGTTTGTTAGTACAATTAAAATGTTTCATTAGTTTTTCGTCGTCAATAGTCTGTAGGGAAGGGGTGGGGGTGGGGGTGTCTGGGTTCGACGGGTAGTGAGATGGGGGTGACAGGAAAGTCGAGGGGAACGTCCTGAGCCTTTATCTCCCTTTCCCGGACGGAGTGACAGAGAACCCCGGGTTCTGCCCCTTGAACGACTCCTCACCGGACGAGTTTTATCCCTGTCCAGCTCGGCTGGCCAACAAGTACTTCACGTTAAACTACGTCGGGGTCTAGTAGACAGGTTAAGTCTCTCAGGACCGTCTAGACCACCGACCGCAGGGGTCCCAGTCGTAATCGGGGTCGAGGGACACCTCTCAGAGACGGGTGTCCCCGCCATCCTAAGTTACCTACGACTGTCGAGGAAGGGTCGTAGTGGATGTGTGGTATTCGTCCAAAAGTGACTTCGTTTAGAGAGGCGGTTTCGGTGTTTTCCCATTTCAAACACTAAAAAGAAATAACAACGCTAATGGTAGACTAGGTCATTCCTCACGTGAAGAAACCTTCAAGACTGAAGAGACTAGACAGAGTCAGCAAACACAATATGTTGGTTTCAAGAGATGTCTGAAATAAAAACATGTTATAATAAAACATTGAAAAATGTTTATTTTTGAGTAAAGATAACGAGAGAGATGAAGATACGATGGAGTGGCTGGATCCCTGGTGTCGACTGAGTCTGATCTTCAGGTAGGGAAAGTGGTGAGTCGGTGACCAACCAGTCACTGGAACAGGTAGTTGAGAGATGTTGGTTAGTCATGAGTTCACCCCTTCTTGAATGTTTCAACAGGAAATAAATAAGTAAGGTGTCTATGAACCGCACGATGTAACACGGTCCATGACAGGTTCCGTGGTTCCTAGGTTGTCACCGGTGTTGTTAGAGACGAGTTGTCTCTGACTCGAGACGAGAGAGGAACACCTCAACTATAAAGTAAACTCCTCTCTTTCCGTTATAAGTTTTTTCATACATCCCCCAACACACAGTTATTTACTCAGTGGTAAATATTTCCTATGTTTATCCCATAGTATTATCTTTTATTGCCCGGACGAGATTGCCCTCCAGTGTAACTCCGTCCTGAATTCTTTATCTGCCCTCACAGGACCGTTTTGGGACGCCGTCCGTCCGTGAACCTGCCGCGGTGACGAAACGTGTTAGGGCCCACTGCGGGCTTCAAGTGCACCCAAGAGGCGGCCGTTTCATCGTCCTAGGCCCCTTAACACGTTTACCACCGGGGTCCGAATCAACAAGACCACCGTTCTTTTTGTGTGGCTTCTCTCCTTTACGGTACCGGGCCCCGACCCCCTCCTCTCGTACGAAGGAGGAGCCTACTGTGTGTGGGGCACGACACAGTGGGCTCCGGAACACTGATAATTTTCCACCGGAACATGTCGCAAAGTTCGGGGTTTGTTTTGACTACGAGAATTCTGAGAAGATTCACCAGTGGTCGGATCTGAAAGGTCGCCTCGTGTAGTCATGTCACGGCCTTTACGGGAGGGGGAGGGGCGGTCCTGTCACGGACCATGGGTGGGACCCGTGAACCTCAGGACGGCGGTCCCGTTGCGAATCCGATCCTGTGAAAGAGGTAAGACGAGGTTTCAAGCCTCTCCTTACGTTTGTGAACGAATAGAGGATAGGGAAATGGTAAAGCGTTTCACACAAGGGTCCTACTGTCTCTGGTCAACTCTATAAGGAATTTTTACCTCACCAAGAGACTAGTTTATTCAACCCTTTTGTGACTCAATATATTGTAGAAAAACCTCAATTTTTCTCTTCACATCCCGAAGGGATCACTTGAGTCACCATCTTTTAGGTGGACTATTACATCGTCTGTGTCTCAACTAGGGATCGTGGTCTTCTAGGGTGTACGGTGTCCTGTCGATTCGCCACGTGGGGTCGATGACTCGGACACGAGATTTCGGGTCCTCGATGTTGAGGACTCGGGTGCTCTAGGTTGATAACTTCGGGAGGACGGGATCGTGGACTCGAGGTGTTGCTCTTCGGCGACGTTACTCTTCCGGGGTGTGTGTTGACATATCATCGGGGACGAGCTGTGTCACTCTCTTTTCGGACACGTCGCTACTTCTGGGTCGTCCCGGTTTTTATTTAAATTTTTCTATTTACATCGTGGATAATCTCGGCATTAATTTGATTACTTGTGACACTGGTGGGTCCTCATCACACCTCTCACGTCGGAAGGGGTCTACCTGGTACTTTTGCAGATACCGATACAAACAAAAGAGAATTATAGACAACTGGTAGGGAACTTTGATGGAACCCGGTACAACGGACGAGGACATTTGTACCCCTACTCGTCTCTCCCCCTGACCTCTAAACATGTTTCCGTTTTGTGTACCCCTCGGTCGACCCCTCGAGGGGTACACGTGTACATATGTGTGTGTGTGTGTGTGTGTGTGTGTGTAAGACCTGTAAACTCGTGACACCCAAAGAACAAGTCGTACTAATTGGTCACCAGTCGAAACCTTCAAGGTAAGTTGGTTCTTTCTCATACAACTTTCGACCCTTTAAGAATCGTCGTTACTCTTTTCGTTGAAAGTGCTACGGATGGTGTGTACGAGTAGGTCGAGTTCAACAATCCTTGGTGGTTACGAAACCGACCGGGTATCAGACCTCACCCCCACCCCCACCTACAGGGGAGTGTCACCAGGAGTCTCCTCATGTCGAGAACAACCCGTAGCCTCAGGGATGACGACTCCTTCCACACTCTTATGTCCCAGTCTTGGGACCTGTGGTCCGAGTCTACCAGAGTACCCCGAACGTGGGTGGTAGTAGAGTCCGGTGGTAGTAGAGTCCGACCAAAAGAGGATACGTAGACTACGGTTTCATTGTGAAATTTTTTTGAAAATTTTCTTTGTCAGGTGAGGGTTTCATTTCTACCCTTTAGTCTTAAGGCAATTGGATTCAGAGTGTTTGTCTTTCGGGGGAGGGAAGTGTATGTCCCTGGGAGAACCCGGTGCCGACTGAACGACGGACTAGAGTCGTAGTGTCCCTTCTCCCTCAGGTGAGGAGTGTGGTAGGTGGAAGCGAAGAGTCTCGTGTCACCGTCCCTCCCCTACTTTCACAGTCGGTGTACGGGGTTCGCAAAAAGGTGGTCCATTCCTTCACAGACTCGGGGTTCATAGAGGAACTCTACGTACAAATTTTTCCACAATGACATTAGGGTGCGTTATCAACTGAACTGAGAGTAGAGGAGTGTGTTGGAGGACTTACTTTAGTTTAGGTCTACAACGGTGCAGTAGGGACTTTTATTTATCTCTCAACCCTTTTGTTCTCCTTTCGTAGGTGAATGAGTATACACTAGTAATTATACGACGGTGCAGGGACGGGACACCGTCCACTCCTATTGCTACTACCCTCACGTCAGCCCCACCTCCTATACGCCACTGTCCACGGACTTTTCACGGTCTTGCGGAGGTTCTCGTCGTCCACCCTTCTTGGGGCTTTTTTTTTTTTCAGTCCCTGTAGATGTCATCCCAAGGGTCTATTGAAATTAAAGTCTATTTGTCCGGATTGAAGTATCATATTAATATAGAGTACGTTGTAAACCCCGTACACGATAAACCCTGTACTGATAATTTTACTAATGAGTGACTCCCGGAGACTGGGTGTTTTCGACACTAAGTTGAGACTCACGTAACGGTCGTTGTTGGACAGGTCCAGGAGATGGGTGTCCACAAAAGATCAAAAGGGGTAGAATAAGTTAGTAATTTCGGTTAGAACTTGATATTTTATTTGTTTGTTTTGTGAAAGAAGAGTGGGAATTTCAATCTAACAGAAGAGTCCTATAAACGTAAATGAAGGACAAGGTCCTTTGTTTGGATTCGTACCCGTAATTGGAAGATTCTGAGTGAGTGAGAAGAACTCTTCTGTACTTAGCCTGTACTCCCCTACTCTCTCCATCCTTGCCCAGTCTGTCTTCTCGCCTACCACTCCTTCGTCTCTCTTCTGAAATCCGGGGTCCTCTATCCTCTTGGTCGACTCCACCCGTACTGTCTGTTCTACTCCAAAAGTTTATACGCCTTATCTAGGAAAATTGAACCCCTCAAGAAAGTTGACCCTGTACATCCCCTAAAACTGTGTGAGAACATGCACCCGGAGTAAGTAAGTTAATTAAGCATAGATAGAGGATCGTTTCCTCCTATATTCCGATATTTCTATTTCGGGAGTTCTCGTAGGGTCTAATCTCCCTCGTCTTTATTCTTATAATTTCATGTTTAACCACCCTGAAAGGACTACCAGGTCACTGATTCTGAGACTCGAGGGTTTCGTCCCCTGGACCCAAACTGGGGACCAGTCCATTGATCTAGGGTGTCCGATGTTGATTCTGGGTCGTGTCGGTTTATTTATTCATTTGTTTATAGAAAATTTTTATGGTTCACTATTCCCGTCGTTACTTCTCTGTCTCATAAAATACCCTCGAATCTCCTTATTATTTGGGTCGACTCCGACACCCCATCTATTTCCATAGTTCCTACCGCAAGACCTCCACCTACGGACTGTCTACCAATTTTCTCTCTTCCTTAAAGGGTTTGACCTCAACTTCTTTTCTCTCACAAAGTCCGTCGTCCCAGACCTCTCGATTCGATCCTGACCTCTACCGGACCACACGACAACCGAACTTTTCCACCTCGAAACCTCTGACTTACCCAACCCGTTCTCCGCCCTCCCTCGTCCCTCCCGCCCACACGCTCTCCCCCGCCCACCCCAGTCCTCGAGAGTGAGACATAGGTAGGGACTCCTTTCCCAGTGAAAACTAGAAGCGTGGGCTGGAGAGGGAGAGTCTGGGAGACAGGGGGTGGGGGTCCGGGAGACGACAGGGTAGGAGAGTTTCGGACCAGACGTCACGAAAGGAAGAGGGTACTTTTAGGAGAGCATGTGGTCTCTTGACTTTTCCGAGGGTCTAGTCGGAAAGGGGTTGGTAGATCAATTGTAATCCCTTTGTAAGTCCCTCCTTTCCCAAGGAACTAAAATTTTTGACCTCTTTACGACTTTTAAAACTAAGGTAGAGTCCTTCTCTGTCATGTACAATGTATGGTTAGTTCCGGACAAGTGACAACAAATTGAGTCGTGGAGTGGTAGAATAAACTGGTTCCTCGTGTACGACTGTAGATTATATTCACACAACAGCCTGTGTTGAACCCTTTACCATAATATCTTGGTTTCCTTACTTAGAGATTACCGTCTTGACGTCTGTGGTCTTCATTCAACAAAGACTCGTTCCCCTGGCAAGGTGGAGTGGTGATCATACGGTAGTACGAACCGGACTTTCTGGACTCTTTATTGGTGAGGAAAAAAAAATTTTGTACGTAATGACCAGGTCACTCGTAGGTTTGAGTCGACACAAGAGTAAAGAGACGCGAACTCGTCTCCATTAATTGGGAGGAGGGACAGTAGTAAGAGGTGACAGAGATGGGGTTGGGACGGTAGTAAGTGTTGCAGACCTGACCTTCTGTGTGGTTCCCAAGATTAGGTACGATGTGTGTGTCTATTTACTCAAGAGCACGACAAGTAAGTACGACAAGTGGTTTATTTCTGCCTGGGGAAGGTAAGGACCGATACACTAATCTAGTGTGTCGACCGAAGAGAACACGAACTGGCTCCGGTCATTGACCGGTTTCTTACACTGGTCTCCACTGTACCCGAAGAAGACTTGGTTGTAAATTACCGGGAACACTCTGAGAACTCTCAGAGAAAGTAAAAGATCTCCTGTCGTTGGTCCTTGTCAGTTCTTTCGTCGACAAGACAGTTGAACCTCACTGAGACTACTTGTTCCGGTGAGACGGTCGGGTGTTGTCTGTACCGGACTACCAACTCTTGATCGGAACACAATACCCTCGGTGGCTTTACACCTTTAATAGACAATGACTTCGTACGGACGTGGATAAGACTGTCTATGTACGGAGAGAATACTACTCCGTGCAATACCCAGTGCTTCTCTTTCCCTCCGTAGTCGTCTCCGACCGTCTTCTCGTCGTCTTTCCGAGTTTCCCTTCCCATCCTTTAAGTCGACTCCTCCATTGGTCAACTCCTCCTTTAAGTCAATACGAGACTCAGTCTCGTGTCTCAGGGACCCCGGTGGTGTCTCTACACCCTAAAATAAGAATGAGTCCGTCTTTCGGTACTCTTCCCAAATTTTTCTCCCCACTGTTCTAGACCAAACACTACAAGTTCTTGCTAACAAGATCGACGAAACGACTCAACGTCTGACGTCTTGAGAACCCGAGGTTTCAGTGACGTAAAATAGCCCGAGGTTTTAGTGACGTCTACCACTGACGTCGGTACTTTAATTTTCTGAGAACGACAAACCTTCTTTTCGATACTGTTTTGATCTGTCATATTATTTTTCGTCTCTGCAATAAAACGGCTGTTTCCAGGCAGATCAGTTTCGATACCAAAAAGGTCATCAGTACATACCTACACTCTCAACCTGGTATTTCTTTCGACTCTCGGTTTCTTAACTACGAAAACCTGACACCACAACCTCTTCTGAGAACTCTTAGGGAACCTGACGTTCCTCTAGTTTGGTCAGGTAGGATTTCCTTTAGTCAAGACCTATAAGTGACATTCCTTATTCGAGGTTATGAAACCGGTGGACTACGTTTCTTGACTGAGTAAATTCTAGGACTACGACCCTTTCTACCTTCCGTCCTCCTCTTCCCCTGTTGTCTCCTACTCTACCAACCTACCGTAGTTGCTGAGCTACCCTCAGCACTCACACTCATTTGAGACCCTCAACCACTACCTGTCCCTCCGGACCGCACGACGTCAGGTACCCTAGTGTTTCTCAGTCTGTACTCACTCGTTGACCTGACTTGACTTGACTCTGACACCTTCGGTCCTCTGGTCGGTCCGACTAGGTCCTTAGCTCTACTCTTTGCTACCACTGAACCCGCTCCCAATCACTAACGCCATGGCTACCCTGAGCGAGTTCGGACCCGTTTACCCCTCTTGCGATCTCGTCCTTCTCTCTCCCACACTTGTCCTACCGAAGGTCAGACTCAGGTTTCGTCTCCGTAGTGATTCTCCCGACTCGACAGGTGTCGAACACACCCCAGTCCAGCCTCAGAGCCCGACCTGAAAAAGACGAGCCTTCCAGTGAGTAATTCTTCTTCCTACGACCAGGAGTGAGGGCCCTCCGCCTCGGTCTCGGCCCCGTCCCGAGGCTCCCGCGGACGGTCCGGGGCTCCAGACCTTACGGTAATTTGTACACGCACGGTCCGGCCGACCGAGTGCAAGTCCTACTTAGACGGGGACGAGGGAGACTGTTACAAACCGTACTTTATTTTTCATACCGAAAGTTTACTATGCTGTTCCTTCTAAGAACTCGTTTATACCGGTTTCCGAGACCCGTCGTACGAGAGTCTCCGACCCTAACGTGGGCGGAGGTCGGAAGAAAAAAGGCAGACTAGGAGGGGTTGGGACGGGACTTCAAGTCGGTCGGTCAGAGTAACCGGAGGAGTGGACGATGGGTCGGGACGGGAGAGGTTGAGACGAGTGACGACGGTTTATGTAGAATTAGTGGATCGAGGAGATGAGTCTTAGGACGAGACGGAAGGACGACGGTCAGTTTGGGAGTCTGACGGTTAGTTTTCGAAAAGTTAAACAAAATTTGATTAGAAAAGAGATCCAACAACAAAAAAAAAAAAAAACCAGGGGACTTAGAAGGAAAATTCGGATTGGAAATGGGAAGTCAGTGATACCTACTGGGTATCTTGGAGTTTTAGAGTTTTATGTGTGCCTCTACAAATGTGAAAGGTGTCAACCTGGAGTGGGTTCGAAAAGGGAGACGGTCCTTATTATTTCAGGGAGTAGAGGAGTTACGAGGTTAAAGGGGGGTCGACCATAAGTAGTGAGCGAAGTGACGTCAGGTTGTCGGTTTGAGAAGTACCCACCTAGTCCGACTAGTGTACCCGGGAAAAGCACACCTATAATCACGTGACTAGAACGTAAAACACGATCCAACTCCCGAGGATCTTACGTTCCGTGAGTAGACCGAGCAGAAACTTAGGACGTCTCGGGGTTCGTAGATAGGAGTACCCATCACCTATGAATTTTTAATAGATAAACCGTCCTGAAACTCAATGTTCATCTTCTTTGAGTTGAGTCCGACAGAATATGTTACTTTCCCTTACCTATCCGAGTACTTTGACTTTTCAGCACCCTACCTGGAGTGAAGTCCTTTTCGATCTAGGTCCACTAGTTGACTGTAGTGTTCCTTGTCCAGGGAAAGTGAGAAGGGTGAAGTGACAGAGAGTGACACAGCCGGCATAAGAGTTCACACAAAAGGGGTGTGTGTCACCGTTTCTACAGGTCACCTCGAAGTCCGAAGGTCGGACGAAGAATTTATGGATCATTATTACGGTGGTTCCTAAAATCTTCTCTAAGACTAATCGGTTGATCTTGGTCTACGGTTAAAGAGTCAGTAAATGATACCGGTCACACACGCACGCACGATTCGACGAAGTCAACACAGGTTGAGAAACGTTGGGGTACCTGACATCGGACGGTCCGAAGAGACAGGTACCCTAAGAGGTCCGTTCTTGTAACCCTATCCAACGGTACGGGGGGAGGTCCCCTCAGAAGGACTGGGTCCCTAACTTAGCCTCAGAGAATTCAGAGGACGTCACCGTCCGTCCAAGAAATGGTGACTTTGGGCTGATACCACTTTCCCTACCGATTAAGACAGGTCCGGACCCCGTACACGTGTGGAGACTCCGGTCGCCCACCCGGTTGAGGTACTTTGGTACACCTGACTTTTGTGTCCTCCCCTCTAAGACGTTTTTCGTTCAACCTACGACACTGGATTTCCTTTCCTACTCTCTGTGACTCGTCCGTGTTCGTCGTCTACAGGTGCTGTCGTCGTAAGAGACACTACCGTGTAAGGTCCTTTTGTTAAACCGTAGAGTAAAAAGTGTAACTAAATCTGTTGGTAGACGAGTTTTTTTAATTACCAGGATAGAACCGAATGAGTAAACCCGTTTTGTCGGTCAAGTGAATTATTAAGTTTGGCTTGTCGTCCCTCATCCTCTGTGGTCAATCCCGTATTGACCCTCTTTATACTTCTAACCGTTAGCTAAATAAAATGTTTTTTTTAACTTTCTTTATAATCTACCTACCTACCTACGTACGTTCTGACGAAATAAATAAACTAACACGGTGGGACAGTATTACCTGGAGAAATCTTTCTTAAGTTTCTTTCAGATTAATTATCTTTTGGGATGACCTTACTAAATTTGTCCCTGAATAGAGTGTGTTGACTCACAAATATTTATATGTATGTCACCCACGGTGTCACTATGTAAAACTTCCGTCTAGGTGGTTACCTACAATTTTAGTCACCCGTATATAAACTCCTCTTTCACCATAAACGTATTAAAGTTTTATAGAGAGGAGTCTATCAATAATTAACATTTCCCCCTTTACCATTGAAATATCATCTCTTTGAGTCGCCTTCGGTGGAATTGGTCCACTCCTTCCGATTCTATTAGTCGTTATTCTTTAGTGAGCACACATTAAAAATGGTCTTTACGTTTTGGAGTCAGATCGGAATTCTTTCATAGTTTGAGTTTGACTTCCTATAAGATGTTGTATCGACTGGTCGTGATAAGTTTTCGTAATTCGTACCCTCCCTCCTTGTTCCTTTCTCTTCTAAATAAGGGTCCAACCTTCTCTGATTCCTCTGTACTGATGATTTTGTCCCACTCTGGTGCCTAACCTAGGACCTTATCCTTTTCTTGTAATCATCCTTTTGAAGTCTTTAGAGGGAATCATTCTAGACATCAAAGTAATTATCATAACATGGTTCCAATTAAAGGACCAAAACGAGTGACATACGTTAATACCTTCTACAATCACAATCGTCTTCGACTCACTTTCCACATACCCTCGAGAGAAGAAAAATAAAACTGTTGAAAAGATAGATTTTAATAAAGGTTTAAATTTCCCTTTTTCTCTGAGTAGGTCGACAAAGAAACATTCGTTCATTTTGATAACTGTGAAGTTACGTTTCCAGGGATCCTAAAACACGGGTTTAGTATCCATATCTGTTTACTAGACTCAAACCTATTCCCTCCCTCGTCACACCGGAACTATGAAAACTGTGCAGATCCTTCCCGAAGTTTGTTTAGTACATCGATGTTAATCTAGAACTTTCGTACTGGGTTCACCATTTTCCTGAAGGTATCCACTCGGGGGGTTTTTCGATTCTATGTATTCACACTTACTTGTTTATACCATACAAGACTTCCGGCGGGTTGAGTACAGGTCCGTTTCTTTCCCTGTCACCCAAGAGTGGACCACATCGTAGACCTTTCAGTCCGAACTATACCTTCACCCCACCTGTACCCTAACTAACACCCTGTACCCGTTAGTCCCTTTATTTCCGTCGTAGAGTCCTCTTTAGTGAATACCTTCTTATTCATGACCTGTTTAAAGACACCCGTTTTTATTCTTACTACAGACTTTCATTTCCGGTATTCGTGTGTGTAATTCTCTCTCGAAAAATTCCCGTGGTCGACTAAACCTAGTCCTATAGGACCCCACTTATAAATAAACCTCCTCGTTAGTCACTATACCACAGTTGATTCTTCGACACGTAGAGAGTCAGATACAGTTGGTCTGGAGGAGGTTGAAGTCACATGTTTGTTTTGTGGGTCCCTGAAACAATTTTACGTCTAAGACTAAGTCGTCCAGACCCTATCAAATTGTTCAAGGGTCCACTACGACGACTATGACCCGGAGTTTGGTACGGAACTCATCCTTGTTACATCTGGGACCGTCTACAAATGTCGCCTCTCTCTGTCCCTTCTGTCTTCAAATTCTTATAACTAGGTCCTTATGAAAGTTGTTCGGACCCGGTCAAGACTGATGAAAGGGCCGGAACCACCTTCCCATTTATCAACGCTCGTCTCAATTACGACTTTCGACTTTAAAAACATACTTTTCGTGATAGTCCGTTCATTCCGACCGAATTTTCGTCTATCAATAGGACACTCCACCTTAATCTTTTGGGTCTTCACTTCGATGTCACGTAGACATTACGACTAACAACGTCGGTCAGGTGATTCGTGTCACGACTTTACGTCAGTCTACCAGGTCTCGGAGGGTCCTCGTCGTCTCCGGGGCGGTTCATTTCCACGGGTTACTGTTGGAGGGACGTGGTCCCGGACACCGGACCGGACAAACGTACCATTTCAGACCATTTGGCTCGTAAAAGAACTAAGAAAAGAGGAAGTAGTGTGTGGTTTAGAGGAAGTATGACAAAGAAGAGAAGAGTCTAGTTTGGATGGTAATAGGAAGAACTCCGGAAGGTTCGAAGGGTGACTTTACGTTGGTGGTACGTTTTTACGTCTTCGATTTTCCTTTCTTTTTCTCTACTGAAAACTGGGGAGGATCTCTGAATAAGGCTGAGAAACGCTGGGGTGCCTGACGTCGTGCGGTCCGGAGGGACAAGTAGTGGTTGAGGACCTCAAATGAGTGTGAGTACAGGTAACTCAACCACTACGGTAGGTTGGTAGAGTAGGAGACAGAGTTTCTCAACATATACTGACTCGTTGACTTGACTTGACTCCCTAAATAAGTAAGGAGTTCAGGAAGAAGGACAGGTGTGGTCCGTTGTTCAATCCTTACTGTGGACATTGGTAATTAACCCTTCCGTAAAAGTAAAAGATTCCCATAAACCTTCCGTCACTTTTCATTTTCACAATCAACGAGTCATCACAGGTTAAGAAACGCTTGAGTACCTGGTATCGGCCGGTCCGAGTGGACAGGTACCTTAAGAGGTCCGTTCTCATGATCTCACTCATCGGTAAGGAAAGGGGTCCCTTAGAAGGACTGAGTCCCTAACTTGGGTCCAGAGGACGTAATGTCCTCCTAAGAAATGACAGACTTTGTGGTCCCTTCGGGAGAAGGGATCTACTACTCTACGATAAGTTAGTTTACTCGTCTCTGACTCACGGAGGACAGACTTGACACACCGTTAGTTCTGTAGACGGGAGTTCTACAAGGGGTAGATGACTCTTTCTTCTTGTTCAACTTTAACTCCGTTCATGGTTTCCGACGTCCTAGTGTTCCCTCCACCACAGGTCACCTGAGCTCCTTGACCTCTGGACCCTCTATGTGGGACTCGGTCCCGTGGACGTCGGGGTGAGTCTCGGGGTGGAAGACGGCCTGCTCTGTAGTATCGTAGACGGTGAAGGTGGACGTGACCGTCACGAGCGGACGACACTCAACGTCTGTAAACGATGACTTAGGGTGTCAGACTAAAGTCGGAGTGGACGGTGTGACAGGATATATAAGGGACTTCTACCTCAGAAAAGATGTCGACGGAATGAAGAGGGGTCCGAAGAGGGGTATCGGTGTTTTAGGAGGGAGTAGGGAAACGAGGATCAGAGGGGTAAGTGAGTGACGGGACCAAAAACGTCCGGGAAGGGTCTCCTACCTCGTGTGTAGAGAACTACCGTAGGTATCGTGGAACGGGTGGCCGGAGGGAGGAACGATGGGAGACTGGTCACAACTGTTCTTAGGGAAAAAGGTGGGTGGGTGGTACAAGGGACCATAAACGAACTAGGACGAGAGTACGAGGGACAACAAACCCCGTAGGGAGGAAAAGGTAGGTTTAGGATCATAAAGTCCAGACACAAGTGTCTGCAGTGAAACTTTGTTTGACAATCTTAAGACAAAAGGTGTTCCGGGTTGAGTAGGGAATCATTAGACTGTCTAGTACAAAAATTCTAAGTCAGTTCAACATCGGACATAGTCTGGAAGGAAAAAGTACTGACTCATTATAAGGAAACATAATATATGTGTTAAACAAATAGGTAAGTAGACAGTCACCTGTAAACCCAACAAAGATCCCAAACCTATAATGTTTATTAAGACGACATTTATAAACACATGTTCAAAGATACACATATACACAAAAGTGAAGAGAACCCATGTATGGATCCGTACTTTGACGAACCAGTACACTACTGAGACAATTTGAGACACTCTTTGGTGGTTTGACAAAAGGTACCGTCGACGGAGTAAAAAGAGAAGGAACAACGGTTGTAGTAATAGCAGTAGTATCGTCGATTATAAGTCACCCATGTGTTACCCGGTCCAATACAAATTTTATAGTACAACTTTAACCTTCTTTGGTCCTATACAATGGGGTTTTATGCGGAGAAACCGTAGAACTCGATTTCCGTTAATTCTCCGTTGTTTGAGTCCTGAAGGGACGGTCAGGTCATCAATTCTGAACCACGAGGACGACGTCCCCAGTGTCCAAGTTAGGGACCAGTCCCTTATTCTAGGGACGTACGGGTGTACCTCGTCGGAATTTTTTTTTTTCGTTACTTCAGTCTTTTTCACGGGGAAAGTCCTACATTTAAGAGGAAAAAGACTTCTGTATAAGAATAGTCTGGTCTCTACCGGGCCCTCCCTAGACGTTTGTTTGGAGTGAGGTAATCAAAGGAGGGAAATAAATGGAAGGGTGTCAAACCTCGGGAATCTTCGGATGTTGACGAAAGGAAACAAGGTAGTCAAGTCAAGTCAAGTCAGTGAGTCAGCACAGGCTGAGAAACGCTGGGGTACTTAGCGTCGTGCGGCCCGGAGGGACAGGTAGTGGTTGAGGGCCTCAAGTCAGTCTGAGTGCAGGTAGCTCAGGCACTACGGTAGGTCGGTAGAGTAGGAGACAGTAGGGGAAGAGAAGGACGGGGGTTAGGGACGGTCGTAGTTTCAGAAAAGGTTACTCAGTTGAGAAGCGTACTCCACCGGGTAGTGCAGAGAGGTTTAAAAGACAAGAAACAAATTCTACGATCTATTCGACTTTAAGATTCGGTGGTGAAACTCAATAATATAAAAATATGTCCTAAAAGGGTATACTGCACGCGACGTGTATAATCATTTGGTAAAAAGAGGACAATTAAAAAAAATAACTTCCCAGGGTTCACTTGTAAATTCTACCAAGTTCCATATCAAGGAAGGAAGGGACGTCATAGTACTCACGGAAGTAAAGTGTCTACTCCTTTGGCTCCGGGTCCTGAACGGGCTCCAGTGTCTCCAGTCTACATCATGTCGGCCGGAACCTTAAGACACTCGAGGACTTTCCGGACACATGTATGTCATCGACCCCACGTCTCTTTCCTCTCGAGAAGACACCGAGACAATTCCTTCCCCGGGATTCGATTCCTGACTTTCCACTCACAAGGACGGACGTTTACAACCCCTTCCTGCACGTCCGAGTCCCCTCGTCGTCTCTCTTGACTCACTCGTTTACGTGATTCGAACTTGTCGTGCACGAAGTACATCTGTCTAATGTACCACGTCCCACTACCAATGAAAGTGGTGGTACAGGGAAGTGGACGTGTCATGGACCGTGGTTCGTCCACATTATTTGTACACGACTTGCTTCTTCAATCTCTTCCCTTCTTTTCTCTTTCGACCTCTCTACCTGTCCCACGTCCCGGTCCCCTTGAAGCGGACGGAGCCACTCCCCAAACCTGAGGTAGAACGTCCACTGGGTTTCGGAACTCCCAGCGTAGTTTTATTGTAAACGCGACGTCTTTCTAAGGACGTCGTTGTCACACCTCGCACCGAACCTCCTCTATGAATCTCTTCGGTCCCTCTGGTCAAACCTCCGTTGACGTTGTCGGGTCCTCATTCTGCATCGACTTCCAGACTTGGTTCTGTCAGTATCGACCCCACCCTTCCTCTCCCACTCTGGTCACACTACTCGTCTTTCTTCTTGATTACACCGCTGTCCAATCTGTATCCCGTCTCCCTCTTCGACCCCCACACTGAGAAAGGTTCGAATACAAACGGACTACCCTAACTACGACACGGGAACGAACCACTGGTCAAGAGGTGCAACCTACACCACGGGAATCCGACGGACACCCTGCACTTCCACTTCTACCTGTCACCTCGGACTCCTACTTCTCGATCCCCAGTGGTCGTGGGTGCACTAGTGACTACCGGACCTCCGCCCCTACTCTCGGGTCCCAACACCCGTTTTCGTCTTGTCCCTGGACCTCGGTCTGTCTCACTACTACGACCCTTAGTACAACGGGTGGTAGTGTTGACACAGAGGGGTTAGGTGAACCTGTGAATGATGATCCAAGGAATACGAGTTGTTAAATTGATTCGATTCGATCCGTCATCTCAGGTTCTGGTAGAAGGAAAGGGTGGGTGTGTGTGTCATTGTAGGAGCGAGGAATTGGTATCTTCTATAAAGGTCCGTATACATACATACACGGAGTTAAAGGAACGGTACGACTTACAGAGTAAATACTTGAACCTAAGTAGTAAAAGTTAGAAACTTTTTATATCCTGACATACGAAGACACTTCCTCTCTTCCGAAACAGAAGAGAAATCTTTTTCTTCGACACGGGAAGTTTTACCCCAAACCACCGTTACCACCGTGTCCTCTGAACCGAACCCCTGAGCCACGGGACCCCGGGACCAACCCCCGCCTGAGTCTGCAAGAGACGGGGGAGTAATCTGTTCCTCAGGGTGTGTCTCTCTTACTCGAGCGATACGGTCACATCCTAAGGCCTGGAAACGGTGTCACTAAAGCGCGACCTTTAATAAGGTCGAAGACGAAAGTAGAGTGAAACCCCTGAACCCCTCCTACCCAGACGGGAACCTGAACAGGAACTAGACACCTATTCACTGTCGGACACCCGACTTCGCGTCGGGTCCCTGTACCATTTAAGGGTCCCGGCAGTAAAGAGGTCTTCGTCTGGTGGGAGGGGTCCTTACTGGACTAGAGAACAAAAAATTTGACCTAGAGATGAGACTAGTAGACGGTGGAGAAAGGTGTTGGGGCGGAGGAGCGAGGACTCAGACGGTACTTTAAAATTAAATTTACAGTTATTACTTTAAGAGTTAAATATAAAACATCAAAGTGGTAATCTCTACGATAAAATTGAAGATCTGACACTTCTTTTCATGAGTATTTAGTCGTCACAAGTGTCGAGCCAGTTCATCTAAAGAAATCTCGCACCAAAGACCTACGTAAAACACTTCAACGTCGAATCCTTTTGTTTTCGAGTGTTTACCGAAAATCTTACCTTGGTAAAAGTCTAACCGTCAGTCTACTTAAATATTTGCAAAAGAGGGTAAGGAAAAATTGAAGAGGTCAGGTTTCCGTCTCTGTCCTAAAATTAAACACACCTTTACACAACTAAGAAGACCCCACTTCCCCCGTCGATCCTGTGACAGATGGGGGTTGTTCGATCAGGGGGTTGAGGTGGCGGTGAGTGGTGTTCGTTCCGTGACTTCGTCGTCAGTCCTGTGTACCCCTGACTACTTTAGTCCTCCGTCGGTCTCTGACGTCGATTTTATGTCAGACGTAGTCGACGTTTGGAGGGAAAAGTTGGTGTGGAGTCCCAAGTACCACGGGAGGACTCTTGAGGAATGTGGAGAAACTAGGTTTCCGACTGGAAAAGACTGTAAAAAAAGAGTTGAGACAACGACGTCCGACGGAACCCACAATCCTATTTATCACGAATTCGTCACGGAAGACAAAAGAGACACAGAATATTCGTGATAGAGTAAATTAGGACTTGTTACGATCTCTCTCCGTTGTTCATGGATACAAAATGTCGATCTGTGGATTCCGAGTCTCTCGGAGGATTACTCGACCAATCCCAGGGGTCGACACTCGTCGTCTCGCTCCCGAATCGGAACTGAAGAATCGTGGATGTGGGGGGCGGGAGTGGAGGGTAGTGGAGGAGACTGAAATAGGACACAGCGGACTGTCTCCCTTCGGACCCAGTGTCTGTAGTGTCAGTGATTCACTCGTTCCTTCTCTTACTTTGTCTTGAAAAGAGACGAGGGTAGACTCTGAGAGACCGACTACGTAAAGAATGGTCTTTACCTCAACGGGTTCATAAACAAACCCCGAAGGGTCCACCGCGATCACCATTTCTTAGACGGACGGTTACGTCGTCTACGTTCTCTACGCCCAAGTTAGGGACCCAGTCCTTCTACGGGACCTCCTCCCGTACCGTTGGATAGAGTCATAAGAACGGACCTTTTAAGACAACTGTCTCCTCGGACCACCCGATGTCAGGTACCCCAGCGTCTCAGTCTGTGTTGACTCGCGGATTCGTGTGTGTGTTCATAAATAAACATTCTCTTTATCTCGTTACATCACTTTTTTTGTACGTGGGATCCTGGACTTCGAGTCCCTGAGTCCGAAAACGTGAACACTCAACCCAACTGGAACCTACACCCGTATTCAGTGGTCTGTGGGACAGCAATAAAGGAGTAGACATATTACTCCTACTTGTTAACGGGATGGAAGAAGAGTTCCGACGATATTTCTAGTTATCTCGGTGTCTTTACTTTGGATCTTTTACAAGATGTTTGACACATATTTACAAAAGATGTACACACAATTACGGACTCTTTTCTTATAGAATCCCAGTGACTTAGGTAAGGAGTCGAGACGAGAACTCGTATTGAAAGGTAAAGAGAACCGGAGTCAAAGGGGCAGAAATTTTACACTGGTTCCCCAAGTGACTTGGGATTCGCAGAAAGATTGACATTGTAAGTCGTCGGATCACTGACAAAAGACTGAGGATCGTACGAAAGTCGGGAGCCACCGGTCCTTTTGGATCTCTACCCCAAGGAAGTGTGTCTCGGAAGATAGGAGTTGGTTCTCCTCCGACCTCTAATTGATCGTTTCCGCTGGGTTCCTATAAGTTGACGTTTTTTACCGTCCTAACTCACGACTCTCCTTATTGTTCAAAGTAGGGAGGTGTTGCAAAATACTCACTTGCAATACACGACGAATCACATGATCTTTACTTTGACCTAAAATCTTTGTCAGGTCTCTCCTTATATTCGAAATTCGTTTACGAAAGGTCCATTAATAAATTAACCTCAACACTGTATACGACCCTTCATCTCGTACGGACAAATAGTCCTCTAATATTATTGCCACCTCCACCGCCCCCTGTAGAGTCCTCCTAAAGGACTCCTTCGTCGTAAAGTTTGACTAAGAGTTTCCTCGTAGACCTCAACCGTTCCGTCCCTTCACTACCGCTTACCCATCCATTACACGATTCGTCTTCCTTGTTGGTCACGTCTCCCGAACGTTTCTCCTCTCGAGGACTCCATAAACTCACCGACTTTTATTCGACTAAACCGACCTTACGACTACGCCACCGCCCTCACCCCCTCTGCGCACCGTACTGGACTCGAAACGCTATGTCTGTTCCTGTCTGGTACGTAATGGAATGTTCAGTCCTACTCCTTGACCCCGAAGTCGGCGTCTCTTACCGAATCAAGTTTGGTGACGTTCCAAACTTCGACCTCCGACACAAGGTCCGCTAACCGGGTGTTCTACTAACACCTTTGTCGGACAACTAATCTCCTTGTATTCTCACCCACGTCACTTTGGTCGGTTCTCCGACCACGTTACTAGATGCCGTTATCACCTGCCACCGACCCGGACTACCACTGTCTCTTGGTACCTCTCTCAATTCTCTATAATTATGAAGTCTCCACCTTGTAAGTCCTACATCAGCAGCTAACCCATACTACTCCCTTTCCGTTCATTATATATGTGGTATACAAAATTGGGTATCTTCTACTTGTTTTCTTCAGAGATTCTCCGAACAGGTCTAATTTCTCGATTTCTCACCCCAGGGTCTTGAAGTTGAGCATTCAGTATTAATAAAGTCCACACATTTCCGAGAAGTAGGGTTCCCGATAGTAATGAAGTACTTTTTGAGTCGCTTCCAGACTAAAGTACACACGACTTAAGGTTGGTGTGAGACCACTTCCGGTATACTACTCCTCCCTGGGTTCACTCACTGTAGTACTGGGTTTATCTCAGCGATAAGTTTGCGCGCGGCACCGGAGGAATGTGGTAGTGGATTAATATCGAGGACTCCTTCGCAACCTGTTATTGTGTGACACGTCTTCGGTTACCTGCCAACAGTCACCCGGTCTGCTGGGAAAAGTAGACTCGACTATAAGTCTTCTATTGTACATTCGTCGAGTTACTCCAAAAACACCACCCCGAAGACCTACTAGTCCAGTATTTAGAAAGTCCAGGTTCTCTTTCCGGACAGGTCGAACGCTCAACTTGTCCAAGGAGGGTTGAGGCCTTGATCGTGTTGACTTCCTTACGGCGAATCTCGGCAGAGAGGAGCGCAGGGTCTCTTTCCTTTGTTATCTCCAGTGTGTCAAGAGCATTTATGTACACGTAGACTGTGCCTCGTTCAGTGAGTGATGGTGTCGGTGAGATTACGTGACCGGGTCGCACCCAACCGGTTCTGTTTGTAACTAAAGAAAGGTTTACAAGACCAAAATTACTGACACCAATCCATTGAAGGGGGTTCAGGGTATTGATATTCGCCGTCTCAGACCTTTCTCAGAGAGGTTCGTGTCCCGGTAGGACAGAACCCTGGTCAGACTCGGGGCCTCGGAGTCTACGTGTCATTCCTACCAGGGGTGGAAGGTCTCGGGGAACTCCCAAGTATGGTCGTTCCACATGGAGGATCCGAGTGACACCCCTAAGTTGTTTACTCAAGTCGATTAAGGTTATCCCACCCTTACCTCATGCGTTCTTTAAGTTTGACCTTAGCGTCACTTACATCTAATATGTTATCCTGTGACTAAACCGGTCTTACAGACTCTACTGTGACCTCCCAACACGTATTTTAGACTCACTGATAAGCTGTAGCTCACTGTTGGTCAAAGGGTCGAGTATTTGGTGCGGTACTGATTTTCGAGTGACTAGGGTGGACACAGTGAGACGAAGAGGGTCACACTGAGTATTAGGACTAAGGGGTCCGTGGAGTTCCGGAAGTGACGGGAAACTAAGGCACTTTCGTCATAGTAACACAGTTTACATGTGTTATTACAGTCAAGAGAAAAGGTCGATCGGACCTAAAACGGACGGAAACTAACCGTTTATATATAAGGTGAATGACTTAATTAGACACGTCTATGTCGCAGTCTACGACCGAGATGTTTGTGTCCTTCCAGACCAGTAACCGTAGCGTCCTAGGTGTAGGATGCCCCCTCTCTCCAGACATTCGGGACCAATCCTGTGCTCCCTCGTCCTCCATATTTTCGTCCTCTCAGGTCGACGTCTCCCTCTTCTGTGTCTTCGATGACTGAGACGAAGTCTCCTTCCCTTAAGTTCTTCACAGACGGAAGGAGAGGTAAGGTGGTGGAGTCCTTTCGGACCTTTCCTACTGATTCTTCAATCGGGTAATCGGTCGCGTGACTCTTCACCCAAATAGACCCACCAGTACTCCTCCTTCTCGACACCTTTACCCGTCGTCCGTTTGGGGTGGTACTAAATCAGGGCACTTGAGGTAAACCCCCTCTACCCCTCTGCGTCCCCTCTCCGCTTCGACGGGAGGCGTCCGACTGTGTCCGTCGGTCCCGGACCGGAGAAGACGAGTGGAGTGGGGAGAGGGTCACATAGTCAAAGAATGCGAGATAGGAATCAAGGATGGTGGGTCTTTCAAAAGAGGTTTACTCGTCTGGTCGGTAGTCGAGGGGAGGGAACACATTGATTTAGAGAATGGGGTTTCTATACGAGTCTGAGGGACCGGAGGTGAGTCGGGAGGCCGAAGGTCCCGCCGGTCTCGTCGGTCGGTCGGCCGGGTCACGGGGTGGCCAAAGATTAATTTAGTCTTGTGCACGAAGAGATCTCTGTCTTGTTAGAGAACCTCCTCTTTGTTGTCCAAGGAGATTCCAACCGGAAGGTCAGAGTGAATCTACCGACAAACACTTCCTTTCCTTTTGTCCGTCCGAATTTTCCTTCTTTATCTATAAAATAACAAAAGAAAAGTTCAACATAACGGTAGACTACGACTGATATTTCTTGAATTTGTACAGAGACCTTACCGTAAGTTATGAACTTGTTTTTTAGTGTAATAAAATTACACAACCTCGGCGTTTTGAATTTTTATTTAAAGGACAAAGGGAAGTCAATATTTTTAAATGGATTAGGAGAGGTCTAACTAGTCCCAATCACGACACGATACCTTTACATGTGTGAAGACTTTTATTTTCTCGAAAAGGTTAATTTTCAATTTTAGCTGGGTTTGTGGATTTTTCGGTACACACTATCTTGTGTAGGGACGAGGTGTCCGTCCCAACGTACCAGGTCGGGTCTCCGACGTCTGACGCAATGGATTTCCGTCCCGACTATTAGTTTCATCAATTGTCGATAGTCCCGAGACCCGTTCCTGAACAGTCGTTTACCTACACTCTGGAACACTACCTCAGTCCCTCGACGTCCAGGAATTACGGTCTACCTTGGAGAAATATCGGTCTTACATCCCTTCACCCAAACTCACACGAGACCCCCCTACAGAGGAGACGTCCTTTCCCCTGTGACTCCCACGAGTCCTTTCATAAATGGGTCTCTTGTCCTTCAAAGTGGTTAAATCGTTAACTAAGTCCACCTGGTCATGTATGGGTGATTTATAATTTTTAGACATAAAACCCGTCGACGGTGTCTTCGACGATGGAGGAGGACGAGGAGGGGGAGGAGGAGGAAGATACCGGAGGTTGTGTCAACGACACTGGGGGTAGGGGAGAACAGGAGTAAGGAGAGGGTCAAGGACGAGGAGGAGGGTAGGGGTCACGACTTCCCGTCTTGGGAACCGTTACCGAAGGAAGGTGAGCCCGGTACTTCTCCGACCTTGTCAGGTCATGAGGTCGGGGAGACTCGAGTAAAACTTAGAGTCAAAAAAGAAGTTGTTTAAAATATAGGGACGGTCGTAACCCAGTAGAAGTCTGTACCAAAGTTCGGGACTCGGAAACCTCACCCTCGTGACTGAGGTTGTGGGATCTGATGGTCTTTTAATTGGGATCCCTCATAGTCTATCACTCTTGAGTGTGTTTCCTTTGGTGAACTTATGTTCTGGTCCGTAGTAGGTTGGTGGTCATTGTAGGACACGTCTTGTGAAGTAGATGTGTTGTCTGTTTGTTTTTGTGTTTGGTTTAGTGGTCGTCTGTCCTAATGGTGGAGTGAGTCGGAATGGGTAGTCTCTTTTTTGTTTGTTTGTTTGTTTTTAAGTTGTATTTAGAGTGGGATATGTTTCGAATGTGTTTGGTGTCCTGGTTGGTATCCTCCCGTCTTTGGTTTTCCTTCTTTCTTAAGTCAGAACTTCGGACCCCTTTCCTCTGGAGTTTGTGTTATTCAATTTTTTTTTTATTACTTTTCCGTCTCTTTACGATGTGTTCACTTCCTTGTTTGATCTTTGAGTCTTCAGGTTTATTTACTTCTCCTTTATCCGTTTGATGGACTTTTTCTTAAGTCTTATTGCTATCATTTCTACTAGTTTTTGGAGTTTTGGTTTTGCCTCTTTTACGTTCTTAGTTAATTGTTTCTGGAACTTCTTAATTTCTTATTTGTATGTCTCTGTTTGTTGTGTTAACGACTTTAATTTTTATGAGATCTTCCTTAGTTATCATCTTATAGACTTCGTTTTCTTACTTAGACACTCGACCTTCTATTTTACCATCTTTATTGAAGACTTCTTGTCTTATTTCATTTTTCTTACTTTTCTTGACTCCTCTCAGAGTCTCTGGAGACCCTGTTATAGTTTGCGTGGTTGTAGACTTAATATCCCCAGGGTCTTCTTCTTCTCTTTTTCTTTCCCATACTCTTTTAAAAACTTCTCTAATATCAACTTTTAAAGGGGTTGTACCTTTTCCTTTATCAGTTAGTTTAGGTTCTCCATGTTTCTCAGGGTATGTCCTAGTTGGGTTCCTCTTTGTGTGTTTCTGTTGATGATTAGTTTGATTGTTTCTGATTTGTGTTTCTTTCTTATAATTTTCGTCCTTCCCTCTTCGTTGTTCATTACACGTTCTCTTTGGGGTATGTGAATTGTCGACTAGAAAGTCGTCTTTAAGACTTCCGGTCTTTCCTTACCGTCCTATATAAATTTCATGACTTTCCCTTTTTAGATGTAGGTTCTAATATCATGGACCGTTCCTAGAGTAAGTTTTAACTACCTCTTTATTTTTCTAAAAGTCTATTCGTTTTCAGTTCTCTTAAGTCATGGTGGTTTGGTCGAAATGTTGTTTACAATTTCCCTGAATATATCAGTTCTTTATGATCTCTTCTTTGTTCTAGATGTTTTAGTTGTGGTTTATTAATTCTGTTACCGTTATCCTTGTATATATTGTTATTAATGAAGTTTACATTTACCTAATTTACGAGGTTGGTTTTCTGTGTCTGACTGACTTACCTATGTTTCTTTCTGGGTTTATATACGACAGATATTCTTTGGGTGAAGTCTGGATTTCTATGTATATCTGACTTTCACTCTCCTACCTTTTTATATAAGGGACGTTTACCTTTCGTTTTCTTTCGACCTCATCGTTAGGAGTATAGTCTGTTTTATCTGGAATTTTATTTATTCTAATATTCTCTATTCCTTCCTGTGATGTATTACTAGTTCCCTAGTTAGGTTCTCCTTTGTTAACATTTATAGATACGTGGGTTTATCATCGTAGAGTCATGTATTCTGTTTGTGATTGTCTGTATTTTCCTCTTTAACTGTCATTGTGTTATTATCATCCTCTGAAATTGTGGGGGTGTGTGTGGTTACCTGTCTAGTAGTTTTGTCTTTTAATTATTCCTTTATGTTCAGAATTTACTATGTAATCTACTCTACCTAGAGTAACTATAGAAGTCCTGTAAGGTGGGTTTACGTCTTCTTATGTGGAAGAAGAGTTCACGTGTCCTTGTAAGAGGTCCTATCTCGTGTAGAACCCAGTGTTTAGTTTGGAGTCATTTAAATTTCTTTAACTTTAGAATAGTTCGTAGAAGAGGTTTGTGTTGTGATACGTGTTGTGATACTCTGATCTATAGTTAATGTTCTTTTTTTGACATTCTTTGTATTTGTGTACCCCTAATCTGTACAAAGATTTATTGGTTATCCAATGACTTCTTTAGTTTTCCCTTTAGTTTTTAGAAGATCTTTGTTTACTGTTACTTTTGTACTGTTGAGTTTTGGATACCCTACATCGTTTTCGTCAAAATTCTCGTTTCGAATATCGTTATGTTAGGATGGAGTTCTTTGTTCTTTTTGTAACTGATCTGTTGGATTGAAATTTTGTTGACCTTTTTCTTCTTGTTTTTTTGGGTTTTTAATTATCTTCCTTTCTTTAGTATTTCTAGACTCGTCTGTGTTTACTTTTTCTTTACTTTCTTTCTTATCATTTCTAATTATTTTGATTTTCGACAAAGAAACTCTTCTATTTTAACTGTTCGGAAATCGGTCTGAGTAGTTCTTCTTTTCTCTCTTCTTAGTTTAGTTGTTTTAATCTTTACTTTTTCTTCTCCAATGTTGTCTGTTACGTCTTTATGTTTCCTAACATTCTCTGTACTTGTTGATATACCGTTATTTTACCTATTAGACCTTCTTTTCCTGTCTCAGAATCTTTTCAAGTTAGAAGGTTCTGACTTGGTCCTTCTTTATCTTTAATACTTGTTGGGTTAATATTCGTGACTTTAAGTCCGACACTATTTTTTTAGAGGGTTTTTTGTTTTCGGGTCCTAGTCTACCGAAGTGTCCTCTTAAGATAGTTTGTAAATCTCTTCTCGATTATGGATAGGAAGATTTTGAGAAATTGTTTTTAACGTCTCCTTCCTTGTGAAGGTTTGAGTAAAATGCTCCGGTAGTAGTGGGACTATGGTTTGGGTATGTTTCTGTTGTGTTTTTTTCTTTTGCTACCCGGTTATAGTGACTACTTGTATCTATCTTTTTAGGAGTTGTTTTAAAATCGTTTGTCTTAAGTCGTTGTGTAGTTTTTCGAGTCTATGGTACTAGTTCAACCCAAGTAAGGTCCCTACGTTCCTAAGAAGTTATGTGCGTTTAGTTAGTTACACTATGTAGTATAATTGTTTAACTTTCTATTTTTGGTATACTATTAGAGTTATCTACATCTTTTTTGGAAACTGTTTTAATTCGTGGGTAAATACTAATTTTCAGAAGTTTTTTACCCGTATCTTCCTTGAATGGAGTTGTATCATTTCCGGTTTATACTATTCGGATATCGTTTGTAATAAGAGTTGTCACTTTTTGACTTTCTTAAGGGGGATTCTAATCCTTGTTCTGTTCCCACAGGTGAAAGTGGTGATAATAAGTTACATTAAAACCTTCAGGATCGATGTCGTTAGTCTCTTCTTTTTCTTTATTTTGCTTAGGTCTAACCTTTTCTTCTTCATTTCCATAGTGACAAACGTCTACTGTACTATGACATGTATCTTTTGGGATTTCTGTCATAGTCTTTTCATGATCTCAATTGGGCACTTAAATCGTTTCAACGTCCTATGTTTTAGTTATGTGTCTTTAGTGAACGTAAAGATATATGATTGTTACTTTCTAGTCTTTCTCTTTAATTCCTTAGTTAGGATAAGTGGTACGTTGTTTTTCTTAATTTATAAATCCTTATTTGAATGGATTCCTCTGTTTTCTTGACATGTGTCTTGTAATATTCTGTGATTACTTTCTTTAGTTTCTGTTGTATAGTCTACCTCTCTATGAGGTACAAGGACCCATCCTTCTTAGTTATAACACTTTTACTACTATGATGGTTTACGTTAGATGTCTAAGTTGCACTAGGGATAGTTTAATGGTTACCGTAAAAAGTGTCTTAATCTTTTTTTTTAAGTGTTAAGTATACCTTTGTGTTTTCTGGGACTTCTCACTTTCGTTAGAACTCTTTCTTCTTACCTCGACCTCCTTAGTTGCAAGGACTGAAGTCTAATATGATGTTTCGATGTCAGTAGTTCTGTCATACCATGACCGTGTTTTTGTCTTCATATCTTGTTACCTTACTCTATCTTTCGGGTCTATATTTGGGCCCGTGGATACCCAGGGAATAAAAAATGTTTCCTCCACTCTTATATGTTACCCCGTTTCTATCGGAGAAGTTATTTGCCACAACCCTTTTGACCTGTCGATGTACATTTTCTTACTTTAATCTTGTGAAGGATTGTAGTATGACTTTCTATTTGAGTTTTACCTGATTTCTGGATTTACATTCTAGTCTTTGATATGTTGAGAATCTCCTTTTGTATCCGTCTTGTGAACTACTGTATTTAGTTTCGTTCTAGGAGAAACTGGGTGGAGGATCTCATTGCCTTTATTTTTGTTTTCATTTGTTCACCCTGGCCTAATCTGAATTTTCGAAGACGTGTCGTTTCCTTTGACATTCGTTCCACTTTTCTGTTGGGAGTCTTACCCTCTTATATTATCGTTTTTTTTGTTGACTGTTTCCTAATTAAAGGTGTTATATGTTCGTCGAGTATGTTGAGTCATGGTCTTTTTGTTTGTTGGGTTAGTTTTTCACCCCTTTCTTGGATTTATCTGTAAAGAAGTTTCTTATGTATGTCTATCGATTGTGTACTTTTCTACGAGTAGTAGTGAGTAATAATGTCTTTACGTTTAGTTTTGATGTTACTCTATAGTGGAGTATGGACAGTCTTATCGGTAGTAGTTTTTTAGATGTTTGTTATTTCCGACCTCTCCCACACCTTTTCTCTTACGAGAATGTGACAACCACCCTTACATTTAACTATGTCGGTGATACCTTCTGTCATACCTCTAAGGAATTTTTTGATCCTTATTTTGGTGGTATACTGGGTCGTTAGGGTGAGGATCCGTATATGGAACTCCTTTAGTTTTAACTTTTTCTATGTACATAGGGTGACGAGTAAGTAACGTCGTGATAAATACTATCGATCTTGTCCCTTCGTTGGATATACAGGTAACTGTCTACTCACCTATTTCTTCAACATCATGTATATGTGTTACCCTATAAGTCAGGTCAGCGAGTCAGTACAGGTTGAGAAGTGTTGGGGTACCTGACGTCGTGTGGTCCGAAGGGACAAGTAGTGGCTGAGGACCTCGAATGAGTTTGAGTACAGGTAACTCAGTCACTACGAAAGGTTGGTAGACTGGGAAACAGTAGGTGAAGAGGAGGGCGGAAGTCAGAAAGGGTCGTTTCCCCAGAAAAGGTTACTCAGTCAAGAAACGTAGTCCACCGGTCTCATAACCTCAAAGTCGAAATCGTAGTCAGGAAGGTTACTTATAAGTCCTAACTAAAGGAAGTCCTAACTGACGAACCTAACAGAACGTCTGACTCCTTGAGAACTCTCAAGAGGTTGTGGTGTCAAGTTTTCGTAGTTAAGAAGCCACGAGTCGAAAGAAATATCAGGATGAGAGTGTAGGTATGTACTGATGACCTTTTTGGTCTCGAAACTGATCTACCTAGAAACAACCGTTTCATTGTAGAGAGGAAAACTTATACGACAGATCCAACTGGTATTGAAAAGAAGGTTACTCGTTCGTAGAAAAGTAAAGTACCAACTTCAGTGGTAGACGTCACTAAAACCTCGGCGGTTTTTATCAGAGAATTGACAAAGGTAACAAAGGGGTAGATAAACGGTATATAGAATCAAAAGAGTTACTTGATAATGAGTCGGTATTTTTCCTTACGTAAACTCAGTCAAGATCACTTCACCTACTTGTATCTTGGATAATATGTCTCACTTCATTCAGTCTTTCTCTTTTTATTTATGGTATAAGATTAGGTATATATGCCTTAGATCTTTTTACCATGACTTCTTAAATAAATGTCCTGTCGTTACTTCTTTGTCTGAATCTCTCTGAATGCCTGTACCCCTCTTCCCTCCTCTCCCACTTTACATACCTTTCTTATTGTACCTTTGAATGTAACGGTATACATCTTATCTATCGGTTGTCCTTAAACGATATACCGAGTCCTTTGAGTTTGTCCCCAAGACATAGTTGGATCTCCCCACCCTACCCCTCCCTCTACCCTCCCTCCAAGTTTGTCCTCCCCTATATAAATATGAATACCGACTAAGTACAACGCCAAACTGGTTTTTGTTGTTTTAAGACATCTCGTTAATAGGACGTTATTTTTTTATTAGAATTTTTTTTTTCTTTTACGTTTAATTTTTTACTTTTTAATAGAAATAAAACAAAACCGTTCATTACGTGTAATTTTTTATTACGGTACAAGAACACTCATTATTTTAGGACGTATAACTCTCACATCGAGTCACAGAGAGTGTGTGTGTGTTTTTATTATCACAGTACCTTTGGTTTGGTTTCTCCAACCACTTTCACTTTCACTTCAGTGAGCCAACGCAGGCTGAGAAACGTTGGGGTACGTGACATCGAATAGTCCGAGGAGACAGGTACCCTAAAAGGTCCGTTCTCACGACCTCACCTAACGGTAAAGGAAGAGGTCCCCTAGAAGGACTGAGTCCTTAGCTTGGGTCCAGAGGGCGTAACGTCCGTCTACGAAATGGCAGACTCGGCCGTTACTAAAATATTGAGGACCACCTGTCATTAGTACTCCCAGTCCCGGTGGACCTAGGTACCATAGGTGAGTCGTACTTGGGTGGTTTAACAAGGTTTTCGGTCATAGAGAGTGGTAGAGGTTTCGGGGACAGGACTAAGTCCGGTGAGGTACAAAAAGGGCCAGTAAAATTTTAAGAAAAACCATTGAGAGACCCAATTCCATTATCACCGTTGTGGATATGGGTTATCGGTAACGACTATCGGTACATTGTGAGGTACCTGACTTATACCTTTCCGTCCTCCCGGATGGTCCTTCTGGTGGTCGGATCACTAACATAGTTGAAGGTCAAGGTCCAGATCAAGATACTCTTGAACCCGTTGTCTGACCAAGGTTTATCTTTTTCCTCATGTAGTTCCGACATATAACAGTGGGACAAATAAATTAAAGATACGTCTCATGTAGTACTCTTTAAGACCCGATCTTCTTCGTGTTCGACCTTAGTTCTAACGGTCCTCTTTACAGTTATTGGAGTCTATACGTCTACTGTGGTCGGAATACCGTCTTTCACTTCTCCTTGATTTTTCCGACAACTACTTTCACTTTCTCCTCTCACTTTTTCAACCGAATTTCGAGTTGTAAGTCTTTTGATTCTAGTACCGTAGACCCGGGTAGTGAAGTACCGTTTATCTACCCCTTTGTCACCTTTGTCACAGTCTGAAATAAAAAGACCCGAGGTTTTAGTGACGTCTACCACTAACGTCGGTACTTTGATTTTCTACGAATGAGGAAGGTACAGGTCAAGATTGATAACGAAGGACTGGACGTATGTCTAAAGAGTTCTCCGTCCAGTCCACCAGACCATAAGGGTAGAGAAAGTCTTAAAAGATGTCAAATAACACGAGGTGTGTCAGTTTCCGAAACCGTATTAGTTATTTCGTCTTTATCTCCAAAAAGACCTTGAGAGAACGAAAAAGTTACGAGGTCACCTACAACCGTTAACTAGAGACCAAGGAGAACGACTTCGGACCGAACCTCTTAAAACTCGTATTGAAATGATCGTACACTCTACTCACGTTAACACACCATCAAACTCATAAGAAACCGTAACGGAAAGAAACCTTAACCTTACTTTTGACTGGAAAAGGTCAGGACACCGGCGACGACTCAAAAGGTTTAAACGACCGTATAACTCACGTCGTGAAAGTATCGTAGTGGTTGGATCTATCGTATAACTTTTCGTCTCTGTAATGAAACGGTTGTTTGCAGGCAGATCAGTTCCGATACCAAAAAGGTCATCAGTACATACCTACACTCTCAACCTGACACTTCTTTCGACTCGTGGCTTCTTAACTACGAAAACTTGACACCACAACCTCTGCTGAGAACTCTCAGGGAACCTGACGTTCCTCTAGGTTGGTCAGGTAAGATTTCCTCTGACCAGGACCCACATGAAACCTACCTTACTACGATTTCGACTATGAGGTCATGAAACCGGTGGAGTACGCTTCTCAACTGAGTAACCTTTTCTGAGACTACGACCCTCCCTAACCCCGTCCTCCTCTTCCCCTGCTGTCTCCTACTCTACCGACCTACCGTAGTGACTGAGCTACCTACACTCAAACTCACTTGAGGTCCTCAACCACTACCTGTCCCTCCGGACCACACGACGTTAAGTACCCCAGCGTTTCTCAGTCTGTACTGACTCGTTGACTTGACTTGNCATGAAACCGGTGGAGTACGCTTCTCAACTGAGTAACCTTTTCTGAGACTACGACCCTCCCTAACCCCGTCCTCCTCTTCCCCTGCTGTCTCCTACTCTACCGACCTACCGTAGTGACTGAGCTACCTACACTCAAACTCACTTGAGGTCCTCAACCACTACCTGTCCCTCCGGACCTCACGACGTTAAGTACCCCAGCGTTTCTCAGTCTGTACTGACTCGCTGACTTGACTTGTCATGACTTGACTAGATCCAAATTACATTTTCGAAAAATAGTTATAATAACAATGTGTCATACGAAAAATAGTTGTAATAACAGTATGTCATCGAAAGGAGAATTCTTGAGGTTTATTCCTCACAAAGACATACTATAGTGAATATACACCTTAGATTTTTTGTCTTGTTAGATCACTTATGTTGTTTTTTCTTTGTCTAAGTGTTTATTTCTCTTGTTTGATCACCAATGGTCACCCCTCTCCCTTCCCACCCGTTCTATCCCATCCCCTAATTCTCTGTGTTTGGAAATATATATTTGTTCGATAGTCCTATATAATATGTTGTGTCCTTTATATGAGTCATAAAACATCACTGATATTTACCTTATAGTCACAGTCAAGTCAGCGAGTCAACACAGACTGAGAAACACTGGGGTACCTGACGTCGTGTGGTCCGGAGGATAGTGGTAGAGGGCCTCAAATGAGTTTGAATACAGGTAACTCAGCCACTACGGTAGGTTGGTAGAGTAGGAGACAGCAGGGGAAAAGGAGAGTGGAAGTTAGAAAGGGTCGTAGTCCCACAAAAGTTTACTCAGTCGAGAAGTGTAGTCCACCGGTTTCATAACCTCAAAGTCGAAGTTGTAGTCGGGAAAGTTATTTGTAAGTCCTGACTTAAGGAAATCCTACCTGACCAACCTAGAGGAACGTCAGGTTCCCTGAGAGTTCTCAGAAGAGGTTGTGGAGTCAAGTTTTCGTAGTTAAGAAGTCACGAGTCGAAATTTTTAACACTTAGTGATACAATATTGAATGTTGAATGTGGACATTGAATGTATTATAACGTGTAGTTGATATGGAGTTAAAATTTATTACTTTTTTCGTACTCGACGAAGTAAAACATCCGTCTTTTTTATCTTCTAGTTCTCCAACGTTACCCCGGTTCTGGTTTTGTGAGAACCCCCGAAGAGTCTAGTCCGTGTAAGAGAGTAGAGTCGGTACAACGACACAGTTCCCGAAGTGACGAGGACTTCGTGGTTCAAAGGGTCTAAATGAGTTCAAGTCTTAGTCTTCCTTACACTTTACGAAGTGCCTTGTCTCAGTGAGTCCTGTGACCAATGTTTACGTCTGAGGACCCGGGTCGGGTCCCTTGTATGACTTAGACTCACTGACCCCAAACCCGGGTCCTAAACCATAAATATTATTGACAGGGGTGGACTGAGATTACGTCAGATTACGAAATCTTAGTCAAAGACATCTATGACCTAGTGGGAAAATACGGTTCTGGTGTGTGGTCTTCCGACTTAGGTATCACAGCGTTGGGTCTCTTGGAGGGAGGCCCGTTGTAAGAAAGTCGTCGAACATTCTGTGGTGTTCGACAGGTTCACCTGTCGTACCTCTTCCTATCGGGAGTACCGTAAACCTAAAATCTCGTCCCTTCTCAGGTTTGGGGTAAAGGGTTTCTTGCCAACGAAGTTGTTTTCCGACTCGCTCTTCGATCGTTACGTCGTTGCCGGTGTTAATACAAGGTCGGTCTCTCTACGACGGGTTCGTATACTGTATGTGGGATCAGTACCCAAACTGAAAACGCCCTAGAGACTAGACCGTAAAAGATTCTGGTCTAGTGAAAGGGACATAGACTCCCCATTGTCCTATGAATATTTGTTTCGGGTATTTTATGGCGGGATTCCCCTGTCTTTAAGAACTAGGGCCAGTCGAATCGGTGTGGACGATCGAATTCAGATCAAATTCAGGGACAGGGGACCAAAGAAATCCTCACTTTGTCTTTGAGAGAACTCCCGAAGGAGTTTCCCTGTGTCGGTCCTCTTTCTCCGTCCCAAACGTCTTTCGACTTACCTCGTGTCTTCTTTAGACTCGGGTGGGAGTCTACGGGTATACACTTGTCCGAGACCCTAAATCCACGGAGGGAACAGACGTACGTCCTCTGCTTCTTCTATACCCAAACTGGAGACCCAGTCCTTCTAGGGGACCCCCTCCCGTACCGTTGAGTGAGGTCATAAGAACGGACTTCTTAGGGTACCTGTCTCCTCGGACCACCCGACGTCAGGTACCCCAGTGTGTCTCAACCTATACTGACTTCGGGGACTCGTGTGTGTAAATTGAACAGACTTATCGTTTACCTAAGTGGACGACACCGAGTGTGAGGCTCGTCGTGTAGGTCTCTTTTCCGGTCTCCCTTCGGTCTACGGGAAAGATTAGGTCGTGTTCCGGCAGGGCGAGGGGAGGACGTCGTCTGTACTGAGCCGTCGGGCCGAGGGGTGCGCCGGGGAGACCGGCTGTCACCAAGTGACGTCGTGGCGACCTTCGTGGGGCCCGTTGGTCGGTCGTACGGGGAAGAAGGGTGGACACGGTAAAGGACGAGTCCGCCAGGACCCAACAAGGAAGTAAAGAAGAAATGAGGGAAGTTTCGTCGGAACTTTAAGAACCACGGAATTTATTTCTCCTCTCCTTCTTTTCTCTAGTCCTTCTAAGTTTTCTCTGGATTTGCGTCTTCAGGAACCTTAGATTTGAGAAATCACTTCGGAGATTCAAAAACCTCAGAGACTACAGATAAAGAATTTCCTGTTAGACTTTAAACTCATCGTTAGACTCTAATTACTTTTATGAGGTTATACTGATTAATCCCGACTCTTCCAATCGTTCTATTTTACCCCTCTGACTAAGGTTAAAGAGACCTAACGTTTGGTTCCGTTTGGTTCCACTCTTCTAACCAGATCTTAACTACGTCTTAATTAAAGTCAATCCAATGTAAATACAATACTACCTCACTAAATACCCAAAGGGTCCACCTTGATCACCATTCCTTGGACGGACGGTTACGTCCTTTACATTCGCTACATCCAAACTAGGGACACAGTCTTTCTAGGGGACCTCTTCCTTTACCGTTGGGTGAGGTCATAAGAACGGACCTCTCAGGGTACCTGTCTCATTCTGTTTCTCATTCTGTACTGACTTTACTGAATCGTACGTACGTGCGTCTCACTAAATACGTATGAATGACCACCCGACGGCAGAGACCCCAACGTGTCTCAGCCTGTGCTGACTTCGCTGAATCGTCATCGTCGTGACCATAAAGACCGGTATGACCGTGTTGGTATCTTTGCCAATACATGACTCGTAGCAGGCCCGGTAACCAATTCAGAACAAGAATGTAACTGACAGATCAACTTAGGACTTTTGTTAAGGTACTCGATTCATAATTAAAGAGTCTAAATATCAATCCCCGTAACTCCGAGATTCTTCACTTTATTGAACGGGTTCCAATGTTATACACCGGTTCGACCCTAGGATCCGAACCAGGTAGGGTAAGATTAGTCACTAGAGACCCTTCTCTCTTCGACTTCCTTGTGGCTCGACGATAGTTAAAAACAATACTAGGGTCGAGGTGGTAATTGATTGTCACACAGAACCGTGTTGGTCGACTAAGAGTGTCGAGGGGAAAGGAACAGACATTCTATGCCCCGAGTACCATCCAGTGGAGATTATAGGAAAGATTCAGACGGTCGAAGATTAATATCGAAACGAGATAGTGTAATTGTCGGAAGGTGGTGAGAGAGACTTAAAATCCTATGTGTTGATTTGGCTGATATCAGCCAGTGTTGATATTGAATGACCCATGAACCAAGAACTAGAGGCGGAGGGTCACTGTTGTAACAAGAATACCCTTTTTGTGTTAGACAGACGAAAGGGTGTCGGGTACGATACTACGTGAAGGGTTCCGTATAGCTCCGTTTTCACACCCTGACAAACAGTCTTAGAGGTCTCTATTTTCGTTATTGTAAACGAACAACACGATAAGACAGAAGAGTAATAAATGTTAGGAAACTAGAAGTTATTTCCCCTTTTGGACTTTCGACTGCTGTGTATTTAATATCCTTCTTACAACTAAAAACAACTGACGACCATTACTGTTTCTAGAATCTTCTACGTTCGTTTGGGTCCGTGCTTATCCAATCCTGGTGTGTAGACCGGGGTTCATTTAAGTACCGATAGTAGAGGTCCGACGTGTAACAGACCACTTTCTCAGTAGTACGTACTGTGAAGCTCCCAAGTCGGTCGGAACTTCGACCTACTTTATTTCTTGTACCGGTACCCCCGTCTAGTTGTCTTCTTTCGAAACCCAATACCAGATCAAAGGTTGAAGTCCCTCCGGGTATTAACAACCGCCCGTGGCTCGTCCACCCCTGACCTGAAGTTTTGATCCCGAGGTGTACAAAACTCCACTTCTCTGTCTAAACGGTGGACAAGAAGTCCTGAAAGTACAACGTCTAGTTTATGTGTGTCCGGTGCTACGTCGTAAGGGTTGTTTATGGGACTTGGTCTTAAAGACTTCTCGGACGGACGAGGACGATCCCACGACGACGTTTCTCTATTTCATCGTTCTTGTGAACCCATCGTAGAGTAACAAACGTTTCACGACCGTGTGAAACCAAGAGTATTGTAGGGGCTCTCAGTGACTCCGAGGTTTCTCGAATACTTTGACCGAGTCAGACCCTAGACTTGGGTCCAGAGGACTGAGCTCAAAAAGAGATACAATACATAGAGACTTACTGTAAAAAGGGTTACCTTTTTATGAAATAATAAAAATGTTTGTTTTATTCCTCTTCTTTTTTTTTAGATACATGAAACCTCCGTTTTAACGACGGCCGGTAAACAGTGCCAATTGAACGATAAAAAGTATTTGTTCTCCGTCGACCCGGGTTCCTTTTCTGGTGTACTGTGGGTTGCTTTACTTGTGCCATAAAAAATTACGAAACCTCTTCCTGTTTATTCTTTCTTTCGTGATAGTTTTATCGGATACTCTTTACGTTTTCTATTGAAAGGGTAAAAAGATTTAAACCTACCATAAACCTACGACAGTGGTGGTCGTGGTACTTCCAGTAGTTAACTCAACTTCTACCAGTTGTCACTCCGGTTGTCCTTCATATGGTCCCAGGGACAACTGAGGCACTCTTCGATTTAGCTTGTCCTGGTCTCGGAGGATTCTGTTGGAATCGGTTTAGAATCCTTTGAACCAATTGAAAGTGTAATCTACTGTTGGAGAGTTTGTATGTCTTAGTTTAAGAGGAACTAATACCCCCTTAATATTATTATCTAATATTATCTAAACCCGAACAAAGGATTTTTACACGGGAAGTACATATGTGTCCAAAGGGACTATCGAGTCAACCATTTCTTAGACGGACGTTACGTCTTCTGGGACCAAGTTAAGGACCCGGCTCTTCTAGATGACCTCTTTCCTATCCGATAGGTGAGGTTATAAGAAACCGAAGGGAACACCGAGTCGACCGTTTCTTAGGTGGACGTTACGTCCTCTGGATCCAAGCTAGGGACCCAACCCTTCTAGAGGTCTTCCCTTTCCGATGGGTGAAGTTATAAGACCGGACCTCTTAAGGTACCTGACATGTCAGGGACCCCAACGTTTCTCAACCTGTGCTGAGTGACCCGAATGGAGCACCAACTTTATCATTTCTTAGACGGACGTCACGGTTTCTGGACCCAAGTTAGGGACCCAACTCTTCTAAGGGACCTCTTCCTTTACCGTTGGGTGAGGTCATAAGAACGGACCCCTTAGGGTACCTGACTCCTCGGGTCTCCCGATGTCAGGCACCCCAGTGTTACTCAACCTGTACTGCCTCACTGATTGTGAACGTGCATATAAGTCACTCTATGATGATTAGGCATTTGTGTTCTCGGTTGTTGAAATACCAAGTGTTTCGGGGAAAGGGGGTAAACTTGGTATTTTGTGGGAGACCTATATCTGACCCACTAAATGTAGTTGGGGTAAGGTGACTACTTCTTACCTCCGAGTGTCAAATAAACTAAAAGGATTTGAGTGTTTTAATGATGTATCGTTTCCTCTTTGTACTTGGGTTTGAAGACTGAAGTATAAGTACGCTGAAGGTTCTATGGTCGGTATGGTGAGTTATTCTGACAAACTAATTACTTCATTTAAAAGAAGGTAGTGTACAAATAGAAGAATTACTGACTAGTCGGGGTCTCTAGACTCCTCGTCGTGGTCTGTAGACCAGTGTAGTCGAGGTACCCCGTCTAGAACCCTTCTCAGGTCAGTAGTCGGTGGGTGCGAACTTTCATGGAACATTTGTCGTTTTGGTAGTAGACAATAAGTCGGTAACCGTAGAGTCTTATGTTTTCCGACACTTATGTTATGAGTGTCCGGATCTCGGAGTATCTATGGAATCTAATCCTTCGATGTTACGACCTGTGGACAGACACGGTTCCTCGGTTCACGCCTTCGGTGTCGTCGAGTCCCTTTGGGACGGTCGTTCCAACTAATTCCCCTTTTACTCCTTCCTCGTCGGTGAGACGATTGAGTTCCTTGTCTTCTTATATTTTAATGAGGTAAATCGATTTTAGAGACCCGAACAGGGTTCATCAGGGATGTCAGAAAGGTGGGATCCCTTATTTTAGACAGGCAAGGGTGGTTCTTCTCGGTTCTGGAGTAACGAAATTCTGTTTAAGAAGTTCTCGGGTGGGATCTATGAGTTTTACATTCGACTCAATCGACGTAATCTTTAACATAGCCAACAGATAGCAAGACATTGTTTAATGGGGGTTTCAATCACCGAATTTTGTTGGTGGTATCATTCAGCACAGGTACGACTGACAACCTCGGAACGTCCCCGGTCCCCACGTCACCCTTCCATCCTTTTGTCTTAAGATTTGAAACTACAACCTGGAACTTTCAGACTCAAAAATGAGAGAAAGATCCGGGAATTACTTAACCCTTTACGTCAGAACTTTTCAGGGTGGAATTAGAGAAACAATCCATATAAGAAACAGAGAAACAATCCATATAAGTAAAGGACCCCGACGGAATCGCTTAATTGTGTTTGATCTACCGAATTTTGTTGTCTCTAAATCAGAGAGTGTCAAGACCTCCGGTCTCCAGACTTTAGGTCCACGGGAGTCCCAGCACTAGGGAGACTTCCGAGACCCGCCCCTAGGAAGGAACGGAGGAGAATCAGAGTGCCAACGGTGCTAGGAACTTCAAGGGACTGCGTAGGCGGAGTAAGGTAGAAGTGTACCAGAAAAGGGAGATACACACACAGAGAGACCCAGAAGGGTACTGGAATCTTCTTGTGGTCGGTAACCTAAATCCCGGGTGGGATTAAGTGACACTGAAGTAGAATTGATTAACATAGATGTTTCTGGGACAAAGGTTTATTCCATTGTAAGACTCCAGGACCCACACGTACTTAACCGCCGCCCCCACCCGCTGTGTTAAGTTGAGTCATCAATCCTAATAAAGAGTCTTAGTAGAAACCGGGGAGGTTGACCCATAGGTGACTATTCTATTAAATGAGTATCTTTTTTTTACTCAGTAAGAAAGCTGTGGGATTTTAAGGTAAAATCATTGGTCAACATTCTTTTCTCAGGATACATATATTTATTTGAGATCCGTATCTAGACTTCTGTTTCTTGGTAACGAGTATATGGTTAAAACTTTCGTTATCTTCTGTGTAGATATATTGCCTACTGATCCCTCCGGACCGTACGACACTAAGTACCCCAGCGTTTCTCAACCTGTGCTGACTCGCTGACTTGACTTGACTTGACTTGACTTCATCGGGGATCCCGATGGGACCACCGAGTCACCATTTCACGGTTCATCTTCTGCGTCCAAGTTAGGGACCCAGTCCTTCTAGGGACTTCCTGTACTGTTGGGTGAGTCATAAGAACGGACCCTTTAGGGTGCCTGTCTCCTCGGACCGTCCGATGTCATGAACACCAGCGTTTCGTAGTCTGTATTGAATCACTGATCGGAGACTTTGGTGTGTATTCCAAACTTTATCACACCTTTTAAATGTAAATAAATTTTTCATTTTTATATGGTATAAAATTAATTATAATAATTTTAATACAAAAGTCATTTTCTCTTTTATTTAGAGTTTTAAAATCTATTTTCTTTTTCAACCTTTCATTAAGTAGTTTTATAATCGTCATAAACATAAACTTACCAACTTCTTAAAGAAAAAGAGAAAATCCAACAAGTTTAAGATATAAAACCACTTCGTTCGGGTGTTGAATAACGAATTTTACTATTTTTTAGTAAGTTAAAGGAGTAAACAGACGTTAAATCCGTCCCGAGTCATCTCCAACCCGAAGGGACTCTCAAATCAACCATTTTTTAGGTGGACGTTATGTCCTCTAGGGTCATAAGACATAGGTCCTTCTAGACGACCTCTTCCCTATCCGATGGGTGAGGTCATAAGAACCCGAAGGGAACACCGAGTCGACCCTTTCTGATGCGGACGTTACTCCTTCTGGACCCAAGTTAGGGACCCAACCGCTCTTACGGACCTCTTCCTTTTCCTATGGGTAAGGTCATAAGACCGGACCTCTTAAGGTCCCTGATATATCAGATACCCCAACGTTTTTCAGTCTGTGCTGACTCGTTGAAAGTGTCATCTCCAACCGAGTAGAGACGTTGTCGTCTACACTAAACTGAGCCTGACTCCCTAGACGAAAAATTCTGTTGTATATTCTGCTACCACGACCGACAGTCGACCCATGAGTAAACCCTAGGAGACGGTCTCCGGAACCAAGAGGTGCACCCGGAGAGGTACCCTGATGCACCCATAGGATTCTCGTACCGTCAGTCGAAAGTTCTTGTCCACAAGGTTCTTTTTCCTTCCCTTTATTTACCGTTCAAAGAAATTACGGACCAGGAGTGTTGATCGTGTCGTGGTAAAGACGGTGCAAGAGGACCACTACGGTAGTGTCCCGGGTGAGTCTAAATTCCCCTCCCCTAGAAGAACTACCCTCCTTACAACTTCTTGGGCACCGGTAGAAAATAGTCGTAATGTTCAGTTAAAACTGGGGATTATATTTGAGAGACTATTAAGTCTTTTGATGAATCTTGTCGTTTGAAGAGAAGAGGAACGGGAGTTCTCATAGAAGAGATGGATGTTTGGAGATCTGTGTGTGTGTGTCTCAGAGTAGAAATCCGTGAAACGAGGACTGGACCAGAAGAGAGTCAAGAAACGACTCCTATAATACATTTTTAAACAGATGAACAAGATACGGGACACCCTACAGGGTAAGGTCCATCTATGAAAAGTTTCCACAGACAATTGTTGGAGAGAAAGGACTAGAGGAGGGTGTGTTCTTCTGACTGTTTGTCTACTCCGCATAGTGGAGATTTCCGGAGGACTCGGTTCGTTTCCTCTAGTCAGGACCCTAAAGAAACCTTCCTTACTACGATTTCGACTTTGAGGTCATGAAACCGGTGGAGTACTCTCAACTGAGTAACCTTTTCTGAGACTACGACCCTCCCTAACCCCCGTCCTCTCCTTCCCCTGCTGGCTCCTATTCTACCGACGTGCCGTAGTGGCTGAACTACCTGCACTCAAACTCACTTGAGGCCCTCAACTACTACCTGTCCCTCCGGACCGCACGACGCTAAGTACCCCAGTGTCTCAGTCTGTGGTGACTCGCTGACTTGACTGACTGCCTTCGTCCGTGGACCAACGGGAGGGAAGGAGGGTGGTGTAGACTGAGCCCAATAGTTTGTCTCTTCCCGAGTGTTAACGGACTATATCAGTATAACTAAAAATTTTAGGAGGGGTTTCACTGGGTTCAGAGTACACGAGAAGTTATTGTATTTCTTTACGAGTGGAAACCTACGATGGACGTACAATTAGTACTTCGACTTGAGAAATCCAAAATTCACTCTGTCTCCGATTGTTAGAAAGTTTCGTATTTATATCCACGACTGAGGTCTCGTCATTCCATAAAATTTGATAAATATATAAATAAACCGACGTGTTCCAGAATCAACGGTGTACGCCTAAATTTCAACACCGTACACCCTAGATCAAGGGACTGGGCCCTAATTTGGGTCCGGAGACGTAACCCTCGTGTCTCAGAATCGGTGATCTGGTGGTCCCTTCAGGGATTTCGTCGTTATAATTGACGGATTCTAATTCTTGTCACACAATCTCAAAAAGTAAATTGTCAAACCACAAAATGTGTACAAACTTGCACAACTCCCAATACAAGACCAAAAGTTCAGACTTACCGGGTCAAGATGTACCAGGAAAACCCTCTACTTTCTCGATGATCGTTGTGGATTATAGGGACTTAAAATTAATTACAATCTCTAGGAGAGATGTCTTTTTACATGTACTCGTTTACGTTATATACGATACAAGAAACTCCTCCGAGTGTCTGGAGGTCCCCATTTCTGAGGTCCGACAGCCGTAGAGTCTAGAAACGACTGAGTCCTGTTCAGTCACGGACCCATACAGTACCACCGAATCTAGACGAACCCGGTGGGGTCATTGTCGTGACTATGGGTAAATGTTAGAACGAAGAAGGAATTCGGTTGTTGTCAATGGACACACACTTGTAAGGTCAATTTATTTAGGTCAACACATTTAGGGTTGTGTTCTTCCGTTTCGTCGACCCTAAACCTGGTTCGAAACCATAAGTATAAGGATGAAGGTTAGACGTTCCGTCTTTACGAAGAGTATGAAGTAAGGGGTAGGGACAGAGAGGGAAGGGAGACGGTTTATAAATTACTCGTGAAAAAATTGGAGAAAGTGTCTCGATACTAGATCTTTGTGTTTACACTTATTTTTTGGTGTTAAACTTTTCTATTACGTGGGGTTACAAGTAATGTCGTGATAAATGTTGTCGGTCTTGTACTTTCGTCGGATTTACAGGTAGTTGTCCCCTTGCCTATCTCTTCTATGCCATGTATGGGTGTTACCTCCTAATCGGTGTTTTTTCTCGTTTTATTACGATAGACGTTGTTGTGACTATCCGGATCTCTGACTGTATGTCTCACTTCACTGAACCTGTGTCTTTCTGTTTATACTATAACGAATATGCATCTTAGCTTTTTTTCCCATGTACGGTTCAACGAAGTCAGTACAGGTTGAGAGACGTTATGATACCTGACATTCGGATGGTCCGAGGAGACAGGTACCCCTAAGAGGTGTATTCTTATGACCTCACCCAACGGTAAAGGAGAAGGTCCCCTAGAAGGGGTGGGTCACTAGTTTGGGTACAGAGAATACAGAAGACGTGACCGTCCGTTTAAGAAATGGTGATAACTGTGGACCCTTCGTGGGGGGGGGGTTTTTCCCCATGTTTACTTGAATAGATGTCTTGTCTTCATCTCCATATCTGTATCTTTTGTTTGTACCAATAGTCCCCTATTTCCTCCCCTCTCTATTTAACTCTTTGAACCTAACTGTATATGTGTGACGATATATATTTTATCTATGATTATTCTTGGATGACATTGAGGTCTTTCTTGCTTATCTGTCTCGGTTTCGTTTTTGTTGTGGGTCAACACCTACACTGACCACTATCTTCGTTTCAGACTGCGGCATTTCTCGTTATGACGTATCCTTGGGTCTTACAATCCAGGTACTTAGTTCCTTTTAACCTTCACCAATTTGCCCTCTACCCTTCTCACTTGTAACTGTAAAATCCTTAGTCGTTTGTTTTTACCTGACCTTACCCACTTAAATTGAGTCTACTGGTAACATAGATGATGACACCCGTCCTTAGGGAATCTTCTTTACCTCATCGGTAGTACCAGTTGTTTTCTCAGGTTTTACGTCATGAACCTACGTTAGAGTTTTTGTTGTATTACTAGAGACAAGTAAAGGTTCCGTTTGGTAAGTCATAGTGTCATTAGGTTCAGATACGGGGTTGGTCATTGCGACTTCTTCGACTTCAAGTTACCAAGATACTTTTGGATGTTCTGGAAGATCTTGATTGTGGATTTTTTCTACAGGAAAAGTAATATCCCCTGACCTTACGATCTCATCCTTCAGTTCTTTGTGGACCTCATTGTCCGTTTAAACCGGAACCTTATGTCTTTCTTCGTTCTGTTTCGGATTATCTCAAAACGGTTCACTTGCGTGACCAGTATCGTTTGTGGGAGAGGGTTGTTACGTTCTCTTCTGAGATGTGTACCTGTAGTGGTCTACCAGTTGTGGTTTTAGTCTGACTAAAATAAGAAACGTCGGTTTCTACCTCTTCGAGATATGTGACTTGTTTTTGTTCTGGCCCTCGACTGACGCCGAGTCTAGCACTTGAGGAATAACGGTTTAAGTCTGAATTTAACTTCCTTCATCCCTTTTGGTGATCTGGTAAGTCCATATTGGATTTAGTTTAGGGAATATGTCACCTTCTCTCTTTGTCTAAGTTCCCTAATCTAGACTATCACACGGACTTCTTGACACCTGCTTCTAAGCACTGGTACATGTCCTCTGTCCTCAGTTCTGGTAGGGTACCTTTTCTTTACGTTTTTTCGTTTTACCGACAGACTCCTCCGGAATGTTTATCGACGCTTTTCTTCTCTCCGCTTTTCGTTTCCTCTTTTCCTTTCTATATGGGTAAACTTACGTCTCAAGGTTTCTTATCGTTCCTCTCTATTCTTTCGGAAGGAGTCACTAGTCACGTTTCTTTATCTCCTTTTGTTATCTTACCCTTTCTGATTTCTAGAGAAGTTCTTTTAATCTCTATGGTTCCCTTGTGAAGTACGTTTCTACCCGTGTTATTTCCTGTCCTTACCATACCTGGATTGTCTTCGGCTTCTAAAATTCTTCTCCACCGTTCTTATGTGTGTTCTTGACATGTTTTTTCTAGAAGTGTTGGGTCTATTAGTGTTACAACACTAGTGAGTGGATCACGGTCTGTAGGACCTTACACTTCAGTTCACCCCGAATCCCTCGTAGTGGTCCTTGTTTCGATCACCTCTACTATCTTAAGGTCAACTCGATAAAGTTTAGGATTTTCTACTACGACACTTTCACGACGTGAGTTATACGGTCGTTTAAACCTTTTGAGTCGTCGTCGGTGTCCTGACCTTTTCCAGTCAAAAGTAAGGTTAGGGTTCCTTCCCGTTTCGGTTTCTTACGAGTTTGATGGTGTGTTAACGTAAGTAGAGTGTGTGATCGTTTCAATAAGAGTTTTAAGAGGTTCGGTCCGAAGTTGTCATACACTTGGTACTTGAAGGTCTACAAGTTCCACCTAAATCTTTTCCGTCTCCTTGGTCTCTAGTTTAACGGTTGTAGGTGACCCAGTAGTTTTATCGTTCTCAACGTCTTTTTGTAAATAAAGACGAAGTAACTGATACAGTTTCGGAAAGTGATACATCTAGTGTTGTTTGACACCTTTTAAGAAGTTCTCTACCCTTATGGTCTGGTGGACTGGACGGAGAACTCTTTAGGCACACGTCCAGTCTTTCGTTGTCAATTCTCGACCTGTACCTTGTTGTCTGACCAAGGTTTATCCTTTTCCTCATGTAGTTCCGACATATGACAGTGGGACGAAAAAATTGAAGATACGTCTCATGTAGTACTCTTTGCGACCCGACCTACTTCGTGTTCGACCTTAGTTCTATCGGCCCTCTTTATAGTTATTGGAGTCCATACGTCTACTGTAGTGGGAATACCGTCTTTCACTTCTTGATTTTTCGGAGAACTACTTTCGTTTTCTCCTCTCACTTTTTCAACCGAATTTTGAGTTGTAAGTCTTTAGATTCTGGTACCGTAGACCAGGGTAGTGAAGTACCCTTTATCTACCCTTTTGTCACCTTTGTCACAGACTAAAATAAAACCCCCCGAGGTTTTAGTGACGTCTACCACTGACGTCGGTTCTTTAATCTTCTGCGAACAAGGAACCTTCTTTTACGGGCTGGATCTATCATATAATTTTTCGTCTCTGAAACGGTCGTTTCCAGGCAGATCAGTTTCGATACCAAAAAAGGTCATCAGTACATACCTATAGTCTCAACGTGGTATTTCTTTCGACTCGCGGCTGCTTAACTACGAAAACTTGACACCACAACCTCTTCTGAGAACTCTCAGGAAACCTGACGTTCCTCTAGGTGGGTCAGGTATGATTTCCTTTTCTCAGGACTTATAAGTAACCTTCCTGACTAAGACTTCGACTTTGAGGTTATGAAACCGGTGGACTACTCTTCTTGACTGAGTAAACTTTTCTGGGACTACGACCCTTTCTGACTTCCATCCTCCTCTCCCCTACTGTCTCCTACTCTACCAACCTACCGTAGTGGCAGAGTTACCTGTACTCAAACTCATTTGAGGTCTTCGACCCTACCTGTCCTCCGGACCACACGACGTCAGGCACCCCAGTGTTTCTCAGCCTGTGCTGACTCGTTGACTTGACTTCTTGGAAGACATTTCGTGTCCCTTGAGGTGAGTTATGAGACATTACCGGACATACCCTTTCTCCGACTTTATATATTGTCTAAGTAAAACGACATGTCATCTTTGTATTGTGACGTTTAGTTAATATGAGATTATTTTGATTTTTTTTTATGTCGAAAAGAGTAAAAAGTTTTGTTTGAGTAATTTATAAGTGTCTTGGGTTACATAAAATCAAAAATGAAAGATAAAGGGTCACCCCCTTTGTCTGTGGGAGTCCGGGCGTTCGGTAAGTGTATATGTCTAAATGTCACGTTGTAGTTTCTTCCGACGTCCCGTCACCTCTCCATACGTTCGTCGGTACCCCCGGATCCTCCCTCCTTTAGTAACAGGCAGACCCACCCAGTCCCTTCCGACGAGTTCCTTCCACCTTACGAGGGGTTAAAGTTTTCGTTTGTCCGTCTGTTGTTTCCCTGTGCACGTTTCCGTAAGTTCACGGTTTCTTGTACCATGGAGACCCAAGCCAAACCCACCTAGAGTCTTTGTCCACACTCTAATCAAGTCAAGTGTGTCAGCACAGACTGAGAAACGCTGGGGTACCTAACGTCGTGCGGTCCGGAGGGACAGGTAGTGGTTGAGGGTCTCGAACGAGTTTGAGTACAGGTAGCTCAGCCACTACGGTAGGTTGGTAGAGTAGGAGACAACAGGGGAAGAGGAGGACGGAAGTTAGAAAGGGTCATAGTCCCAGAAAAGGTTACTTCAGTCAAGAAGGGTAGCCCACCGGTCTCATAACCTCGAAATCGAAGTCGTAGTCGTAGTAACTTATTTACGAGTCCTGACTAAAGAAATCCTAACTGACCAAACTAGAAGAACGTCAGGTTTCCTGGGAGTTCTTATAAAAGGTCGTGGTGAACGACACACTCTAGTCGTTCTCAATTTCCTTCTTTCTCGTCCTCTTAGTCAGATGACAATATTGACTAAACACAACAACATACCGTCTTTGATTACGTTGTAACATTTCGTTAATAGGAAGTTAATTTTAAAAACTTTTGTATTTGATACTATTTAATAATTTTAGTCACCCCCCTTTTTTTTTTCTGGTCCTCTCCGGCTTAGAACCTACAGTTACGGGGGTCCCGGTGTGTCTACCTAATCTCTCTCTCGACGACGTTCCGAGATTCGTCTCCGTACTTTACTATCCTAAACCAAAATCTTTCAATTAAGACTATCATCTTCTTTTTTTTTCTACCTAATCTACTCCTAGTTTACTTTTTGTCTGTTCAACCCTCCCTCCGAGGACTCTTCAAGACCACTCCCTAGTTTCCTCCAGAGTTAAGGTCAGTCCCACCATCCCTTTCGGCACCTCCAGTTTATACTCGCTAAGTCTTGTGTCGTGTTTATCTTTGGTCGTTCATTGATCTACTCCACCCTCACCCCCACTTCCTCCTCAGTAATAAAATTGAAAGTCCAAGGAATGAACTCACTTGTCTTTACCTCAACTGACCCTAGTCCTTGTGTTCCAATATACCCCGTCTCTCCGGACTCCCCGGACTCTCCCACTCCGGACACCCCAGTGGTAGGACCGTGACTTTGTTGCCTACTTTACTCGTGGGGGAGACACAGGTCAGGGCCAAGGGTCCAGGAAGGAGCGGTTTTAACTCTGACCGTTAAGAATACACATAAAGCTATTAGAACACACCTTTTTTATTAAAAAATTGTTTTCAGGGGGCTCACTCTCCCTCGTAGAGTTCGTACTCTTCCCGGTAAACACGAGATCCATTATTACTCTTTTTGGTTGAATCACGATTTAAACGTGTTAAAGGGGAAGGGAATGTAGTATCGTCTGAGGCGGTTCTGGTGATACTAGTTCAAAAACGAAGAGTGAGGTCGGGAGGGCCGTTCTGCTTATGAAGGTATACCACGTTACAAATACAATTCTGCCCTTTTTTAGACTGTACTAAAGTCATCTAAAATAGGTTCTTCGTTATTTAAATGTTTAGGATTCGTCGACCTTGTTTTGTCACCAGACATTAACTAAAATCTACTTCATGTAAAGTTATTCTTATCTTTTAAATCTCGTCATTAAACAATTAATGACTGCAAATCCCTAGAACCCACAGAGGTATGTCAGGAGGGATTTACATTAGAATCGGTCTAATAAACTACAAGACCTGAAAACAGAGTAGACATTTTACCCAAATCAATAAAATGGATGAATGCCCCAAAAATACTCCTAATTTACTCGATTACATCCATCTCAAATCCTATCCTCAGTAGTCTATCGACTAAGTGAAACGACACATCTTCTTGGTGTTGTTTGACACCTTTTAAGAATTTCGCTACCCTTATAGTCTAGTGGACTGGACAGAGGACGGTTTGGACATACGTCCAGTTCTTCGTTGTCAATCTTGGTTTGTACCTTCTTGCTAACTAAGTTTTAACCCTTTCTTCATGTAGTTCCGACATATGACAGTGGGACGAATAAATTGAACATACGTCTCATGTGGTACGTTTTTACGGTACGACCTACTTCGTGTTCGACCTAAATTCTAACGACTCTCTTTATAGTTGTTGGAGTCTACCCGTCTACTACGGTGGGATTACCGTCTTTCACTTCTCCTTGATTTCTCGGAGAACTACTTTCAGTTCTCTTCTCACTTTTTAGACCGAAATTCGAGTTGTCAGTTTTTTGATTCTAGTACCATAGGTCAGGATAGTGAAGTGCCGTTTATCTACCCTTTTTTCACCTTTGTCGCTGTCTCAAAGAAAAGAACCCGAGGGTTTAGTGACGTCACTGACGTCAGTACTTTAATTTTCTACGAACAGGGCACCTTCTTTTCGATACTGTTTCAATGCCAAAAAGGTCATCAGTACATGTCTACACTCTCTACTTGGTATTTCTTCCGGCTCACGGTTTCTTAACCTACGAAAACTCGACACCACGACTTCTTCTGAGAATTCTCAGGGAACCTCTCGTTCCGTTAGTTTGTTCAGTTAGGATTTCCTTTAATTGGACTAATAAGTAACCTTCCTGACTACGACTTTGATTTCGAGGTTACGAAACCGGTGAATTACGCTTCTCGGTTGAGTTAATTTTTCTGGGAATAGGAACCTTTCTGACTCCCATCCTCTTCCCCTACTGTCTTCTACTCTACCAACCTACCGTGGTGACTGTGTTGTCTGTACTCAGACTCGTTTAAGGTCCTCTATCACTTCCTGTCCCTTCGAACCGTACAATGTCAGGTACCCCAACGCTTCTCAACCTGTGCTGACTCACTGACTTGGTCTTTGATTGTCGTAACATTTCGTTGATATGAGGTTATTTTTAATTAATTTTTTTATCATCAGTAGTCTCTCGTCCGTGAGTCGTTTACGCTCAAGAAGGAGAATAATGGATAATTCGATTCACTGTTCCGTTCCCCGTACCCTACTTCTACCCCTACCCTCTTCTTGTCCTGTCCTTTATCGAATGTTCTAACTTCCAAAGATCTTAAATTTTTACGGGTAACGGTAGAGTCTTGATATCCTTTTTTTTTAGACACACTCAAACTTACCGACAAGTTCCTTTTCCACACCCCTTCCCACCATACACTTCGAGAGTCTTTGACCTCGAAAGACTATGTGTTAGACCCAGTAGTAAGTGAAAGTATTGATTAAACAAGTGACCCTATCTTCTCTCCTTCTCTCGTCTTCCGTTTTCATGATTTCTTAGACTTAACAGATCACCTCTACTAGACTGTCCGTTTATGAGACCCAACTGCCCTTTAATCCCCTCTCTTCCGTCTAAATCGTGTCTCTACTGGAGGAATAGCAATGAGTGTTATGTTCACCTGGAAAAGTACGAACTCTTACTTAGTCCTAAAATAAGATAACTGAGTAATAATGAAACCTGTTTGACGGTTAAAAAAAATAAATCGAAAGATTAGTGTTTTCATGTTTATAGAGAGTCTTACTAAAAATTTCAGAAGATGAATGTGTCGGAAATTAAATGTTTCGTGAAGATACGAAAAGATTCAATTATGTCTATTTTTGGTCTGATTCAGTAATAGTGATCGAGACAAAATTTTCTCGTTCATAAATCACAATATAAATGACGTACAGTCCGTGATATGATTTACACAATGTGCATACAGATTAGATTACGAGACTGTTTGGAAGTTTCCAATATGATAGTAGTAGACTCAGATCTTGTCACCAGGGGTTGGTAGAATCGTGGTCTCTGGTCAAAGTACCTTCTGCTAAAAAGGTGCCTGGACCCACCCCTAACCTCGTCTACCAAAGTCCTACTAAGTCCACATGACGTAAATGACACGTAAAATAAAGGTTAGATTACGCCGGTGACTAGACTTTCCCCATGGTCAGGCACCGGACCGCCAACCCCTCGGGACCAGGTCTTCTCTCTTCGAATTATTGAGAGGATTTCACTGGGTCTGTCATTTCTCGTCTCGGTCCTAAACTTGGGTGTGACCAGAATAAAGTTTCAGGTAAAGGATTGAGGACTAGTGACGAAAGACGACAAGATCCTATTAGTCTATGTGCAACAAAGGATCATACCGTTACCAAGTTTGAAAGTCAAACTTGAGTCGGATTAATAAATGTCAGTACATTTGTTGACAACACTTTAATATGTCTCTATAATTGGTAAAACTACAAGTAAAGGTATGGCACGAGAATCTTGACGAGTACTGTCTACATGTAGAGTCACATACAAGGGGAGGTGGTTCCAATATTGTTAGCCATATTCTGGTTATTGACAACTTATTTCAGAAGTTTATGACTTTCATGAACCATTATCCGATTCTTAGATGAAGAATAAATGAATATTATGTCAAGTTATCAGTATCCATTCTTTTACATTTGTGTCCAAATCACTTCCCATCGATGGTTGGAAAACTTACCGAGTTATTACGTTTCCTGTTTTGGAGTATTTTTACACAAAAATAAATTAATTTTTTGGTTTGGACAAGTTATAGGGAGGGGGAGTACGTTTGTCGAGAGTATCCTCTAAGAAGTTTAAAATGCAAAAAAGGTAAGACCGAGTAAGAAACAAAGGAGTAGTAGTCTGAGTTGAACCCGTTTGTACCAAAACCCGACTCAGGATTTTGCCTCAATTTCTCCTCTCCTTTTTAAATCAGTCGTTCACACATAACCTGAAACGATGAAAGTAGTTCACCTTCGTGTAAACCCCCTAGTTAATGGAGAGTTAATAATCTCTTAGTAATTGGAAGACCGTTTCTTTTCCTATTACCTTTAAATTAATACAAGTCTAAGAAAATTTCCAAAAGGAAGACACCGTCTGATACATACAACAGGAAAGGAATTTATTTTACTTTTACATAGTGTAAGTCACCTTTGAGTGTGTAGGTATTGGTGGGAGGTGGAGTTTGAACCCGATTTATTGGTCCTGACAAACCCTCCGGTTTGATATCAGTGGTCCGTTCTTAGATGTCAGAAATAAATATTGAGACACCCGACAAGGATCTGAATTCATCGGGTTTACGTGAACTAATCTCACGTGTGTTTGTCGTCTTAGACTCCGTTCTCAGAAGAATAGAGTACTTAAATTTTATTGTCTATTGTATATACCATTGAACCTGGACAGTCGTTTTCATTTTTTGTTTACTTGTAAGCAAGGTGGGTTGTGGGTCCAGTTACGTGCGCTTATAGGTCGTAACATCCTAGATGGTGACTCGTAGTGACCACATTATGACTGTTCGACGCATAGCTCGTTAGAAACGTAGTCCTGGACAACACGAAACAGTTGTATGGACCAAGTTGCAGTAAGGAAAAATGTAGCAAGTGTGTCTTTTATTGACGTCCTTTTATAGTCTGCCGGTATTAAATACGGGGAGAGTCATTGCGACCAAAGGAAAATTTTCGTCGAGATGCCGTAATACGACGACGACGATTCAGCGTAATACTCCCTGGTAATTTCGTACGATAGACGTCTACTGCATGAAGTCGAATGTAGAAGAAAATATCAAGTCAAGTATTATCCTTTCAGTGACGTCTTATCATTTGATTACAGTTTTAGGGGAAATAGACCGTTCACTTTGTCCCAATTTTGGAATATAATGATTGGTTCACCAACGGTCTCCCCTCCCCCATATCTCTCGTCTCTTTGTCCACTGCCTCTCCATGTTTGAATGTCAATATTTTATTCTCAGTGACCATACTTTACTCACCCCTTATCCCAGTTGTTAATACATTGTGGAGATATCCTACTGTCTACCATTGATCTGAATAGCACTACTAGTGACACTATACATGTCTTTATAGTTTAGTGGCACGTCCCATGGTCTTTGGTTGTGTCACAAAATCCAGTTAGTATGAAGTTTTGTTTGTTTAAGTGTCTTTTTCTCTACTCTAGACACCAATAGTCTCCACCCCTACCTCCTCCTCTTTAACCTTCTTCCGTCAGCTTTTGAAGTTCAATTTTCAACTTTTGAAGTTCAATTGAAGTTCACCTTATTTGCAGTTCAATCTTCTGTTTATTTATGATACCTACGTTAGATAGGGTACTATTTCTCTTCATTTTGACGGAATCCGGTGTATGCTTTCGACGATTCTCCTATTTAGGATTCCCAAAAGTAATGTTCCTTTTTTTAAAAAAAAAGATAAATTAACACACAGACATACTCTACTACCTACGAGTAATTTGTAACACCATTAGTAAAGTACTACATACATTTAGTATAGTGATAGTATGAAATTTGAATATGTCACGATATACAGTTAACATAGTTATTTTGACCTTCCTTTTTTTGTTGGGAATAATAATGACAAGTGACGACGAAATAAGAGGACCCCTTCTTCGTATTGGGTAGGTGAAAGGTACGTCTGTGACAAAGCTACGTTCCGTGCGTGGTCTTAAGAAGTACGTGTTCAATCCGTATCGAGGATAGAAAGGTCAGTAGACGGATCTCGGGTGTGACAGGGGTATGTGTTAGGTCAACCAGTGTAAAGAACAACAGTGAAGTTCTGTGACAACACTGTAGATATTTGTTCAGTATTGAGATTGTAAAGGTTTTGGTCGACATCTGAAAGTATCCAGTACTCAACGACTCAATGATCTTTCGTCCCGGTGACTGAAAGATTGTACGATGTTGTTCCGTTGACCACGAGTCCTGTATAAAGTAGAAAGACCGTTTCTATAACTAGGAAACCCATATCTGTTTGGACATGTCCTTGTTTAAACAGACCGACTTTTTTTAGGAGACCTTCGGACCTCACCACTCCTCGGGAGCTCGATTCGGAGCCCGACCCCTAAGTAAGAGTCAAACCGGGAACTGAACGAGACAGTGGACCTTGTCCACAAAGGGGAGAGTCCCCGAACCAAAGGATGAGGTGATTTACACCTGCAACTTACACTAATCACCTAGGGTTTCCCGGTTTCCGGGTCCCACCTGCTACTACTTCACACACAAAAATTGTAATTGAGTTCATATTATGTCTGTCTCTTCACGTAATAAAGTGTGTACATGTCAAGAGACCTAAAAGTGTTTGAGACACACGGTACTTTGGTTGTGGGAATTCTTCTTTCGTACCGAACGAGGGTTCGGGGCGTATAAGGGAAGCTCAATGATTGGGGGTTGGGTCCTAGTGGCATAGGACTGAGGACCAGAGTGTCTCGTCGGAGTGACACAGGCAGGACAGAGACATCCTACGGATAATAAAACACGGACCAAAGGAGATAAATCGTGGTAGGTACCACGAGTCCTCGAAGGGACCACCGAGTCTTCCATTTCGTAGGTGGACGTTTCGTCCTCTGGGCCCAAGATCGGGACCCAACCCTTCTAGGGGAATAAGGACAGATCTTATAGGGTACCTGTCTCTTCGGGGTCCGATATCAGGTTCCCCAACGTTTCTCGACCTGTGCTGAAGTGAAAGTGAAAGTGTCACCAGTCTGTCATTTCTTAGGCGGACGTTACGTCCTCTGGACCCAAACTAGGGACCCAACCCTTCTAGGGAACCTCCTCCCTAACCGTTGGGTGAGGTCATAAGACCGGACCTCTTAAAGTACCTGTCTCCTCGGATCGTCCGATGTCAGGTGCCCAAGTGTTTGTCAACCTGTGCCAACTCGTTGAAAGTGAAAATGAAAGAAAGTACCACGTCACACATGACTCCTACAAACGTTGTTATATAAGGTTTTTTACGCGCGTGTGTGTGTGTGTGACTTCCGTTATGACACTTAAAATGGTACTCAATTTTACACAAATTCACTTTATAGGAAATACAACTCTATTACGAGAAGATAGATGAAACATTATTTTACACGACCCTCAAATTTTTATTTAGGAATCTTGATCGATAAATTAAAGATGCTCTAATTTGTCTTGTTCCAGAAGATTTCTATCGACCCTTACGAAGTATCGAGTAGTCTCAGTCGACGTTACTCTTTTCAGGAATACTTCAACATCACGGCGAAAAAACCCTATATTTTTTTCTTTGACTTACTATCCAGTGTCCTTCTTTTGGATCTCGAACTTTTCCGATAAAGTAAATACATCAGTGAAAAAAGGGGAATATTAGGTGGATGAAGGTCTTCATAAAAATCATCCAATCACCGTTTGTGACTTCCCGTATCTTAGTTACCTAGATAAATTGTTCCCCGTCTTTTCGTCATTACTACCGTTTCTCCGTACCCTCTTGCGAAACACACTTATCTCTGTAACATATTAGAACTGACTTCACCACTAATGTCCACATTTGCAAACAATTCTGAACTTTTCCCACGTAAAACATAAAGTAATATTTATTTGATATGGAGTTATTTTGACTTAATATTTCTTTTAGGTTTGTTTTGTTTATTCATCTGCCAGTTCTTGTTTTTCTACTTTTCTATATATTGGTTCGTATTTTGAATCGTGATTTAAAGGATCTTCGGTTCTGTTTTCTTTTTCTCAAATCAAAAAGTTTCTATTGAAAGGGGAAGGGATATTAACTTGAGTCGGTTTAAGTAACTCATTTAAAAGTATTCTCCCAGTAATTCTGACAGTGAAAGTTAATGCTCTGGTGTTGTCAAAAGAAAAAGAGAGGTCCATAAAATTGAGTTCCCTATAGTTGAACAAACCTTCCAACCTTCCAGAATAAACACTTTGAGGTAAAATCCCCGTCTAAATAAGAAAAAAAAAAAATCAAAAAATAAAAAAATTAAAATTTTAGAAATTAAGAATGTACGCAAGGGTTTGTACTTGGGGGGAGGGTGGAGGGAGGGGTATTGTAGAGAGACCCAGTAGGGGTACGTGGTCGGGGTTCGTACGACATAGGACGCAGTCTGTATCTGACCGCTAAGTTAAGAATGTACTATCATATGTACTTAAATAAAATTTACGGTGAAAACTTGATTATTTTTACAACAGTCGTTTTATCGGCATAATGCACATGTGTAGTTTCGTACTGTGACTCGAGAGCACAAGGTGACTCGTAAGTTATCGGTACAAGGGGAAGGGGTTTGACGGTTTTAGTTCCGTATTTGGTCACAAGTTTAAAAGGGTCGTTACGAACGAATGGTGAAAAAGGAAAGTAAAACGACGGGTCCATCTATTATCGACTCATATTTTGACCCGAGAAAAGTTGTTTTTTGTAACCCTTTTGACATATGGGTATACGTTACTTTGACCTGGGAATGGAATATGGTACATGTTTAATTGAGTCGTAGTTAGTTTCTGGATTTGGATTCTCGTTTTTACTATTTCGGACTTCTTCTTTTGTGTCCCCTTTCAAAATACTGTAACCTAAAGCAGTACTAAAAAAAACTATACTGTGGTTTTTGTGTCCGTTCTCGTTTTTATCCATTTAACCGGACGTAGTTTTAATTTTTGACATGTAGTTTTCTGTTATAGTTGTCTAATTTTGCTTCTCAACGACACATCACCCGTATCTGGAATCATGACGTTCTACTTTGCTCAAGACCCCTGACCAGCGTGTTGTTACACTTACATAAATTATGGTAGTTTATTAATTCTACCGGTTAAAGTACAAGACACATAAAATGGTTTTAACTTTTTCCTTTTCTGATCCGAGGACTTGAACCGTTACTCCTTCTTGTTTGGGGGAAGGACCCTTTTTTCCTCCGTGGAATCCTTTTCGGAACCGGAGGTTGGGTTCCGGCGCGGACGTCGTCACGAAGAGTTTGGTAGACACCACGCTCCGGTCTGAAACAAAAGATCAAAGACTGACGAACGTCTATTTATAAAGATCTTTTTTTAATTTTCTAATGGTTTGTGTCTAGGTTTACAAAATGATCTAAGTTATTTTTAGAGGTTAGCGGTATTGTAAAGGACTCGAATAGAACAGTCGTGACCGTCCGCCTCGGGTGACCCTCCTCACACCCGACCGGCGAGGGAGGGAGGGACACGAACCCTTTCTTTCCGAGACTTTCGTCTCAGACACAAGAATTGTGTCTGACGATGTGTACCGCTCAAATGAGGTTGACGTCCTTTCATAAAGAGTGTAGATCTCTTCGACCCGGACACACTACGATGTCTTCCGAGCCGCTTCTTCAGACTCGAACGTAAGAGTGTCCCGGTGGGAAATTCTTCGTCAGAGATTAAGAGTCCTCTTACCCTACCCCTCCACTTCCCTCTATACCGGGTGCCTTCCTTCAAAGGGAGCACGGTTAGGTAGGACGGGGACGTTTTGGTTGTAAGAATGTGTGTCCAGTCGTGGAAGGTATTCTTGACATACAACAGACGACTTCTTTCTGGTCCAAGAAGTTTTGTATAATAATCTGAATCGCGTTACTCACATAGACAGGTCAGATCCCTTACGGTGACAAAATACCTTCGTTTTACTCTCTTAATATCGAAATTTAGAATGTCGATAAGAAAGAACGGTCGTTAAAAATAGAAATTTAAATAAAGATCGTCGAAAAGAAAACTCTAAAAAACCTTTATGTATGTTTCCCTTCTGGTTTTTTATTTTTTTTTTAGTTAAGTCCTATTAAATCCCGTAAATTTTGTCTGAAGAAATCAGTGAAAAGTTCTGTTACTTCTTGTCTCCACTAATCCGTTGAAGGTCGTCTCAGTCCTTGTATTAGTCCTCCAAAGAAAGGACCCCCACCGGATTAAACGGGAACCGTATCTTTTGTAGACATTTTTATTTAGTTCTCACAGTTCGTTCTCGTTTTACTGTGTTCGTTTTTCTATTTTACAAAACTTTTGTGAATTTTCGACCAGGTCTTTAAGGATGAAATTTTGGTTATCCTTTGGTTGTGTATTTGTTGTTTTTTAGGAGATTCGGGGAAGATTGGAACAGTGGCCGGTGTTTTTTTACCTAAGAAAAGATCTGTCGAACTTCTTTACCTTAAGTATGTGACCAGAATTGTGTCTGAGAAAACCCACGAAGGTACTCCTTTTTCATCTTTTTGATTTGGTTTCCCCGTGACTTCTGTACCGTCGTTGATCCCTTTATATGTATATTCATTTGCTACACGTTCTTTATATGAGATGACGAAGTTCTTCCGTAAAATATTGGTGGGTAAAGGACAGAAGACAAATTAGTCGAGGAGATCTTAAGAGTTCTCTGTCCAGTTGAGTTTGAAATGTCAGAGTATCGTCTATATGGAGTCCGCGGGTTTTTTTTTAGGATATTTTCCTGACTAGACTTCTTTTTCCTTCCTTCTCCTTGTAAGGTAATTCGGGTTCGTAGTGTGTATGCGTTGTCCACTCCCCCCTACTCGATTATTCGAAGTGATCCTTCATCACTTCACAGGTTGAAATAGGTCTGACAAAGTGACCAAAAGACGGGTGTGAAAAAGACGGGTAAAAAATTCACAATTGACTTTTATTTGAATGTCTTCCGACTACACTTTTAAAATAAAAGGTCACACTAATTGAGTAAACCGTTTATCATTTGTAAAAAGTGAACTGATATACACAGTAGAACAAATAATCTCAACGGTTCTTTTCCTCTCGTCTAATCTGTCGTTATATCAATAGTGGCGATTGTCAATTTATTTGATTAGTCTCCTCCCCACTACCAAAAAAAACGACAAAATCGAAGTCATTATAAGACGATTATCAATTATAAAGTACTTCATTTATATTTTCGAATTCGTTTACGGAAAGAGTTTAGATATTTAAGACTTATCGACTTTGAAGAACGACTACTTACAAGGAGAACCTTACAAAAAATTTGACTTAAGAGTTTCAATAATCATGTTTCACTCGGAAGAAGGTCGTTGTCGCACGTGTCGTGTTACTGTCTTCGGGTTGTCTTCGACTCAGGGTGGAGTAAAGGTGAAACCCTTACTCCTTCTTGTTTGGGGAAAGGACCCTATTTTTCCTCCGTGGAATCTTTTTGGAATCGGAGGTTGAACCTCGGTGTGAACTTCGTCACGAAGAGTTTCGTAGAAGTCAAAAAGGTAGGTCTCCTTAAAACGCATCTTGTCAGTCATTACTTATTTTTAAGAGGGACATTAGAAGGTTTTCCCGTAAAAAAAACCTATATCACAAATACATTCTGTAAGTTTCACGGGAAAGTTTCTAAGTTTCCGACAGAGAAGACTGATTCGAGATTGGATCCGAAAGATGTGAGGAGGAGTTCGCGAGTCCGGTCTCTCTTCAGAGCTTCACAGAGACCCACGTTACCCTTCAACTGTCCAGTTTAAGAAAAATCAATACCTATAAGAGGACTATACTAAGTAAGTTTTTCGTATTTCGCTCGAGGTCCCATTGTCTTACTCATACTCCCCTTTAGTAAATATTATAAATCAGTAGTCATACACTGACATTTGGTGTTCGAAAAAACCGAGTCCCGGGTAACAAATAATACTTCGTTTTTGGAGTTTCGGTTTCAGTTAATATCGGTACTGAACTGTTAGACTGTGTGAACAATTGGGACAATCTTACTTATACCATGTCTACTTGAGACTGGGTCAGTAGTGTTAACGTCTTAATACTTCTAATTTATTTCGGGACTGGTTTTCTAAGGTGAACTTTACCAGGGAAGAAAAACCACTTCTCGATTCGTTTCTATTAAAAATAATAAATAAATAATTTTTATAAATAAAATATAACCTCGTGTCAACTAATTGTTACAAAGTCCATATGTCACTCCATTAAGTCAATGTGTATTTTTTGTAATCCCTACGTATTCTACTCTCCTTTGTTCTTTTTCTTACAAGATAGAAAAAGTCTTTTACTTCTGTCTCATAAAACCTTTTATGGATTTGTATAGAGTCTGAGTAATTTGTCCTATACGATTGAGTATTACGAACACGCTCTCAAGGTTCCGACCCACTCACCCTTTTCCCTGTATGTACTTTGGACACCTTTGACCCCCTTTTTTATCTCCTGTTTTGTTTTTCTTGGAAGATTTTGGTGATAGTTATTCACCCGTTTGTTCAACCTTACTAATTTAGAAACTTTTCCGGACTCCGTCGGGTCCATTGTAGTTACGGGAGGGATTCGAGTGAAAATATTTTGCATACATTGCCACACGGTGTTAAAGATAAACTTTTGTACGTGCTTTCGACCCGTAATCACATCGGATTAGAGAATGAAGTATGTACCCCTTTCTGAGAGTACTTCCAATTTACTCGGGACCTCGTCCTTGATTTGGGGTCCTGAAGACTAAGGATCAGATCGTAAGAAAGTGATGCGGTACGACCGTGTGCGCCATTAGAAAAGCCGAAGTGATAATAAGTTGAAAAGGTTATTGATGATAGTCAACGAAACACTACTGTTCGTTATACGACATCATGAGTTTTCGCCTTCGAACCGAAACCTCGGTCTGGTGGACACAAGTTTAGGGTTAAGCCGGAGAACGATGGACATACCGAAACCAGTTCAATATACAAAGGAGTATACGGTTTAACCTTTTTATTATAGGGAAAGAGTATCCTAACAACACTCCTAATTTTCTTATATATATATATACTTAAAATTTGTACTGACCGTACCATATAGTCGTCACAGTAATAATGGTATAGGAAATAAGGGGTTAAATATAAAAGTTTTCAACATATCTTACATAGACTATTTTATTAAATGTATAATTTATGTTGTGTCGTCGAATGATAATTTTTTATTTTTTGGGACCCCCTTTACAAGAAGATACATTTATTGAACAGAAGTCATACTTAAAGATATTAGTTTTATTAGATAAAGTATGTAAACTTCAAAATCTTCCACTTATTGAACACCAAATAAAATGTATTAATGAAAAATTTTAATAATGGTCTGAAACCACCCGTTTTATTAGTGCACCTCTTGAATTCTACGTCTAAGGGTCGAGGTTAGAGAGTCAGATTGCCTCAACCCCACTTCAGACGACGACGACGACGACGACGATTCAGCGAAGTCAGTACAGGCTGAGACACGCTGGGGTATCTGCCGCCGGGTGGTCCGAGGGGGCAGGGACCCTAAGAGGTCCGTTCTTGTGACCTCACCCAACGGTAAAGGAAGAGGTCCCCACTTCAGATCTTTATACGTAATAATTGCAAGGGTGAGGGTAGGAGCTGAGACTGTGTCTGTCAGGTGTTTTAGTGAAACTCTTTGTGACCGGAAATGTATCCTTATATCACCAGTCACTATTGTCAGTCCGTTGGTGTTGAGTCCCCTTTTTTTCAATACTAAGAGAGATACCCAAATACAGAGAAGGACTGTGTTTAGAAATGAGTGAGTTACTGACTGGAGAACTTTATAACGGATCATTGAGTTGTACTGAAGTCACCTAGGAAATATCTACCGTTACTATATAATTAACTATATTTTAATATAATTATACTTTAATTACAATAATTATATTTTAATTACGAGTGTGTGTACAGGTACATAGGACATAGTGTACTCTGTACACGTGACTTTTAATTTAACTGACTTGGTCGTGATTACCGTTGACTTGACCGTTCTTTTCACTGGTGCCGACAGTCCGACAGTCCGATGACCGGTCCCAAGTCCAAGGGTGTATGTTGATGGGCGCCCCTACACATTCGATTATCGTAAGACCTAGAAATAGGACGGGGGAGGGGTCGGTCGAGGGAAGGGGAGGGATGTCGTTGTAGAAAACTGTTCTTTGACATTAACTTAGACGGGTACACATCGATTTGGTCTCAGGAGACACTAGGACGACACAAAATTTTGAAAGTCCCGATAATCTAACGCTCACGGTCCTTACTTTGAAGTCATGAGTTTTTATTTCCATTTCTCAAGATTCCGAGAAACAAGAATAGTGACCCCTCTTTTCCCCTCATACACAGTAGCCGTTCGTCCGTCTAAACACATTATAGACAGTTATTAACACAAAAAGACCCTATTACGTTCTGTGTCATTTAAAAGTGAAGTAGTGAGGTAGTCACTGTGCCTAGTTGACGTCACTTCTTCTTGTTAGTCTGTGTGCAAGAGTTAATGTCACTGGAAATGCTTTTCTGGGAAAATTTATAATCGAAGGGAAGTTTGTGAGACGAGAAACCGTCAGTTTATCATACGAGATCGTCCACTGGTGTCCTCTTTGACGTGACGTTAAGTCCGATTGTTTAGTGTGCGGTGTCTGTCGCGGTACTCGAGTCATACGTTAGTTGCACTTCACTGTTTCGACTTACCTTCCTTTCTCTACCCTCGTTTTGCATCGTAGTCCTTCCACATATGACTCTCTCTGGTGTCTGGAGACTTCTCGAGTAATTTAATCCCTAGCTCTCCTTCCCTTTCACTTTCAGTGAGTCAACACAGGCTGAGAAACACTGAGACATCTAATGAGTACAGGTACCTTAAGAAGTCCGGTCTTATGACCTCATCCTTCGGAAAGGGAAGAGGTCTCCTAGCAGGGTTGGGTCCCTAGTTTGGGTCCAGAGGGCGTAACGTCCGCCTAAGAGATGGTTGACTCGATGTTTCCTTCGGGATGTCCCTAATTCTCTTTACTTCAGATTAAGATCAAAGTTAACATTTAACAATCAGAGGAGTGTACATTCCATTCCTATACTGTCATAGATAAGTTGGGTAAAACCTCTTGACGACACTCCGATTGTAATAATAAGTTAACATTTATTATGATTTGGTGGATACTACGTCCTTTTACGGTAACCCATTGTCGTTGGTTACTTGTTTTAGTTAAAGACGAAGTTAATTGAGAGAAATTTCTTTCGACTTTTACACCTACTTAAAAAAAGGTTCTTTTATAATTAATGGTTCGTCTGAGTCTTTTCAGTCTTTTAGGTTTCTCAGATGAAGGGTACTCCCCTATCTGTTTGTGCTCTTTCTAATTCCTTAATGATGAGTGAGAGAGGAGGTGTTTTCGTGGGCTGAAGTTGTCAAAGTGGTAGAGAGGCTAAAAATGTTTATCTAAATTACCATGTGTTCCGTCAAGTTCTCATATATGTCTTTTCCTTTCGTGTACTTCAAAAATACTTCCGTCGGATCGTGGACTGTTTCTCGTTTGGTGTTCGTACACTCCCAGTATAGTCTCTACGATCCTACTAAGTGATAATCCTTAAAACATTATACTAATTAGTATAAGTAACTAGTTTCATCTTCGTGTGTCCCTTGGGGGACCATCAGGACACCAATCCTGAGACTCGAAGGTGACGTCTCCAGTTCCCAAGGTAGAGACCAGGGGACCAACCCCTTGGTTCTAGGGTATTTGGTGTGTCACACCGGTCTTTTTAGAGGGTGGTTTTGTTTTTGTGTTGTTCGTCTTTAAGTATCTCTGTACTGTTTCCTTAAGTTATTTTGAGTCGTAGATAAAGTCTCGTTGTACGGAGAGCAGAGGTGTGTCACAAAAGAAGTGGATCCTATGGACGTCCCGAGTAAGGGAGTGAGGTGAGTTCAGGTTCTGGTGAAATCGTCTCCAAGATAGGATTAGTAACATGGACTTTTATCACGGGGAGAGAGAGGGACTAATGAGATACGGGGAAATAGGGATAAAATAGAAAGAAGTAACGTGAACGATGGTAGATTGTAAATACCTAAATAAATAACAGACAGAGACAGATGGTCTTATATTCGAGGTATTTGTTGTTGAATCTTGTTGTAGACTGTATAACATCCACAAGGTATTTAGAAACAACTTAGAAGAGATTGTAGAACGTACACCCACAAAAGTTTTCAACAGTACGAAATACCTCTCTATGGTAATTTAACTTGTTATACTTTAACGGTTGTAAACTGAAAAAAAGTAGAGGTTTTTCCCGCTAATGTGTACAAAATTCTTTTCCTACATGTGATAACGAAAATAATAAATTATGACAAGACCGTCATGATCAGTCATGTTAATCTATTCTATTTCTTTATCGTCCATGTTTACAACCTTTAATAAACACACACTATATTAAAAAGTCCCCGAAGGGTCCACTGAGTCATCATTTCTTAGGCAGACGGTTACGTCCTCTGGACCCAAACTAGGGACCCAACCCTTCTGGGGGACCTCTTCTTTTACCGTTGGGTTAGGTTATAAGAACGGACCCTTTAGGGTGCCTGTCTCCTCCGACCACCGGATGTTAGGTACCCCCAGCGGTTTTTCAGTCCGTACTGAATCGCTGATTTGTTGTCGTTGTTGTTTGGGGAGATTCAGACTGGTGTAAATTAGTTAAAAAAGTGAACCCCCTTTTTACAGTATTTGTTTCATCTTTATTTCCGTTGACTGATCATCTGTATGAACCTAATGTACTGTGTATTTCCCAATTCGAGGAATTATATTTCTGGTTATCTGTTTTCCCGTTTTCTGTATTTGTCTTTCGAGTGTCCCTTTTTTCTCTTCTAAAATTGTATACGTACGCACGATTCAGTGAAGTCAATACAGGTAGGATGTCCGACATCTGGTGGTCCGAGCCAGGTACCCTAAGAGGTCCGTTCTTTGACCTCAGCCAACGGTACGGGAGGAGGTCCCCTAGAAGGGTTGGGTCCCTAGTTCGGGTGTTGAAAATACAGAAGACGTGACCGGTCCACCCGAAAAATGGTGATCGTGGTGGACCCTTCGAGTACGACGATTATAGTTAGTAATTAGTCGTTTACTGTAAAAAAGTTATAAACACCTCTGTGACGTTGTTAGATTAGATGAGACACATGTTTGCATACATGTAGACAAACCTCGTCAAGTGATAGTTTTACTATGAATTGATACAAACCGTTTAAAATTTGATACCGGGACAAATGAGAAGAAAGGAGTCTATTAAAAACCATACGAAGATTTGTTTAAAAACTTCATATTCTTTAGGGATTACCATTATCTGTTATTGATAAGGTAATCTTTGTCTTCACAGTTGTCTCCGTATTAGGTATTCGGGTGTTCGTATAGACTCACGGTTCCTACACAACTGTGTATAATCAAATATCGTGTGTCTAAACTATGTTTACTTCCGATTTACGTTTGATAAATCGACCGGTCGGAACTATACTGGGAGAATCGACAACACTATAATAGGTTGATTGGCAAGTCTCTGCAAGGTAGACACAACAGACCAATAAGTATGTACAACACTTGTAGGTGGTGACTACAGTATGTTATTTCAGACGAGACGAAGTTGTGTGTCTCATCTCCTATACTACGAGGGGTGATCCCCGGGAGTTTAGCGAAATAGTAAAAAGACGTCCCACGAAAGTGAGTGTCACCATCGTAGGTAGAGAAAAAAGTCTCCTGACAGGGGTCCAACGACCTCGGGGTCTCTCAACCTTCATGGAATTCACAGAGGGGGTCAAGGTGGAGGTCGGTAGTGGTTACTGATTACCACTAATCGTAATTCGTGAGGTCAAGAACACTGGGACTGGTCCCAGAGGTCCCAGTGGGACACCTTATGATTCCTTTTACTGGGAAGAACCTTGAGACAAATTACAACATGAGAAAGAACCGAAGTCAGTAGAAGTGTCCCCAGAAAAAGAGTTCCAGACGAAGATTCCTTGGGTTCGATTCTGTCACACAAAATGAAAATCCGTTTCATAGGTATCTAGTATTACTAGGCGTATATCCCCGAGTTATAGTGATTGTGCATTCAACTCAACCAAATATTTCCTAAAAAAGGTCGTATATTTATAGTCGAAGGAGTATTAGCTTCTCTTTTGAAATCTTTATGTATTTTTGTAGTTGTTTTTTTCGACTAAATGAAGATTGTTGTGTTTTTATGTGTATGTGTTTGAATAAGTGATACAAGTCAAGTTAAGTCAAGTCGGCGAGTCAGCACAGGCTGAGACGCTGGGGTACTTAGTGTCGTGCGGTCCGGAGGGACTGGTTGAGGGTCTCAAGTGGTACAATCATTGACGTTTTATGACCCTTGTTAGATTTATGCGTGTGTCCTCTCGTCGCCTTATTCAGTGACATATCGGTGTGTCACCTAGTGATACGTCGACCCTTTTTCTTACACTTTTTCTTACTCTTACTTGAGATACTTGACTACCTGTCACTAGAGGTCCAGTATGACAATTCACTTTTGTTTTTCGTTTCGAGTTTTCTGATAAATACCTCTAAGGAATTTTCTAATCCTGATTTAGATGGTATACATGATACCAGTACATTTCACAACTGTAGTCCCGTCCAACTCACTTTTCATATATTGTTGAGAGACATGTCAAAAATACTAAAAAGACATTCAGAGTAGTGATCAGATTGGTATCGAAGTAGGTACAATTCGATTGACTCCCTTAGACTTGACCGTCCGAGGTGAGACGGACACAATTCATAATGAATGTTTGGTCGAGGTGTTTATTTTCAATTAGGAGTTATTACCTAGGATGTTTGACAAGGAGAAGTAAAAGAAAAACAACAAGTCAGTGATTCAACACAGGCTGAGAAATGTTAGGGTCCCTGACGTCGGCCGGTCCGAGGAGACAGGCACCCTAAAGGGGCCGTTCTTATGACGTCACCCAGCGATAAAGGAAGAGGACAAAAATTGGGATTGATATCGAGTCGACTATTTCTTAGACGGACGTTACGTTCTCTGGGACCAAACTAAGGATCCAGCCCTTCTAGGGGACCTCTTCCCTATTCGATGGGTGAGGTCATAAGAACCCGAGGGGACTACCGATTCGACCATTCCTTGCGTGGGTGTTACGCCCTCTAGATCTAAGTTAAGGACCCAACCCTTCTAAAGAACCTCTTCCCTTACCGATGGGTGAGGTCATAAGACCGGACCTCTTGAAGTACCTGACATATATGTACCCCACCGTTTCTCAGTCTGTGCTGTCTCGTTGAAAGTGTTGATTCTATTGCGCGTATCCGTCACTAAAAGAAAAAGAAAGAAGGAAAAAAAAAAATTTAGTGTCCATCTTACTCAAAGTGTATTGACCAAACAACAAAACAACAACAAGATCAGCGATTCAGCACAGACTGAGAGAACGTTGGGGTGCCCGACATCGGGTGATCCGAGGAGACAGGAACCCTAAAGGGTCCGTTCTTATGACCTCACCCAACGGTAAAGGAGGAGGTCCGCTAGTAGGGGTGGTTCCTAGTTTGGGTGCAGAGGACGTCACCGTCCACCTAAGATGTGGTAACTCGGTGGTCCCTTGGGGGTATTACCCAAACACACTCACGAGTCAGTACAGACTGAGAACACTGGAGTATCTGACCTCAGACGATCCGAGGAGACAGGTTCCTTAAAAGGTCCGTTCTTATGACCATATTGAGACTACCTTCACCGGATCAAATTTTTACATCTTAAAATCTCAGGAGTCTATATTTGTTTACGGATACAAAGACCTGGTAATCATGGACCGGATAAAGAGTACGAATTCTTATTTTTTCTTTCCCTCTCCAATCTTGGCGTTTCGATACAAGATGGGTTAAACAATTGTATTTTTTACAAGATGAAACTTTCCGACCAAGGAATGAACCTCATACGACCTCTTTGGGTCATACCCAACAGGAGTCGGCGGAACCGTACGGCGTTTTACCGAAGGGCCCCTAACGACAGCAGTCAAAACAGGTTTCGTTACAAGAAGTGTTACATACTTCTGTCTCACGGAGGTACCCAAGGTTGGGCCGGTGGTGCTGGACAAGGTTTCCCTTCTTTTGTTTAGTCCTTGTCTCACTCGTATGTCAGACCCGAATAGACTGTTCCAACTTTTAGGAAGTGACGACCGACGGGTCCGATGTCCAATTTACTTACTGTCCCATCCCAGTCCCTAAGTCTAACTAGACTAAAAACTGTAAGGCACTTCTTAGTTCCAAAATTCGTAAGACCCCGAAGATGTCTGAAACCAAACTTCGTGTGAATTCTCATGAACTCATAGTAGGAAAGACGAAAGTAAATTCCATTAGTGTTGGTTTCACCTTGTAGTGGTTTCGAGTTGAAGGGGTATTATAAAATTTTATGTCTGTACAAAAATAATACGAAATCAACGGATTAAATGTGTTACTGTCGTTACATCCTTCTTTACGTTTGTCAAACGGTACATATACGGAATTTTTTAAGAAGTCCGTACTTATGTACTTTAAGCTAATTATTTTTATTGGTTGTTAGTAATCTACGATAAAATCAAAATTTGTTCTTATAGAATCCCGAACGGTAGAAGGTTCCTGGAACATCCTTTCTTTTGTTCATTCTACTTATCTGACTAACTGTAATAAAATGATATACATTACCAAGAACTGTCCTTCAAAGTGGACCCGTCCTTAAACAAGGGGTGACTTGGGAGTTGACGATCGGACCAAGGGTCATGAGTTTTCTGTATACTGAAAAGTTCCTCCAATTTTTCTCTTTTTTTCTGTTTTGTGGTGTACTTTTCAGTTCATCGTGATTTTCTCATTAAAGTAGTCCGTCCTTTATTAACGGTCTCTTACACATACCGGTCATTGAAATATAGTCATCGTGAGTCTTCTTCTTTTCTTGAGAAGTCCGACTACGTCCTTCCCTTAGATATCCTTCTTTATGTAGGTTAAACCCTCTTCAGTCTTCTGTCTCTTCCAATAAAAGTTACTTGCCTTATCAAGTTTATGTTTTCATATCTTTCTCCCTTCAAGTTGCCCGTAAACCCCCGTCCTTACTTGGTTGTCAGTATAGTCTTCTAACCTCGTCCTCTCTCCACTCCACATTTCGAGCTTGTGCCGACTCTCAGTCTGACATCTCTTGACTTAGAGACCCGTGCGTGGACCTGCCACGTGTCGAAGACTTCTACACCCCCGTCGTCGTTATACTTTGGATGTCCTTAACCCCTATTGTCGACATTCTGCTTACGTCCGTCGTCACTCCTCTCTCTCGACTCTGCCATGGATCAATGTTCCCGAAAAATTATTAGGTCCGTTCTTATAATATGTCCTTAAGACTAATCTCCTGCTACCGTCTCTTTTACCCCTCTTCTGACTCTGACCATATCCTCTAAAAAGAGTTACGATTTCCCCGTCCGGTTTCTGTGTCTCCAGGTCTTCAGTCCAAGTCTACTTATTTGTTCAGTATTCACTATATTCGAATACTTGGATCTTGTTTACCTCTGACACGTCGACTATTGTCTCTTGCCCTAAGATCATTTCCGCGCCGACATACTACCGGCTACGACGGAACGAAAGAAGACCGGAATGAAAGAATCTTTGAGATTCCTAAAAATAAGTAGAAGATCCCTCTACCCGTCGAGATAAAATTATTGCGTCTTGATTTACTACCGGAGAAAGACGGAAAACACTTGAGATTAGGTCGGATTTAAAACCGGTTTCATAAGTCACAACTTAAAATTCGGTCATACCACTCGTGACTGAATTTGTGACTCAAGGTTCCTCGGGGTCTCGAGGTCACTACAGTGGATTTCCTGAACCTCTGGTTCTTCTTTCCCGAGACCCGAAGGAGAGACGCAGTCGTGTCGTCAAGGCAAACGTAGTCAAAATACGTGACCCGAAGACGTAGTCAAGAAGTTCGTTTTTCAAGACTCCGATTTTCTTCCACAAACTTTTTAGGATAAATCATTTTTAGAGACTTCTGCTCATAGGTCCGGGTTTTCTAGAAGGTTCAAGACAGAGCTAATGGGGTGGGACCGGGAGTTACTGGGGGAGACACCCAGTGATCGATCTAGTCAGTGGACCCGGACGTTGTCCTCCAAGCCCAAACACTCTGAAGTCCCCTAGGTCAGACAGGAAGAGGTCGACAAAGGAACATGAGGCAACCGCTCCAAGCGCCTTGTATCCGTTCCGTACTCGATCCTCTTCAGTGTCAACTTTTTAAAGTAATACTATTATTGGGAAGGTAGGTTTTTGTATCGATCTCGTACTGATTTACATCTACTTTACCTTCAGCATTACTGCCGGAAGTAGATTATTATTTTCTGTCAGAATGACGTTGGTTAATCGGTTAAAGTAAACTCTGGTCTGTGTGACAAGTGGAGAGGACCGTTGATTACCGCGAGTCCTTTATGACAGTTTATGGCAGTGCCTTTGTGACTACTCCGAGGGGTACATGGTCTGGCACCCGTCGTCAATTTGAATTGAAGACACCAAAACTGTTCTTTGTGAATTACCCTGACGGAGAATGAAAAAAAGAATGTCCTGGGTTTGCACTTATTACGGTTGTCGAACGACAGTCGGAGCCAGAGGAGTCTCCGGAGTATTTGTGACCTTAGTGAAGTGTGTAAAGACTTTACACTGGTGGAGAGTCCTTACCAACTGTTGTGACTTGTTGGTCTTCCCTCCCTGTGAATAGGGTCTCTTTGACCCTCTCGCCGACAGAACTTACGTGTCTCCACTGACTTAGAGGACTGCACCACTGAATTGTCCCTGAATAAGGAAAAAGTTACACCAGCTGTTTTTTTGTTTTTAGTCTCTCATTGTAGACAGGTTAACGAGAACCAACAAGTGAGTTACAGTCTTAATTCAAAATCTTATATTTTCTTTTATGTTTAAATACTCCCTTTGTCATAGTATAAGACCACCTCTCCCCTTCTGATGACCCCTTTCTTAATTTATAGATAAATACTGGTGTTTTTCATGGTCTTATTACAGAAGCTTACAAATACACGTTTAATTTTGAAGAAATTTTCTCTTTTGACCCCCTCTTAATTTTATTATTATTCCCAAATTTCCTTTAAATATTACACTTACTGTCTTTATCGATATTGTGGACTTTTTGTGAAGATCATGGACGGTAGGAGTTACGTGTGACGGTCGGACCCGGTCCTGGTATAGTGAGTGGTCATTTATACGGACGGAACTCAATCCCCTCGACTCTTTGTGTCGGTGGGTAGTGAGACAACCCGTTATACTGTGTTGTCATAAAAATCCTCTCCCTTTTTATCGAAAAGTGAAGTTTGCTGACGTCCTTAAATTCATCCGGTACACATTAATGTACTCGATCTGACGAAGACTGTGACTGAAATTGTGAAGATAAGAACGTTTTTTTTACGGTACCCTAGAAAAATGAGTAGTGGTCGAGGTTCCCTGAACCAAAATATGTTCTGGGTGGTGGTCCCTCTTTTGGGTCGTCACGTCGCGGGGGACCCGAACTGACTCGGTGACTCTTTCAGGTGTCCCTGTGGACGATTGTCGTTAACGATAACGTAGACTCTAGAAAGATCGGCGATGGGAACCGTCCAGACTCTGACACTGAGACCATTTGTTTTCAGATAGTCTAATTGTTTCGACACACTGTTTCGACTCTCTGCGACGGGACAGGACCATTCTAAAGACTAATATGGAGTCTATCAAGTAAAATGTAAACTTCCAGAGACCTAGTTAGACAGTGTCCCAGTGTCTTAAATCCGAGAAGGAAAACCTCAACTTTCAATGTACTTCATTGGGACAGGGACACTACTCAGTGTCTTCGATTTCCTCAAACGCTAATGTACTGAGGGGTGGGATTTGTGCACTTATCCCATAAAAAATTATATACGGACTTGAACCTCCCGACCAAGACAGAGATTTCGGTACTCTAGTTGTCGTGTGATCTTTTCTTCTGTCTCCACACTGTCTCTTTGGTGCGATTGTTGAATGCCCACTACTACATCAGGACCCAATCTCAGAGACGAACGAAGCGGAAGGCGACCCAAAATTGATGTGTATTAAAGCGAGGGGACTCTCCTCAATTTCGTTTAATAAAGGAAATAAACCAGAATCTTTGTCTTTCAGTTACAGTTTTCGTAGTCTGTGAAAAGTCCTTGTGTGACATGTGTGGTTGAGTGGTTCAGGAACTGAAAGATTCCTGACCGTTGTCTACCTCGGGAACCACTATTCTCTGATTTGTATACCTTCCGTTCAGAAACGTAGTCACCAATGATGACACACTCTCCCAGTCTTTCCATTGACCTTTTGTTTTCCGATCAAATTTTTTAGATATCTTTATTGGATTTTAATTCTAGAATTTCTCTATAATTGTAATTAGTTGGAAAAGTGGGATTTCCAGTGTCCCAAGTTTAAAATCAAATACCGAGTCTACTTTCGTTGGACCCACCAGATGTCGGGTTCACCGTAAACAGGTGTAGAGTTTGTGTTCTCATGTTCACAGACCTAGGTTCAGTCGAACCGTCCTAACGGTTCCCCGATGTCGGGTTCTTACACACCCTAATTGTTTTTCACACGAATCTTACAAAGTGAGAGGAATCGTTGTTACTCATAGGGGAAATCCTCTCTGTTTATGTTCATTCATTTAAAAAATTTTCTCTGGTTTCTATCACGGAAGATTTCCCCAAGATTTACCCCAAGTAGTAAAAGAGTTCATTTTACCTGGGGAAGGAAAGTAGGAATGTAATCATAAAAATTAAAGAAATAATTTATTGTTTGTTTTAGGATAAACAAGAATTTCTGGTGTTATATATTAAAATAAAATATCCCGCTTCCAAGGTTAAGGTCTTTTAAGACTTCCTTTGTCCTGACAGACGAAGATACGTCTCGGTTTGATATCAGTTATTTATAAGTGATTATCTCCTGTCCGAAGGAAAGGGGGATCTTCTTACACCCTGGGGTGTTGTCCAAATACCCCCCTAGGGTCATATAAATCGTATACCTTAAAACATTATCTATAAGATTTCTTTGTCGATCGATTAGTGAATGACATAGAAGTATCTCTCTTTGTCTGGTAGAGAAAACCTACCACTGTGTAAATGGAAACACGGGTTCCTTTTCTCTTTATTGACTCCCTGACTCGGAGGTCACTCAAAAGATCCAGGAACTTTGTGTGACCATACGAATTTAAACCGTTAACCCGTCTACACTCCATCTTCCCCTGTGACAGACACCACAGGAGGAGACGACCGTCTCATGTTGAGACGGTTTGCAGGTTTGCCATGGACTCTTTTCGGGTTTGTCTTTCCCTTGTTTTGTCTGTTCGGCCAAGGTAAAGGACACTCACCAAGCAAGGGACGAGACGATTAGGGAATGTACGTAGTGACAATTACGGTGACAGGTCCCACCATACGTCTCACCCGTCCGGAAAGGGGGGGGAACGTGAGTTGTAAAGTCGATTTCTTGACGTTTAGGGGTCCTTTGAAAGTGAAACTTAAGACATACCTAGTTCCTCGATAGATTTAGGTGAAATTTCGTGTTATACTCCTCAAACTCCGAAATGAGACCCGGTCGACGTAAAAGATTTTCCCACCTAGGGGTAGTTTCTCTCTTTATTTATTTTCGTCCCCACTTTTTTTTTCGGGAGGGGGGTCAACAACAGTAGGTAGAGTTTGGCCGTTGTGAATACTTTATGGAGACTGAGAACGACCCCAGTATCATCTGAAACCGGTCGGGCAAAGGTCAGGGGTGGTACTAGACCAAGTCGAAACCCACGGTGTCCGTCGCCTGTTGCGAGATCTTTCCTTTTCCGTACCCTTAGCAGATTTACGCCGTGTTTATTTCCCTTTCTTCTGAGACGACCATGAACCTACCGATCAAATGGTTTGACTTACAGTGGGACTACTACTGAACATCGAAAATCCCGTAAAAGAAGGTTTGGTGACTCAAGACAAGATAGTGTATAATAGAGACGCTGTGAGATATTTTTTCGACGGGGGAAGGACGGAAGAGAGGAGAGGAAAAGCATGTCGCAGTTTTGGTGCTTCGACCCGGAAGGGTCGAGGCGACAGTACACTCCGACCGTAGAGCCTTACGACTTGGGTGTATTACACCAAGTAAAATGGTCACTTCGTCTAAATCTAGAGTCGCTAAGTACGAAAATACGTGTGTCATACGGGGAGACCTATCGTATAACTCCGGTCCACCAATGATAAAAATCAAATGTTTCTAGGTTTAGAGTATTTCGAAAGAGTCCTTGTTGTGTGTAAGCACTTGATACTTATTATAGAGGGATAGACACTCCAATTGGTCGTCCTGTTATCGTCTTCATTTTGTCTCTATGCCTTATATTTCTACACTACAATTAGACTTGCTTTTCGTCCAATCCTCTTCGAAGTGACCTTCTTCGATACGAGGACACTTAGTAATGACCACTCCTTTTATTGACGACAAGACCCCAGTCTTTCTTGACGTTCAAGGGTCACTCTTGATGTTGGACAAAAATTAAAAACGACTTTACTCTCCCGTCTCCACCTTCTCTGCCGTCCCTATCTTAATTCCCCACCGCCCCTTCCTCCGAATCCAACCATCCGTCTTTATGGTGTACGACCCAAGACGTCTAGAGTGACACTATCTTGTTCTTTACTCACCCTTGTAATTAAGTCACTAATAATCCTTAGAGAGTGCACGGTTCGTTGCATGTTCCTGATTATCCTTTCCCATGTTAATCTATAACGGTACAATTCGAGATTATAATTTTACATTTAGTACCTTAAAGACAGAAGATTTAGATGGAACCCGACTTAAAAAAAACCGAAGAAGAGGGGTCGGTAGATCAAGAAAACAATTCTATCTTATAGACCATTAAAGACGTTAGGGAAAACTATCTTTAAGACCGAAGGTGAACTGACCAAATTTTTTTTTTTACGTACATCAATTTACCGATGTTTCGGGTGAGACTCTAAGACTCTTTGATTGTCTCTTTACATTCTTTACACTTTCACAGACGTCTCGAAGATTAAGTACAGACTGTTATAAGGTCTTGTCGCCAAGATCGTGCCGACTCGTCCCAACTCTACAAGATAACTTTTTTAGTTTGGTCTCATCGACACAAATAGGATGGTAGTCCCCCTTTTAATTCCATTTGTCCGTCCAAACATGTTAAAATTCAAAAGTAGGGTGTTAAAAAAAATTTGGATATCATAGACGATGAGTTACAGATGATCGTTCACGATTTTCTACTATTTTGTATATGTTACCACTCACTTATAATTATCCTTTTGAACTTTTATCATTTAGTATATAAAAGTCATTTTACACTTTCGTCATTTAATTTCAAATTGTTGATCCCCCATTCCAATGACAGTGGAAGCACGTACACGAGTACTTTGAATGAAATGTCACGTACACATCTTTTTCAGTGTGAAAAGAGGGTTGTTTTGACGGAACAACCATTCTACCTTAATTCAAATAGTCATCAAGTACCAGACGTTTCGTGTCGGACTGATGTTCCACGAGGCAGCGACTCTGATTACACTCTTGGTCCGGATCTGATGACCTTTAGAGATCTGCTAGTTCCAGTCCATACACCTTTGAACTTTTCTCAGTGTTTGTTGAAACGTAGTTTCGATCTTATTCGAGTAGGTTCGGTTATGAGTAGAGGAAGTTCAGAACCGAATTGAGTAGTGATAAGTCTGGTGGGATAAACTTTGACGTGGTGTGTTGAGGGGACTAAAAAGGAGCAAAAGTATCGTACACAATGGAAAATTGTATTATATGTTGAATGACAATTAGCACGCAGATTGTATTATATATTGAATGACAAGTAATACGAATAACAGACCCGAAGGGTCCACCGTGATCACCATTTCCTGGAGGACAGTTACGTCCTCTGGGTTCTCTACACCCAAACTAGGGAACCAGCCCTTCTAGGGGACTTGCTCCCGTGTCGTTGGGTGAGGTCGTAAGAACGGACCTCTTGGGGTGTCTATTCTCGTCGGACCGTCCGATACCAGGCACCCCAGCGCGCCCCCGCCTGTGTGACTTCTCTGATTTGTGCGTGCGTGTGTGCGAAGGACAGACGGAGGGGATGATCTTATGTACAAGATATGTCCGACGAAAACCAGACAAAACACACCGGTTCCTAGAGTTCACGGATCTAATCGCAGACTATTATTTATAAACGACGTCCTTACTTAAGTTTCAATGTTGAGTAGGTTGGATTTATCTAACGAAACGATCCACCCCAACCTCTGTCTGTTAAAAGTTCAATTTTAGTAATGACGGATACTCTTTATTAAACTAAGGAGGTCTAAAAATAATGTGAGTTCATAGTATGTTTGTGTCTCCCAATCAAGGGGGGCGTCACACCCGGTCTTTTCTCCCTACTTGTTCTCGGTCTCCCCGTTCTCTTCTGTCACTCTTCCCGAGAGTTCCCAGAAATCTTTAGAGTCGACGGTATTAACCGGGGTCCTGTTAAAATTCCTGTGTCATGATTTCAATAAAAGGAAGGAACCAAGAGATCTCCAGACCGATTCGTCAGATTCTAATGACCAAGAGTTTATACAACAGTTCGCTCGTCCCATGTCTTAACCTTTTCTAGGTGTTGTATCCGGACTATTTAAGGTTCTGTGGTCGGTTTGTCCGTCAAAGGTCCCCGTCGTCCAATGACAATGGGAGAGGCAGATGCGACTCCCACATTTACAATCTCTCTCCGTTACCGACCCGGTTGTCTGGTTGCAGACTGACGAAAGGTCCCTCAGGTTCGAGTCACGTGACGTAGCGATAAGGGCGAGAGTCAGAAAGGGAGGACGCGGGAGTGTACGTGCACTGACCCGTCGTGTTCGAGAGTACCTCTTCGAGCAAATGGGAGGAAAAATGTGCCTTCCTTCCTCTTCCGTTCACTCGGGGGAGCTTGATTTGTCAGTAAGGTCTCGTGGTAGGTGACGCCACCACTCGGTGGTTCGTAGGTTACTCCCGCGACCCTCGTCAGACTCAACCCGTTTTCTATGAATTCCGAGTTAATGGGATTCTGACCAATAATTAGTTTATGATGGGCCTAAGGTTTTGTACCTTACTTCTTTGTCTTAAGTTTCAGTTTCCACCCACCCGAAAAAAAAACAAATAATTATAAATAACACACACAAATCGATTGGAAACATTTGAAACGTCGATTACGCCGAGGTGTGAAACAGGACAGTTCCTTTACGTAAAATATCGTCTCTCGACCGGTAGACGGTTTGGTTTGTTAGCGACTCTGTCGTCGTTCCGACCCCTCGTTCGTCTCGACGGGGCGACGATTGAACAGTTTGTGTGTATGACCCAAAATGTATTGTTGTTACCCTGTGCGCGGACGATCTTCGGGTTCCTCGATAGCATTCTGTTTACTCGATGTCGATGAATCTTTCTCACGTAAGTGAAGTAGGTGGTAGGAGACAAGAACTTCTCCATGAAGACGCCGACCCCCGAACGGTGTAAGTCTGTCTGTCTAAATGACTCATTCTGTCGCTTACCTCCCGTCTCTTGTGTAGACTTAATTTCCTGGTCTCCCTTGGTAGTACTCTCCTCTAGATGTGCCTGGTTTCTCTTTCGTGACCTGACGGTTCTTGATCTAAGACTTCAATCAGACGTATAAAATTTATATTACTAAACGAAATAATTCAACTATTTCCTAAAATAAGAATGGGACTAGGTGAAGTAGAATGATTTCGTAACACCTTGGTGGTGACCGAAGGGGCTCGACGAATTTGACTTGGGGCACGGTTGTATTTTAATTCAAATCGAAAAACTTGGTTTTCGATGACAGTAAAATCTATTAAACCGCCACGTCTCCTTGGCATCAGACGGAGGTTTCATGAGTCGAGATCGTCGTCGGTCTCCCATTGACCACGATCTCTAGCATTCGTTCTACTGTCCCGTCATTGGTCGGAAATTTCACGAGTTGTATCTCTCGAAGGAAGAGACGTCTTCGGTTTCTTTCTCTCCCCCCACCTCGTCTCTTCTTCTTTTGTGAGGCACATGTTTTTCGTCACAGTTCTAAGGTTTTGTCCTTGAAACCTTAATGGGGAGACGTTTTCATTTTTGCGGTATTTTTGGGGTTTATTAAATAACGACACCAAAAAACCAAATGAACTACACTACCTTCGTTTATTCTTCTCCTTCTTTAGTTACTCTCTTTACTTAAACATAAAATCCTGTGCCCTCCTTTCCTTGATAGTCTAATAGACGTTGAAATACAATATTTTCATCGACTGAGGAGTGTGTTGTGATGTTTTGATTACTAGAGTGGAGCTAAAGTGTTCTTCTTCTTTGACTCCGAACGTCCTTCGTCCCATTGTAAGAGTTCCAGTGTCTTTTGAACATGTGTCTCCTCGACCCTACGAGTCCCTCCAAAAGGGCTGAGGGTGCGAGTAAGGAAAAATGGAGGATTAGTACGTTTCGAGACAAAGTCTTCTACCCTTCCTTTTCTACGACGTCTAAATTTTATGAGAGGTTTGGATGGATTGAGTCTTCTTCGGGATCGTTCAAATATGATTTCTCGTCTACTATAATGATTCTAGTATTTTCTTTTTCGGACGATGACGGGTCAAGTGTTTACAATGACATTTTCTTTAGTTACGGACGTCTTGTAGAATCCACAGTCATTACGTGTATAGGTTTGTGGCGGGAATAAGTTGAAGTGTGCGATTTTCTTCGGGTCGTGGGAAGGATTAAAATATAGAATTTGTGCTAGTACTACTTTGTGGGAAAGGACTAGGAAGGGTCGACGACTGGGTGTGACATTTTCTTTGAGGTAGACCAAAAAAGTACAAACCAAAAACAGTATATCATGTTCTTACCTATTCGATTGAGTCTCTAAGGAACCCTCTTCATAAAAGGTTTTAAAAGTTTCCATTCTCGGAGTGTGTAAAGACACTTCCCCTGAAAGTGTGTCAAAACGTGTACACACATCTCCGTCAGAGTACCAGTACGTGCGGGAGTCCTGACGGGTTATGTAGACTTTCCGGTACATATACGACTACGGGTTCAAATTCTTGTGTCTAGCTCTACACTCAGGTGTTGCTTCTTTTTCTTCCGTCTTCTTTTACCTTTCCATGACCACTTTTGTAAAAGAAACCTAAACGTGTTTGGGTTCGAAATAAAGTGTCGCTTTCTTTTTAACGAAAGGTGTAATTTTATGACTTGGTCCATCCATCTTCTCAGTCCATCCTTACGAAATTTGAAAAGGTCCAATAAACAGAACAGGAGGATTTCGGAACGAAAAGGGTTTGAACCCAATAAAACGTCATACGAACCCGGTAGCCCGAATCAAAGTGAGGAAAGTTCAAGTCCTTCGTTTGGACGACTCATTTAGCAACAGATGTTATTTATTCTGAAGAGTTGTGGGTGGACTAGAAGTGCCTCTATGGGGAGCTTGTTTTTACTAATTTCTGTGAAAGAGACGAGAAGATTCACTCGTGCACGGATAGGTAAAAAATAGGAGGTGTAAGGAGGTTGAGATTCCTTCAAGGTAGTCTCCCGGTCTGTCCATCGTTAACAGTGAGAAGCGACTTTTAGAAGAATTAGAGGGAAGAAGGGACGGGGTTTGTTAAGAGAGAGACTATTTGGTCTGTCTTCGGGTTACCACTTTTCTTTTACAACACCGTGAAAATATTTACATCCCTAACAACTTTTGTTCGTTTCTTCCTTTTCGCAACGAGATATGGACGGTATTTATAGACCATGTCTACGTGTCTAATACGAAAAACTTTTCTTTCACTTTTACAGTGATCGTGTCAACAGACTGAGAAACCCTGGGGTACCTGGCGTCGGTCGGAGGAGACAGGTACCTTAAGAGATCCGTTCTTATGACCTCACCCAACGGTAAAGGAAGAGGTCCCCTAGAAGGGTCCCTAGTTTGGGCCCAGCGGACGTAACGTCCGTCTAAGAAATGGTAGACTCGGTGGTCCCTTCGGGACCACTTTTGAAAAACTTTTGACCGTAAATTAATAGTTTAATTCAGGATAGTTTGAGTACCTTTTATGTAAATAATTTCAGTCAAATAAATGTCTGAGACCAGATTTTAATTCTATTGACAATTTCGTCATTTTTAGACCTTTGACCATTAACAGGAACCGTGTTTTACTTAGTGTAGACATCGACTATTATTTAAACGGATTTCTTAAAGTAGTGCTCTTTTTCAAGAGTCTCTTTTACCTTCCAGAGAGCCCATTCTTTTAATTTATGTTAGAAGAAGTAGATTAAGTTTTGTGATTTACAGTCAAACGAGGTCAGACGATAAACTCTTCTTGAATGTTTCCGTCTTTTTTTTCGTGTTTATTACTGACTTCTTTAGACTATTAATAAAACTAATTACTGTCAGATCCTCGTCCTTTGTTTATCCACCTCCCTTCAATCTCAGGGGTCCCACTCACTGTGGTCGCCACCCAGTTCCGTTTATGGGTGGATCTTCGTCGTGAGTGACGTCCGCGTAGGGGTTTTAAGAGTGTCTTGAGGGATGACCACCCGTGTCCTACCTGGTTCACACGGCTCTGTACCTCAGGACCCCCCGACTCTGCCCGATCCCGCGATATCGGAGTCCGTTCAGTCGCGGTCGTGTCTCACCCAGACAGACATTATAGTGTGTCATGGGAGACAATACTCGTGGTCCGACACTTTTCGGACCCTTCGTGACGGATTCCGGTAGAGAGAGCTAGCTTAGGTGTGTCTGGGTCTGGTGAAATGGGAAGAAGTAAACCGTTATCAAACTCTACCCGTATTTCTATTATTCGTATTTAGAAAAGAAATACATTTATTTGTTTCGTGTTTACCTATCTCGAAATTCAGGGATTGATTGATGATCCGTCTTCTATATATGCTAGTCTAGAATCTTTAGTAGTTCGTACATTTTGGTTTTTTGACATCCTCTTGGACTCAGAAGTCTCTACTTGGTTGATGTGTCCTATACATTTCGTGATAAACAAAATTATATCATATCCATTTCTTCACAATGTGTAATATGAGAAAATAACTCGGGAAACACCCCCCCAGAGATTTGGGGAGTAGTATGTTCTACTAGATCGTGAGGTCTTTTCCCCTTTTGTGATAGGACCCTGGTACTCAATTAATATCTTGAGAAACAAAGGGTGTGATTATACTTAACACTTTCAGACCGGTCTTAAGACTAACTTGTCGACCTTTTGAACAATGGTTTCTCGTGAGTAGTTTAAGACCAACCCTCTCCCTTCAGACGGTATCTTTGAGGATGTTCTGTGCTTCAGGAAATGAACCAGAAGAGAGTCACCCCACCCCACACCACGACCTCAACCTGTCGTCTCGGGACAGCAATGACATAATATACAAATATGTACAATATTTCTTATTACACAGTAAAACTTGTAGCTGTTTTAACTGGATAGATGTTTTAGTTGGAGAGAGAAAAAAACTGTAAAATACCTCAGGTCATACAAAGAGGAAGTCCCGACACAATAGATAATCCACTCAGAAGCAGGCCCAAACAGTAAATACCGTTAGGGTAGATATGTTCCTTCATATGTCTAAACGAATTTACGGTTAATATATTTTGTGGTTTGAGAACACATCTCTTCCTTTTATTTTTCAAAGATTAATTAGTTTTCCCTTTGTGACTGATAAAGAGAACAAAACTTCCTGATGTTTATCTTCATTTTGTCATTGTGTTTGTAAAGGAATTCTGACGACTGTGGTTCATTCGTCTCCTACGGAAAATTATGTCGTACAACGTCTCAATTTACTGTGATCTTTTACTTATTTGATACTTTGACTTGTTCTGGAAGAAACTGAGGAGTAAGAAGTCACTAAATACTTCGGACTTCCTCCTAGACTATCCGAGAAGTATTCTAGTCTGGACAGTTGGAATTTCCTTTAGTCAGGACTTATACGTAATCTTCCTGACTACGACGTCAACTTCGAGGTTATGAAACCGGTGGACTACGTTTCTTGACTGAGGAATCTTTTCTGGGACTACGACCCTTTCTACCTTCCGTCCTCCTCTTCCCCTGCTGTCTCCTACTCTACCAACCTACCGTAGCGGATGAGCTACCTGATCTCAAACTCGTTCGAGACCCTCGACTACCTGTCCCTTCGGACTTTACGACGTCAGCTGCCCCAGTGTTTCTCAGTCTGTGCTGACTCGTTGACTTGACTTGACTTTACTCTAGCAACAGTTTATGTATTGATATCCTTTTCTGTTGAGTGATATCCGAAACTTTGTCCTAATGATGTCATTTGTAATAAAGTTTCTTCTCTTACAACTTATCTTTTAGATTTATTGACGAGGACTTTATTCTTAGATGACCAATTTAAATATTTGACAAGAAACTTTTCTCTGACCTTTATTCTTGTCTTTACTCCGCTATTCGTATAGTCTTAAACAGAAGAGAAGATTCCTTCTTATTACTGACCTGAAAACTATTTTATGTCACTGTTTAAGGTTGTTTATTAAAAATGAAGTTTCGTCTCACATCCCTCCCTCCACCCTCCCCCCAAGTACAAACCCTTGCGTACATTCTTAATTTCTAAAACTTTAAATTTTTTTTTATTTTTTAAATTTTTTTTTGTTTTGTTTTTTTTTTTGTTTCGTCTCACACAAGATGTTTTATCCGGGTCCTTTGTCTAGTATGAGTAATTGTTATATTGTTGGTTTTGTTTAATATAAGTAATGTCAAAATCTAATGGTCATAAAATTCGTAGGTGTCATTTAGACGAAGGAGATGACTTGAGCTTTGTATCGATAAAAATCATTCTGACTTTTTCCTAGTAGAATTCAAAATTTCTTCGTCTGTTTTAGACATGAAGAAAGTAGCTTAGATTTTCTTTTGTATAAATACAAGACTTTAAGGTTTAATTAATCTTTTTTGATAATTATTTTTTGTTTTCGTTCTCTTCGACCGTACCTTATCCGATACTATAATTCATGGTTATTCTTATATGATTTTATTTATATTATTTTCCATTTCGTTTTAATTGTTTATGTACAAGTGGTTTGTGGATGATACACGGTATATAACAAGATTGAGAAACCTTATATTGCAAGACCGGTAAGTGTACCGTGGTTCCTCGGGGGAATGAGGTTAGACGAGTGACCTCTTAGATCTTTACTAACTCTTTTCGTATAGTTTCCATTTTGTCTTCACAACTCTTTTATGTTGGGTGTTCTTTTACAATTTTATTGTTATAGTTGATTCAAACCAAGTGAATCTGTTCTCTTCTGTCTTGTCATTGAAATATTAGAAGTTCCTTTGTCTCCTACAACTGGTCGACAAGAGGTTAAGGAACTCCTGATCTCATTTCCTACACCCGAGATTCGTACTCTTACATCCGATTTTCATTTCCCCTTTTTTTGTCGACTACCATTACTGTCAAAAATATTTGTCTTTACTTGAGAAATCCCTCCAACATTTTAGAAGACAGTTTTCAGATTAAAAGTATATTCTCTCGACTCAGCATCAGGAGTCCATCCGTTCTTCTACCCGAGACCTGTTGTTATAACTCTGTGATTCGTTTTTGTTAAACGGACGTTACGTCCTCTGGGACCAAACTCAGGACCCAGTCCTTCTAGGGGACCTCTCCCCTATCCGATGGGTGAGGTCATAAGTACCCGAAGGGACCACCGAGTCTACCATTTCTTAGATGGACGTTACACCCTCTGGACCCAAACCAGGGTCCAACCCTTCTAGGGGGTCTCCTCCCGTACCGTTGGGTGAGGTCGTAAGAACGGACCTCTTAGGGGTACCTGTCTCCTCGGACCGTCCGATGTCAGGTCCCGTAGTGTTTCTCAACCTGTGTTGACTCACTGATTCGTGTTTCGTTTCAGTGTTATACGGACTACGGGGTCGATTACTTCGTTTTCGGTCGTCGAGACGACGCCATGAATGTACTTCCCTTGAATAGTGGTCGTATCCTCTCCACTGAACGTGATCCTGGTCTCTCTAGTTAAATAAAGGATATTACACTTACAGGGACGTTTACACACCACTAGAATCTGTTAAGGAGAATCCGTGTAGACGACGTTAAACATGATAAATTAATAAATTTATGATAAATTTGTGACATAAAGTGTGTCACAAAGGGTAGTAACAATAGTAAAAAATTATTTTTTTTTTAAAGGACCACGACCCACTTTATCTCCCTAGTGTAAGGTGAGACAGAGAAAGAGACTTACGTCAATATTTTGGGTTTAAACTCCTAAGACTTTTCATTTATCCTCATCCACCTGACCCTTTAATCAGGTCTTGAGTTTGATGTGACTTCGTCGTAGTTCAAATGATAAAGGGGGTTAAGACCATGAAGTGGGATGGAGGACCTGGGGATTTTTTTGACACTACTTGTTTTATAGTTTTAAAATTTAATTCTGTCGGAGTTAAGCTGAATGAAAAGGAAAACAGAGTGAGTTATACCGAACTTTATCATCACAATGACAAGGGTAAAAATAAATCTCAAAACCTTAAAATGAACAGTACTTAAAAAACGTAATTAAAATAAAAAATATTACAACGTAATTTTACAATTAAACAAAACTAATGACTCAAAAAACTATGGAAGAAGATAAAACACAAACTCAGACTGAGATCAGGACCGGGACGGAGTTGGATATCGAGTAAGATACTGTGTTTTTCATCGAGTTTTATTTGGTGTGTGGGTTTTTCTTGGTGTCATTTGGTATTTTGAAAATGTTCTTTTGTCTTCTTTTAGACGTGCTCGACCCCAGTCAGTTCCTCAAGGATGTACACTGTCGTTTTGATGTAAGGTATTTTCTTCTTTTTGACTATTAAATCTGAAGTAGTTTTAATCAGAGGAAACTCCCTGAGATAATTCTTTTTCTTTTTTTGTTCGTTATCTGGTCCTCTTTTATAGGGTTCTTGAACCATAGATCTTATATATTTTCTGAGAGTTTTAATTGTGATTCTTTGTTTGGACTAAATTTTGACCCGTTTTCTGAACTTGTCCGTCAAGTGGGTCGTACTGTATTAGTGTCTTTTACTTGTGTACTTCTATAAGTTCAGAGGGTGCAACGTCCGCCTAAGAAATGGCGGACTCGGTGGTCCCTTCGGGTACTTACGACCTCACCCATCGGATAGGAAAAGAGGTCCCCTAGAAGGGCTGAGTCCTTGACTTGGTCCCAGAGGACGTGACGTCCGTCTAAGAAATGGTCGACTCGATGGTCCCTTCGGGAGTGACCAGTAATCCTTTTGTGTTTAATATTGATACTACTCTTTCGTAAAGTTTATGGACAAACTTACATATTCTATTTTTACAATGTTATGTTACAACCACTCCTACGCCTCGTTCATTTTTTGTGTATATGACAACCACCCTTACGTTTTATTATGACGAATAGACTTCTACCGAACCTTGAAAGAATATTTTTATTTATATGTAAGTAGTATACTGGGTCGTTCGGATAATCCATAAACGGGACCTCTTCACTTTTTGATACAAGTGTGTTACTTACTTACAATAACAACACCAAATCAACGATTCAGTACAGGTTGAGAAAACGTTGGGGTACCGGACGGTCCAAAGAGACAGGTACCCTAAAGGGTCCGTTCTTATAATCTCACCCAACAGTAAAGGAAGAGGTCCCCTAGAAGGACTGGATCCCTAGATTGGACACAGAGGACGTAATGTCCGTCTAAAAAATCCCGACTCGGTGGTCCCTTCGGGTGTTTACTTACGAACGTTGTCGAGATAGGTTTTAGAGGGTTTTAATTTTTATTAGTTTACAGGAAATTATCTATTTGTGTGACACGATATAAGTATGTCACCTTATGGTGAGTCGTTATTTTACAATTGTTCATTCACTATGCGTGTTGACTGGAGTTACTTAGAGTTTCCTACGACAACTTTCTTCAACTAGATTTTTCCAATGAGTGTGATACTCAGGTACATGTACTGTAAGAACTTTTCAGTTGTGATTTCCCTATTTCTTGTCTGGTTACTTATCGTCCCTATTCCTCGACTCTCACCCTCTCCCCACTCTCACACTGATGTCTCCCTACCGTGTTTCCTCACAAACCCCCACTGCCTTGACAAGACATAGGACTGACATGACTACCCTGATGTCCTTGGATATCCCCGGTTTTTAGTGAAATTTTTATTATTAGTCATGATGATTTGAACAAGGAAAGTAAAAGGAATACACTTTGTAAAATTCTAAACTATTCCATCTACGACCCGAAGGGATCACCGAGTCGTTCACTTCTTAGGTGGACGTTACGTCCTCTGTGTCCAAGTTAGGGACCCAGCCCTTCTAGGGGACCTCATCCTTTACCGATGGGTGAGGTCATAAGAACGGACCTTTTAAGGTTCCTGTCTCTCGGACCACCCGATGTCAGGCAGCGTTTATTAGTCTGTACTGACTCGCTGATTTGGTGGTGGTGGTGATTCCATCTGTAATTGTCAATTTGGTGGCACTTTAACCACCAAAGAAAGGAAAGATGAGAGCATACGGATGTCTACTTGTGAGTTGACGTGAGAAATTTAGGACTCTTGACGACACGACTTTGTAGGTATTATATTATGACAATCCACGTTACTCTTCATTAAATTAGTGTGGAATGTCTGTCGTCAGACCACAGGACATGTGACACTCCATTTGAATCGACCTCTAAGGTCGACTCAAGGTCAGTGACAATTTTTAACTTGAGACCGCACATACAACGGAGAAATTCCTTTAAAGTTCTTTCCGAAATCATTCAGTTTAGTGTTTTCATCATTTTAGAGTTATAACAAAAAGGTAAGATCGGGTTACCGTAGAGAAAAGTAGCGATTAATTTCTTTTATAAGAATGTCTTTCACCGTGACTGACTAGTGACACGAAATATCATTTCGTAATAGGATCAATGGTCCGACCTTCAATCGAGTCCTGGGTCCTTTTTCCGTCATGACCTTTTTCTTGGTACATTAACGACACGACCGTTTGACTGTGACTTTGAGGTAGTAGGAGATAAATGAGGGTCCAAGGGATAGTTTATAATTATATGGAGTCTTCCGGTCCTTTATGTGTCACGTGTGTGTGGGAAAAAACAAGGGTCACTCGTTTACGAGTTATTTGGATCCAACTCATATGACAGCATAGTAAACCGTTACCCTCTTCTCTGTGTAAAATGATTTGTGTTTGTATGACTAGTCCTAGGTAGATTTTAAATGTAACAAATTAGAAGGGTTCATTCACTTAAAGTAATTCGACTATAACGAAATAAATTTTATTATGTATTAAGTTTCGTTGACGATAAAGGATCGGTTGGTTCGTCGGACTAACGAGAAATTATTTTTAGTCTATTACCTTTCGATCAAATTGAGTTTCGGGTAAAAAAAGGTAAGGGAACACGAAGTGTAATTTTTTCCAAAGTGACATAAAATCTTTCGTCTATTTACGGTTTATATCAGAAAGAAAGTAAAAGTCAACCATAAACGTGACGGATATCGAGTTCAAGGGAGACACATGATAAAAGGAATTCAAGGACTAACCCGTTTCTCTGGTGGACTGAACAGATAAAGATCTTTTGTAAATTTCTCCACGCTAAGCCGGGCTCGACCCTGATCATTCTGTCTAGTAATCAGATAAGGGTCATATTTAACCTTCTTGTCTCCTCAAGAAGTCGAGGAAGTCTCTGGTCGCAAGTGTCCGTGTCGAAGTAATTAAGTAATTCAAGTCTCATTTAAGGGTCTGATCGATATAGACATAAGTTTATACTCTTGTTTCTGTGTAAGGTTTCGGTTAAGACTCCTGAGGGACCTTATAGGTAAGTAAACTTACCGGAAAGACGAGAGGAAGTGCACACGTTTATTGTACCCCATTGACGTCACACTTCTTCTCAGTCGTACAGGGAATATGAATTATTCTATTTGTCGATCTAAGTACTTCCCGGATAATGAAGTACCGGGGTCATATAGGTAAAGAGAGAGCAGTTAGAGAAACCTAAGTTCTTTTGTTATAAGAAGAGATTATTCTCCTGTTTTTGAAATTATATTTTACCTTCACCATTAGGAAAATAAAATGCAATGTACAGTATAATTGTGTATATCGTTAGAAAACCTATAGTTTTAAAAAATTACATTTACAGTATAAACCATATCAGACACCTATTATACTATTCTATACTATGAAAGAGTCACTAGGGAAGATATAACAATATGATGAAAATATTAGTCTTTTTAAGTTTTATTTTTTTTCGATTAGACTCCAAAGGGACCACCGAGTCACCACTTCTTAGACGGACAGTTACGTACTCTATTCCCAAGTTAGGGACTAGACCTTTCTAGGGTGTACAGTACCTCGTTGATTCGGGTGCACGGCATTGATGACTCGGACACGAGATTTCAATCCCTCGACGTTGAGGCCTTCGACCGCGGGATCTCGGACACAACACGCTGTCCCCTGCGGTGACGTCATTCAGGTGCGTGGGTGGCGTTGGTCTCTCTCCGGGGGCGAGGGGTGAACGGTCGTTGTCTCTAGGTCGTCTCGGTTTTGATTTATTTATTATAATATATATCTTTTCCGATGAGACTTCACAGGAGTAACGTTACATATATCCTTCTTACATACATGTATAGTTCTCAGTCTAGAATGTTCCACTTCTTTTTGTTACACCTGAGTTCAAGAGAAGTCTTGAAGTGGATTTAATTTCTTCCTTTGTGTCAACCATAAAAATACCTTTAAAACAAAAGAATTTCGTTAGAGAAAAAAATGTGTTATACCTGGAATGGAAGAATACGTTATTCGATAGAAATATTCAGTCTATTTACCCAGACTTTATTCTTTGAAAGGGTGGAAAACCATTTATATATTTGATAATGAATTAATTGTACGAAAATTGTTATTAGTACATAAAACGTTGGTACTATTAATTCCCCATCTCTTTTATCGGACATCTATCCATCCGTACTTCATTCACACTTCTTAGGTTTAAAGTAGAGAGGTTCCTTTTCTAAGGTCTCTTGTTTGTTCCCATCTTGAGATGCTATTAGGAACAAGAAACGGTAGACCAGAGAAGTTGCTAATTTTTTACAAGGATTTCTATTAGTTTATAAGAAAGTCAAGTCAGCGAGTCAGGCTGAGAAACGGTGGGGTACTTAGCGTCGTGCGGTCCGGAGGGACAGGTATTGGTTGAGGTCCTCAAGTGAGTTTGAGTACAGGTAGCTCAACCACTACGGTAGGTCGGTAGAGTAGGAGACAGCAGGGGAAGAGGAGGACGGGGGTTAGGGAGGGTCGTAGTCCCAGAAAAGGTTACTCAGTTGAGAAATTTATTAGTGTTTACTTAAGAACAGAAGGAATTTTCTGGAAATGATATTAGAAAGAATATATCCATGATCCTAAGAGTTAGTTGAAACTTTACGGATTCCGTCAGATCAACTTTTACGGTTTAGTTCAAAGAGATTGGAAGGGAAGACAAGTCGTCGGTTTACGATCAAGTCGACACACTCTACGATATCGATACAAAATTTTTATCTCCAAATCAATAAAAGAAGAGGAACGAAACAAGCCAGTCGCAAGTGTCTGTAACTCCAAGGAGTTTTTTACTGAATTCGTTTGTTTGTGTGATCTTCTTTTCAGTCCTAGTTCACCCTTTAAAGAAAAAAGGAGGAATGAATTCCCTTCATTCATAGAGAATTTAATGACAGGTTTCATTGACTCCTTTTCTCCGGGGTAAAGTTATTACGGTCCAGTTTGGTCGAAATAAAGTGATACGAACCCACTATCATAGTCACCATTATACGATCGTGTTAACGTATGTGGTACAGAGAAGTAAATAAATATACTCCCTTTTTCCTTTAAGATAATCAATAAGATGTTGTTTCATGTCAAACTACTTTTTAGTGATTCGATTGTTATCAAATTTTGCATAAAGTTTCGTAAAGGGTTTTATGAACCTTGAAACTTTTCTGACTTTTAAAGGATACATAGAAGGTTTGCATTAATGAATTTTTTTTTTTTTTTCTATCCAGTAGAGTTTAATGTAAAACAGGTAGGGAAAAGAGGTTACGAAAAGGGGGTGTATTTTATCTCATTACTTGCGACAAATGTGTTATATATTTTTGAGATCCCAAGGGAGAATGTGTTTGTGTTTTCGCTCGAATATTTGAATTCTAGTTTAATATAAGACCTTAAATAGAATTTTTTCTCCGACACGTGCAATAAGTTTAATGTTTCTTAATCTACTATTTACTCCTATACGTAAAAAAAAGTTGAACTTCTTTGTTTTAATCTGATGTTTCCTTTGTAGATTTTTATTAAAGTCGTCTTGACATTTTACAGATGTTTGTAGTGTCTCATTTTAATCATTTATAGTCTGTAAACGGTAGACGATCAACTTCTCACAACTCTAAGAGATGTGACTTGTCTCTTTCTTTTTAAAAGTTTTTTATACTGTTACGTCAAACATTGATTTTGTAAAAAATTTTTAAACAAAGTTTGTATTTATACCTTTTATATTAACAATATAAAAATTTTCTATAAATGACAATTCTAATGTCCTGTCAAACATCAATAATCCTTTAATTAATATGTCTAATTGTAAGAGATTGACTTTTGTCACAAACCAAGGGATATATGCAACACTCGAACCGTAAGGTCATATATTGATAGATCCCTAAATAAATCAAAAATTTTTCTGACACTCTTTTAGTATGAAGTGACTTCATTTACCGAAGTCCTGTCGAGATTGTGTAGGTGACGGACACGGTCCAGTTTTTTCGTTTGTTGATTTACGACTACAATTCTTATACTCTACGACAGAAGATAGATTTAATTTTAGGTTATCTCATTATTCATGGAATAAAATGGTCACACACCGTAAAGGTTTCTTTACTGTTAAGACGAGAAAAACAAGGAATTGTCAGTGTAACTGTAAAGAATGTTGTCCCTAAACTCTTGGTCCAAAAATAATTTAATTAAAAATAACCTTATGTCAACGAAATGTTACAATACAATCAAAGACGACATGTCGTTTCACTTAGTCGATAGACATATGTATATATGAGAGAAAAAACCTAAAGGAAGGTTAAAGTCAGTGGTGTCTCGTGGCTCATCTCAATCTCGATATGTCGTCCAACAGTAATCAATAGATGAAATATGTACCATCACAATGTACAGTTAGAGTTAAAGGGTTAAGTAAGGTGGGGGAGTTGTAGTACCATAGGTATAGACCAAAAATTACTGTTTTTATGTCAATTTATTTTCTCCACCCAAAACCAGGGAGATCGTGTCACAGGTCGGAGAAATAGGTAGGGTTTCTTGCTTAAACAAATAGAAGAATGTAAGGTTCTTCTACATTTTGAATTCTTTTTTCTAGTTTCCCCGTCAAATTTTAGGGAAATCGTCTGGTAAAATGTTATGTTTGTCTTTTGTTACGACAGACTACAATTGTTGGTTTTTTGTTTTGTTTTGTTTTTTTTTTTTGGTTGTTGGGTCTGTTTAGGATTTAGTTATTAAATTTTCCGGTGAAATTACACATACCACAACAGGGATAAACTTCGAGAGAGAAGTAGGTAGATAATTTTGCCTAGAGTTTTAGACAATAGACTGAAAGACTTCTATTAAGTTATATGCCATTTAAGATAAAGGAATTACTTGAGTGAGAAGACAAACAAAGAAAAGTGAACGAATAGGGACTTTACGAGACCAAAGGGTCCCGAGTAGAGGAGATTTGAAATACGGGAAAAGACACTAATTTGATTAGTCGGTGGTTGTAAAATTGACACTGGGTATTTATGAAGAGGGGGTTTGACACGAAAAAAAGAAGCTTTCGTGGTTTCAATAGATGAGTAGACAGATGACTTGTAGAGGTGCGTCTGTAGGATTTCCACGAAATTTAAGTTGTATGGTGACTGTCTGAGTCACGGAAAGAAGATTTCGGAAAAAAAAAATTTAGTATCCCTTGTGACTAACTGGGTCAGAGGATTTAATGATATTTATTTATGATTTAGAACCTTTAGAGTGAAAGTGTGAAGTTATTTTTAATTAAAGATTTTGGACCAAGACTTACACAATAAGGAAACGAAATTTTTTTTTTATTTTCTGTATTCTATTTCAGTGAAAGAATAGTACCATATGTTCCAGTCAAATGGAAAGGTAGAGGTCTATAAAGAGAGGACGGAATGAGGAGTTTCTGTGTGGACACCAGATGTTGTACGTAATGAGCGTGAAGGGTTCATATGGTAAGTAAGTAAGTTATTTGTTCGCGGTAGACACGCGATCCGTGACAAGATTCGTAACCCCAAGACGTCACTTGTTTTGTCTGTTTGAAAGACGGGAGTACCCGAATGTAGAACCACTTTCGTCTGTCTGTTTTTAGTTTATATATTCTCCACTTCTCCACCATTCACGATACCTCTTTTTCTAGATCGATCTTTTCGTGAAGTCTCGTTGTGTTGTTTATCGTACTAGACATTTGAATTCTGAAGGTTAGATGTACAGAAATTTTCATGTTAGTATGAAGATATAGGGAACAAATGTAAAGTTAAGTCTAAAATAAAATTTTTATATTGGGGTACTTATTATAACTCTCCGTGTCAGTAGTTCTCGGTAATTTTTTTATTTGTAGAATAAAGACCTCACTGGTTAGTATTATTAAAGTATAAAACTCTAATTTCTGAGTTAATTTAATTCTGAATTAAATTCAGGTCCGAGCTACGTACTCTGCTCCGCGAGTCCCGGTCACGTGACCCTACTGGGACTTCCTACCTACCCCTCCCTCCACCCTTCCCCCAAGTCCTACCCCCTGTGTACATGTGGGTACCGACTAAGTACAGTTACATACCGTTTTTGGTGATGTTGTGGTATTTCATTAATCGGAGGTTAATTTTATTTCTTTCTTTTAAAAAATTTTTTCTCACAAAAAGAAACTAACGTCACAAAGTCAACGGTAGTCCTACGTGGGGTTGTTTCATAATAAACACGACCGTATAAAGTTTAATACAGTACTCTAATCTTAGATATTTTGAATCCGTGAGTAGATCTTAATCAGAGTAACAGTCAAGTGACAGAGATTGATTGATGTGGTACCGAAGTTTAAATCCCGGATGTTAAATTCTGAGGTATCATTGTGATCTTATAATCTCTGTCCTTAAAAAACGACCACTAAATTTTTGTCACCAGGTTACCAGACTTAGTACATTCACGTACCATACAGAGTTGACAAATGTTACTCGACTTTGTTGACCTCTTTGGATATCTTCTCGTTACGAATTCTATCCTATAATGCTTTTCCTAGACTATCACTCGGTTTCTTTTAGACGTCTCTGTAATTAACTGACAAAACATGAGTTTTTTATTGTCACTAAACGGAAGGGTAGGTTTATTATGATGTATGAAATTTTCTGAAATTTCCTCGAGTCTAAAAGAAGACCCTTAGAGGTGATAATGACGTAATGTATGCCGAGGTGAGAGATCTATAGTTACTTACTTACTTACGGACGTACGAGTGTACCATCACAAAAGGATGAATGTATGTATACATTTCTTTTGAATTCCCCCACCCCTAAACCATCGATTTAGACTTTACGAAATTTGAAGGTTATTACTTTGTCTTTAATTTGAGTCATCTTCGGCGTGGAATGGAGTTACTGTTGAGACTGTTCCTTTTAAGACTGTTTCTAAAGTTTATTACTATACGAAGTAGTGTAAGACTCCCATATTGAAAAGTGAGACAGGTATTAGGGACTTAGGAATATTTGTGTGTGTGACACCCTGCGACGAAAGACATACGATGTACTACTAGACGGAGAGGAGAGGACTTTAACCAACCATCTCTCCCATTCGTAGGTTCCGGGTCGACTTTAAGACTGATACCACACACGGGTGTCCTTTATGACCCAGTCCTCCCCCATTTCACATCCATTCGGTGAGACGTTACATGAATGATTATTAAGGACATGACCTCCTTTTTTTGGTCGATGGTGTCGTGACCTTCCCGTTCTCTAATACAAGACAAAGTTTTGGTTTTGGTTTCTACCGATCCTCCGTTCGAAGTGAAGGAAGCGTTCCGACCCTCCTTTCTTTCATGTATGGCGTAGACACTACAGATAAAGTATGTGGGAAACCTTTCAGGACGCGAGCTTCTTCTGTTCGAACGGCGACGGTGTAGGAGAAACTTGTCTACAGGGTCACTGATACTCAAATAGTAGACCTGACTTTGTCGTCAGTCAGGATGTCTGTTGTTCTCAAATATTCCAATCCAAATACTGGGGTGTTGTTTCGTCATCATTACTCAATTTATTTTGTATTAGTTGTAGTAACATTTTTCTCTGTTGAGAATATGTCCCAAATATTATGTAGTCTGTGAATGTAATTAAAGGGGTAAAATGACTACTCCTTTGACTCCGCCTTTCTTCACTTTACTTAGAACAGGTTCTAGTGTTTTCATTCACCACGTCGACCTCAAGCTAATCAGACTGAGGTCTTATACACGAGATCAAAGATTTATAATATCATAGAAAATGACATTTGTCTCACACCCTTTTTTGAGTTATAACTGTAACTAGGACAGATATGTGTTTATCTGTCACATACTGATTACAGATTCACCATTACTAAAACTGGTCAAACTCTTGATAAAAGTAATCGTGATGGAGAGTCTATTAGACTCAAAACAGTTCAGTTCGTGGCTCGTTACTCCTCGTCGGACGTGGCGACCTTGGATTGACTACCGATACTAAGTTGTCGAGAACTCTTACTCTCCAGGTCGGTAGACTGATACTTATTGGATTCTGTACTCGGTTTCTGTAATGCGTCAATCGTAATGAACACCGTCCGTATCCGAGTTTTGTAAGTGTAACCGATATTTAGGTGTAAACAAACAGATAGACAAACAAAATTGTCTATTTGTGGTACCCGGTGTCCGGTACAACCTCAATCACGAGACTATAATATGTCGAAGGAGGTAAACGACGAAGGTAATGGTAACACGAGAGGAACGACCAGTAGTAAATTGTGTCTACACTTTAAAATAAAGTTGGTTTTATCTTTTAAAACGAATCCGTGGTTGACACCCTGAATCTCTAGTTTAGGGTTGGAGTCGACGAACGTCTTTTTAGAAATTTCGAAGTCAATAGTTGAATCGTCTTACCTCTAATATCACAAGTGGATGGGTCTCGTTCTGTCAGACTTATTCACTTCCAATGGTTTAATAACTAACCTTACTACTATTCTTTTTAACTCCTGTATTATATTTTCCAAGTCATTGATACTTTTTAACGAAAGTACCGACAACAACTAGTCAGTGATTCAGTACAGACCAACAAACTCTAGGGTACCGGACATCGTGCGATCCAAAGGGACAGGAAGTGATAGAGGGTCACAAACGAGTCTGAGGACAGGTAGCTCAGTCACTACGGTAGGTTGGTAGAACAGGAGACAGTGGGTGAAGAGGAGAACTGGAGTTAGAAAGGGTCGTAGTCCCAGAAAAGGTTACTTAGTCGAGAAGGGTAGTCCACCGGTTTTATGACCTCGAAGTAGAAGTCGTAGTCAGAAAGATTACTTATAAGTCTCAACTGAAGGAAATCCAAACTGACCGAACTAGAGGGACGTCAGGTTCCCTGAGAGTTCTCAGAAGAGGTCGTGGTGTCAAGTTTCCGTAGTTAAGAAACCACGAGTCGGAAGAAATACCAGGTTGAGAATGTAGGTATATACTGATGACCTTTTGGGTGTCGAAACTGATCTACCTGGAAACAGTCGTTTCACTATAGAGACGAAAAATTATACGACAGATCCAGACAGCATCAAAAAGAAGGTTCCTCGTTCGTTAAAAATTAAAGTACCGACGTCAGTAACAGACGTCACTAAAACCTCGGGTTCTTTTATTTTAGACAATGATAAAGGTTAAAAGGGGGTAGATAAACGGTACTTCACTACCCTGGTCTACGGTACTAAAATCAAAAAACTTACAAATTACCATACTCCTAAGTTTAAAATTTTATTTCTGTCCGGATGAGACAGTAAATTTGTGATAGTTTTCTTGTTAGGAACTTTTACAAAAATGATAGAGTTCTGGGATTCACACGTATGTTACATATATAAGTGTGTGTGTTTGTGTACTTGTATGTAGTAAAGTTGAAGTTTTTATTTTAGAATATAAGACTTCTTGTATGTTTTACTTTCCTTTTTATTTTACGTAGAAAGTTTTTGGATAAAGTTAGTGAGAGATCAGGGAAAAGATCTATTAGATTCTGTATATGGTATTTAATTGTACTTCAATGAAATGTTAAGAGGACACGAATAGTTTATAATTTTTATACGATGAATGTAACCCTTGTAACACCCTTCTGGGCTTCGTCTTTTCTCACCGAATAATTTGACAGCCTACAGGGTATTAAAATTACATAGTAGTGGACTATCTCCTTACTCTTTTTTTTTTCTGTCTTTTATTTAAAACGTTTTTTTTTTTTTTTTCTTGGTCAAGGTACTAATCTTAAACGATTTGAATCATATATCGAAATTCTTATCCTGCCCACTCTCCTCCACCCCCTCCTTCTCTCCCTCCCTCTCTCTTTCCCTTCTCCGTCCTCCCTTCCTTCTTCCTTCGCCTACGTGTATTGTACAAAATGACAAATTGACCCCTCGGACTCTTGTCATGTTTCCACGTCCTATTACTTGATCGGAGGATCTTCAATGAAAGGTCTAACTACATCGTAGACATCCGATCCTCCTTGGGACCTCTTAGAGATTTCTCACTGACAGACGTCTCGTCTACCATCAAAGGGACACCACATAAACACGTTTTGAACTGAAGAATTCTTCTATAATTAAATTGTTGGTAGTCCTGACTTTTATCACGTTAAGTGTTGTCTAAGAAAAAGGGTGAACACACACCCACTTTTATAGGTAATTGTAATTACTCCCACTCGGTGCACTAAGGTAAGGGACGTCCCATTGAGTTAAACACGGAGAGTAAGAAGTGGAACGACCCCTCATGTCGAAAAGGTTCGGTAAATTTCATATTACTTACAAGAAATTTCTTAGTGAAAACTTTATAAAGACATTCCGATGATTGATTAAGGACAGGTATTACTTTCGGTCTTGAGAATATTCATTATGGAAACGACGAGAACGAGGGGTCACAGGTTTCGACTCTGGACGGAGTTAGGGACGCCAGGTTATTCCTTAATCATAGTCTACGTTCACTCCACTCACCTCTCGAGTTATTTTTAGGGGTAAGAGAGAGGACGCTGGGACGGAGGTTTTAGGTTGAAAACCGTCCACGTGCTTAGGTGTTGACCGACCTAATCTCTGGACGAATATGACCTTCTTAACCATTGTAGGTACAAAAACGAAAGTCGGAAAAATTTTTTTTCCAATGGGTAGGAGTGTTAGGAGTTTGTTTTTCTTTTGTAATTAGACATAATTTGTCAAATCGATCGGACCGTCCAAGACCTCGATCGTCCTCGTGGAGTGTTGTGGGACCCCTGAAACGACTTGTCTCTTTACAGGTAGACCGTATAAGATATGTAGGTCCTTTCTTTTACTACCTGATGTCGTCTGTACAAGACGACTACTGTACAATGGGTTATCGATCATATCCTACCTTCCCCTTTCCTTTTTAATAGTGATTTTACAGAAACTGACTTTACCTTAATTAGAGAATGAAGATTCCGTCATTATCGGTTGACCCATCCCGACTGGATAAAGTTTGCGATGTCCTTCTTAAAAATTTCATACGCGGAGAGAATAAGGGGAAGAAAGAGGGGTGAGATGGGTCCTCTAAACCTACATGGTGAGATCTCTACATTCTTACTCACTGACACTCTTAAAAGTTCATCACGTGAATGGTAAAATTTTCGGGAGGACCTCTAAGTCTATATGAGAACCCGATTTTTAGTGACGAATATTCATTTCTCATATCACACACGTATACACGATTCGATGAAGTCAGCACAGGCTGAGAAACACTGGGATACCTGGTATCAGGGGGTACGAAGGATAGGTACCCTAAGAGATCCGTTCTTATGATCTTACCCAACGGTACGGGAGGAGGTCCCCTAGAAGGACCGGGTCCCTAGCTTGGGTGCAGTGAATACTGAGGATGTGACCGTCCACCCAAGAAATGGTGATTACGGTGGACCCTTTGGGTGTTTCTTATGTCATATATCATAATTCATTCTCAGTAGACTCCTGAGTCTATCGTCCAATCTGTTGTTCTAGGATGACATATCGTGTCCCTTGAGACGACTTACAATACACCGTCGGACCTACCCTCCCCTCAAACCCCCTCTTACCTATGTACATGTACATACCAACTCAGGGAAACAATAGGTGGACTTTGATAATGTTGTAACGATTAGCCAATATAAAGTTGTGTTTTATTTCAAAAAATTTTGTTTTGTTTTTTATCCAATCTTGACGGCTCGGTTTTATATATAAAAATACATATAGGTAAAACGGTACATATGGTATTTATCTTTTATGTACACGTACACGAGACTAAAAATTTTAATGCACTCCCATTTTATATATTCCGAAGGACCCTTCTTTCTTAACCTTACCTAAGGGGTTCCCATTTCCTTGTACCTGGTCAATTTGATTCCCCTTTCGGTACGATGCAGACAGAAGGAGTGAAAGTGATTTGGGATAGTCAAGTCAAGTCAACGAGTCAGTACAGGTTTGGAAACGCTGGGGTACCTGTCGTCGTGCGGTCCGGAGGGACAGGTAGTGGTTGAGGGTCTCAAATGAGTTTGAGCACAGGTAACTCAGCCACTACGGTAGGTTGGTAGAGTAGGAGACAGTAGGGGAAGAGGAGGGTGGAAGTTAGAAAGGGTCGTGGTCCCAGAAAAGAAGTGAATCCTTTCCTTGAGGCAACACTACAGGTGTCAAATATGGTTCGTGGATCGTATTACGAATCGAGTCTCACCAATGAGTTGTATGTCATCAATTCACTTTTACTTACTACACTTATTTGATACACTCTCTTATTTATATTGTAACGATCTAAGTAAACCAGATACCTTATTTCTGACTTAGGAAATACACTATAAATTCCGGTAGATATTGTACCGAGGTTGGAGGACTTCGGACTAAGAAAGGAGAGGGGTTTTTATCCGGATGATCTTCTAAGAGTCCGTGTGGGGTGTGAAGGGGGATTGCGAAACAAGTATTCGATGGGAATGAGAAGAGAATAAAGGAACATATGGTGAATAAGTAAACTCTTTCTAAATCGTTTTTCAATCTTTGTTGGATGTGAGTTGGTACACTCACACCTATTCAGTTGAACAGTTATGTTATGCTAGTGTCTCCTAATGTATTGATAAAATTTTTATTGTAGGTCTATATGTTGAAAAATAATTGATTTAACTCAATCACAAATTCGACTTTTTTTTTTTTTTTAGTTACCAGCCGTTTATCTTCTCAAACTTTATGGTCTGGGTCTTGATATTTTATTATATCTTTTTTCTATCTTATAGTAGATGTTTTAAGGTATTACATCTTCGTCTCCAGTAGGAGTCTCCAAGGTTTGTGACTACTTTAAACCTCCATTTTAGCTTTGACCCCGTTTTTTCATGTATAAAAGATTTAAAATGAACCATTAAAGGTTATTTTGTTATAACGGTATGACTTTTACGTAACATTACTTTTTTTGATCTGACCGTTTCCGGTAATTGTTTTCGTGTCGATCGAAATGATTCACGATAATCACACTATAAACAATCGCGATTTATACTAGTAAAATGTATATCTTTGTGTAGTTCTTCTTTCGAAAATTGGATGGAGGTGCTCTTCGTTCCTGTCATGGTAGTATCCTTTTTCAGTGCGTTCTTCATAGACACGGACCCAGTACTCGAACAAATATCACCTTAAAGCCTACTTGGACAAACTTTTCTGTTCATTTCACGATTGAAGAGTAGACTTAGGGTTAGTCTTGTCAAAACACCGTTCTTATAAAATAAAATAGTAGGTCTTTTACTATGTATTGTCGATATTAAAGTGGACCTATATCAAAAAAAAGAATTTAAGACCTTTTTAAGTTTCCCGAAAATTTTGTAGGTAAACGAAATTATTCTCTTTCCTTCCCTGTTCCAATTTCAAGATCATCGTCCTCCACAAAAAGTCTAACGGAGTCGTTCGAGACTCGTTGTGTTCTAATCGGGGTGTGAATCAAGAAGAAGAATATGAATTTCAAAATCCCTGGTAAAGGATATCAATAGACTTACTTATTTATATTTATTTTTAATGATTACTTATATAATAATTACGTTTTTATAGTAGCGGAAGGATCATATACAGTCTGTGACACGTGTACCGACATTCAGAACTTGGTAGAAATCACGTGCGCATCCTATTCCGACAACTATTACTACTGTCGATTGGAATAAGTCACGAATGATATAGGATCCGTGATATAGGAAGTGATAGAAAACGGATACTACAAGAGTTAATGAGACGTTCTAATAGACGTAAAATGTCTAATCTTTTGATTCGTGTCTCTTAATTCATGGAATTCATGGACATGGATTACCTTCAAGAACTGAATTTAAGAATGAATACTGGAATGATTATGACGATTGACATAACAAATATATAGTGGAGAAAACGTTTTGACAGTAAAGAACATAGTGGTTTACACACTGACCCGGAGACCGTTTTTATTGCTACTAATTCGTTGAACTTCGTAAATCAGTCTACACATCAAGATATACTCTAGTTACTAACATTATTACATTGAGATCTATATCCTTCTCCTTTGTCTTTATAAAAAGGACCTGATATTTTCTGATCATTCTGTCCATCCACTGGTCTCTGAACCGATGACAATTGTCGAATGGTCAACCACGTCACGATTCCTTAGACGGACGGTTACGTCCTCTACGTTCTCTGCCCAAGTTAGAACGTACGTTCACTACTCAAACTAGAACGTACGTTCACTACCCAAGCTAGTGACCTAGTCCTTCTAGAGGACCTCATCCTTTACTGTTGGGCGAGGTCATAAGAACGGACCCTTTAAGATACCTGTGTTCTCGGACCGTTCAATGTCAGGTATCCCGACGTTTCTCAGCCTGTATTGACTTCGCTGACTTATACGTGTATATTATATGGTTAGTCCACCCTATGTCTTGTAATTTTCCATATCTTGGGTATTATCAGTATAGTATATTTGAAGTCGTACTTGGGTTCTCGTTCGTCCGTCAAAGTAAAACTAACTCTAAAAATATAGTTTAGACGAGAAGTTAATAATTGAAGTGAAAAAAGTCAGTGATTCATACAGGTTGAGTCTCTGGGGTACCTGATATCGTACGGTCCGAAGAGACAGGAGGTGATAGAGGGTCTCAAACGAGTTCAAGTACAGGTAACTAAGTCACTACGATAGATTTGTAGGGTTGGAGACGGTGGGACAAATCTCTCCTTAAATCCTACTTGGACAAACGTTTCTGTTCGTTTCACAATTGTAGAGTAGACTTAGGTCTGTTCTTGTCAACATCGTCCTTATAAAATAAAGTAGTATGTCTTTACTATATATTATCGATATACATTTTAGAATTAAATGGACTTATATCAAAAAAAAATAAGACCTTTTTTTAAGTTTTCCGAAAATTTTATGGGTAAATGAAGTGAAATTGGTTATTGTTTTCAAAATAAGGTACTTTATTTGACCTATTGGTCTCCAGAATTTAAACGTATTTTGTAGTTATATACCTGTTAGACGTTACTTTTTATGTGGGTGTAAAACTTTTGTTTCAGTTGCACTAACTTTTTGTGAAGACCGTATTATACCCTTTAGATTTCGATGTTGAAGAGGAAATTGTGGAAAGTATTAGTAGTGTCCGTTTCATGTAGTAAGAAATTCCTTCAACTCTAACAATCGAGGAAATATATCCGAAGGATAAGAATCTTCACGGAATACAATCTGAACCTCTTGTAGTTCAAAGTTTGTGAGTGTCTCTACCCTTTACGTTCGTGTTTTTGGAGCAAAATTTCCGGAAGGGATGTTTGAAGGTTGACCATTTCAGTGGGAAAGACTCGTCGACCCGTGTCTCGGAGGTCGTCACTCCTTGAGTGACGCTGTGTTCGTTGTAGTCACGTAAACAGACCCCCGAGATTGTCATTGTGGAAAGAATTTGACCTAGGTTCCGAGGGGAGGAAGATTGTAGAGGAACACTCAGGAGTAGGACGGAAGAAACCGATACGATTAGGATCAAAAAGGAGAGATTGTCTCTGACAGTTTAAGAGTTTCTTTTTATGTTGCAGAAGGAGTTTCAGAATTTTTATATGGTAAAAGACATTAAAGATTTATTAGGTTTGTGAGATACCACCATTGGTATCTCATTTGGTACATTTGGTACTCAAATGTAGGTCGTCTAAGGTTATTGAAAGATAATGAGATTATACATAGATAGTTACGTTCTCCTTTCTGTCGGGACTTTTCGTAGTTTTGTACGAAACGTTAATTATTTTTGTCACCTTATTTGATAGAATTTACTCTCTTAAATTTATTTAACGATCCGACTTTTGACCCCTTTTAAGTCATCTTTCTTTTGACCAGGATCTCGGTTCAGTTGGACTGGATTTTAAAGTCGAATGATGTAAAATCAAGCTGGCACCAGTTGTCCGAATTAAAAAGACAAGGTGTAATTTATTAAATAATTAGAACGTTTATTGTACGGGATGTGTAGAAGGAAAGTGAGAATGGCAAAAGGAGGTTGGGGGTTTCTCTGACTCAACGTAAATTGGATGATAGAGGGACGGAACACAGGTGTCGTGTGTAAATAAGTCAGACATCACCCGTGGAGGAGAGTCTTTCAACTATGATAGTTTTTAGTTTGAGACTCTCGTTCTAATCTGTTTACGATCCGATAAATTGTTTGATCCGTATGTTTGTAGATTGACAGGAGAGTTTAGATGGGGACGACGATTCGACGATTCAGTGAAGTCAGCACAGGCTGAGACACTCTGGGGTATCTGCCGTCGGGTGGTCCGAAGGGGTAGGGACCCTAAGAGGTCCGTTCTTGTGACCTGACCCAACGGTAAAGGAAGAGGTTAGTTTAGATGGGGCTCCAGAGGGATTTATCTATCCCCTCAGTTGTCTAAGTAACTCTTAGATAAAAATTCGAATCAATAATAGTTCGAATTTTATCGACCTCACACTTCAGTTCACCCGGAATCCTTCGTAGTGGTACTTGTTTCGATCACCTCCATTGTCTTAAGGTCAACTCGATAAAGTTTAGGATTTTCTCCTACGACAATTTCACGACGTGAGTTATACGGTCGTTTAAACCTTTTGAGTCATCACCGGTGTTCTGACCTTTTCCAGTCAAAAGTAAGGTCAGGGTTTCTTTCCGTTACAGTTTCTTACGAGTTTGATGATGTGTTAATGTGAGTAGAGTGTGCAATCGTTTCATTACGAGTTTTAGGAGGTTCGATCGTAAGTTGTCATATACTTGGCTCTTGAAGGTCTACAAGTTCGATCTAAATCTTTTCCGTCTCCTTGGTCTCTAATTTAACAGTTGTAGGTGACCTTGTATCTTTTTCGTTCTCTTAAGGTCTTCTTGTATATGAAGACGAAGTAACTGATGTGATTTCGGAAACTGATACACCTAGTGTTGTTTGACCTTTTAAGAAGTTCTCTACTCTTATGGTCTGGTGGAATGGACGGAGGACTCTTTAGACATACGTCCAGTTCTTTGCTGTCAATCTTGACCTGTACCTTGTTACCTGACCAAGGTTTAACCCTTTCCTCATACAGTTCCGACATATAACAATGGAACGAATAAATTGAAGAACTACTTTCACTTTCTCCTCTCACTTTTTCAACCGAATTCGAGTTGCAAGTCTTTTGATTCTAGTGTCGTAGACCAGGGTAGTGAAGTACCGTTTATCTACCCCTTTGTCACCTTTGACCGACTGAAAATAAAAAGACCCGAGGTTTTAGTGACTTCTACCACTAACGTCGTTACTTTAATTTTCTACGAATGAGGAACCTTCCTTTCAATACTGGTTGGATCTATCGTATAAGTTTTCGTCTCTGTAATGAAACGGTTGTTTCCAGACAGATCAGTTCCGATACCAAAAAGGACACCAGTACATACCTACACTTTCAACCTGACACTTCTTTCGACTCGCGGCTTCTTGACTACGAAAACTTGATATCACAACCTCTTCTGAGAACTCTCAGGGAACCTGACGTTCCTCTAGGTTGGTCAGGTAAGACTTCCTCTAGTCAGGACCCACAAGAAACCTTCCTGACTGCGATTTCGACTTTGAGGTTATGAAACCGGTGGAGTACGCTTCTCAACTGAGTAACCTTTTCTGAGACTACAACCCTTCCTAACCCCCGTCCTCCTCTTCCCCTGCTATCTCCTACTCTACCGACCTACCGTAGTGGCTGAGCTACCTGCACTCAGACTCACTTGAGGCCCTCAACCACTACCTGTCCCTCCGGACCACACGACGTTAAGTACCCCAGTGTTTCTCAGTTCTGTGCTGACTCACTGACTTGACTTGACTTAACTCTCATGTAGTACGTTTTACGACCCGACCTACTTCGTGTTCGATCTTAGTTCTGACGGTCCTCTTTATAGTTCTCGGAGTCTATACGTCTACTGTGGTGGGAATACCGTCTTACGTTTTTCCTCGATTTCTCGGAGAACTATTTTACTTTCTCCTCTTACTTTTTCGACCGAATTTTGAGTTGTAAGTTTTTTGATTCTAGTACCTTAGACCAGGGTAGTGAAGTACCGTTTATTTATCCCTTTGTCACTCTCTTAAATAAAAGAACCCGAGGTTTTATTGACATCTATCACTGACGTCGGTATTTTAATTTTTTTGCGAACGAGGAACCTTCTTTTCGATACTGGTTGGAAATGTCGTATATTTTTCGTCTCTGAAATGAAACGGTTGTTTCCAGGTAGATCAGTTTCGAGACCAAAAAGGTCATCAGTACATACCTACACTCTCAACCTGGTATTTCTTTCAACTCACGGTTTCTTAACTACGAAAACTTGACACCACAACCTCCTCCAAGAACTCTCACGGGACCTGACGTTCCTCTAGTTTGGTCAGTTAGGATTTCCTATAGTCAGGACTTATGAGTGACCTTCCTAATTACGACTTCGACTTCGAGGTTTTGAAACCGGTGGACTACACTTCTTGACTCAGTAAACTTTTCTGGGACTACGACCCTTTCTGACTTCTACCCTCCTCTACCCCCGTTGTCTCCTACTCTACCAACCTACCATAGTGCTTGCGCTACCTGTACTCAAACTCATCCTAGACCCTCGTTATGTGCTTGGCACTTTAAGGTCTACAAGTTCGACCAAAATCTTTTCCGTCCCCTTGGTCTCTAGTTTAACGGTTGTAGGCGACCTAATAGTTTTTTCGTTCTCTCAAGGTCTTTTTGTAGATAAAGACGAAATAACTGATACGGTNTTTGTAGATAAAGACGAAATAACTGATACGGTTTCGGAAACTGACACACCTAGTGTTATTTGACATCTTTTAAGACTTTCTCTACCCGTATGGTCTGGTGGACTGGACGGAAAACTCTTTGGACATACGTCCAGTCCTTCGTTGTCAATCTTGACCTGTACCTTGTTGTCTGACCAAGGTTTATCCTTTTCCCCATACAGTTCCGACATATAACAGTGGGACGAATAAATTGAAGATACGTCTCATGTAGTACTCTTTACAACCCGACCTACTTCGTATCGACCTTAGATTTCCAACGGTCCACTTTATAGTTATTGGAGTCTATACGTCTACTGTGTTGGGAATACCGTCTTCACTTCTTGATTTCTCGGAGAACTACTTTGACTTTCTCCTTTGACTTTTTCGACCGAATTTTAAGTTGTAAGTCTTTTGATTCTAGTACCGTAGGTCAGGGTAGTGAAGTACCGTCTATCTACCCCTTTGTCACCATTGTCACTGACTGAAATAAAAAGACCCGAGGTTTTAGTGACGTCTACCACTAACGTCGGTACTTTAATTTTCTGCGAATGAGGAACCTTCCTTTCAATACTGGTTGGATCTATCGTATAATTTTTCGTCTCTGCAACGGTTGTTTCCAGGTAGATCAGTTCCGATACCAAAAAGGTCATCAGTACATACCTACTCTCAACCTGATATTTCTTTCGACTCGTGGCTTCTTAACTACGAAAACTTGACATCACAACCTCTTCTAAGAACTCTCAGGGAACCTGACGTTCCTCTGGGTTGGTCAGGTAAGATTACCTCTAGTCAGGACCCACAAGTAACCTTCCTGACTACAACTCCGACTTTGAGGTTATGAAACCGGTGGACTACGTTTCTCGACTGACTAACCTTTTCTGGGACTACGACCCTTTCTGACTCCCGTCCTTCTCGTCCTCTACTGTCTCCTACTCTACCAACCTACCGTAGTGACTGAGCGACCTGTACCCAAGCCCATCTGAGGCCCTCAACCACTACCTGTCCCTCCGGACCGTACGACGCCAAGTACCCCAGCGTTTCTCAGTCTGGACTGACTCACTGACTTGACTTGACTTGACCCTTGACGACTACCTGTCCCTTCGGACCGCCCGACGTCAGGTACCCTAGCGTTTCTCAGTCTGTGTTGACTCACTTACTTCACTTGACTTGACTTCGTTTCCATGGTGCATAGAACATAGTAGACAGTTGGATCGTAGAGTAATCACAAAGAAGGTATTTATTGTTACACTATTGGATGGAAGGTCTTCCTCTAGACATTAATTTTTTAGGACCATTTGATCTCGACGTGATAAAATTATGTTTTATTTCGTCGAAGATAGACATCCCAAGATCTTTTAAAGTACTTAAGAATCTACAATATTTTTATCACTAATTATCATTGATTTTACCCTTTCAGAAAATCTTTACGGATCGGATCACGGACGTATACTACCAGTCAGTTAAATTGTACACGAGGATGAAGAATTAAAGACTCGTGGTTTCGGATCATATAATTAAGGAACTAGTTCCTATTTTTTGTAGACGTTATCTCCGTCCCTTCGTTTTACCAATCAGGGTGTCAGACCACAGTCTGACGAGTTCATACTTAAGATCGAAATGGTGAATAATCGATAGATTGTCAGTCCTTTTTCCTCCTAGTTATTGTGATGGCTGGAGTATCCCAATAACATTTCTATTTTACTCTTTCAAGTCCAGTTCGGGAATCTTTCCTCTGATTGTTAGTCATTCACGACGGGTTATTAGTACCATAACACTTGGACGACATAAGGTTCGTGACACGATCCACGTAATGTATCTGATAAAAATAAGGAGTACATTTAGGAACGGTTCATCCATGTAAAAAGTAAAGTATCTATTCCCTTATCTAAGTCTCTCCTACTCATTAGTAAGATCCGAATTCTAATCATCGTCCTAAGTACGGTGGAACCAACTTAGAGTTTTAGCATAGAGAAATGGAACTTTAACGAACTATTTGTTTTTGACACTTTTATGTAACAATAGCGGAAATTTTGTCTCAAATTTTCGTTATTCGTAAGAAAGTCGTCGGAAAGAGTCTCGAGTTAAAATACGAGTCTTTGTAAAGAAAACAGGGAGTTTAGTTTGGTTCTTATTTTAGAAAAAACCCCCGGTACCGAGTGTGTGGTGGGTGGGGTAGGGGGTTCAGGAACAAATACACCTCTCACTTCCTTTTACCTCTCTTCGGTTTTTTCCACTTTAGACTCCTTGGTCTGTGACGGCGAACCCAATTTTTGACATTGTGTCTCATAGGGGAAGGGGTCAGAATGACTTCGGACGGACGGCAACCTTGGACCGATCTCTTGAACAGTACTTGACCACCCGGACATTTATGTCCTTCCCTTTCACCGGTACAGGGTTTGCAGGTCCCTGTCCCTAGAGTCTGGAAAAGGTTTTCTCGAGACATACTTTAGTGTTTTTCTGTTTATGACGTACTTTGAAGAATATACTCCGAGTCTTTTGTTTATCTCTGTGTCTTTCGTATTACGCTCAACGGTCCCCCCGACCCCTTTGTCTCCTCAACCCCTTACAACAAATTACCCATCTCAAAGTCAAAATGTTTTATTTTTCTCAAGACCTCTACTTTCCACCACTACCAGCCTGTTATAATACTTACATAAATTATGGTGACTTGACATGTAATTTTTATTAATTCTACCATTTTTCTTTTTCCTTTCTGATCCTTTCTAACTCCCGTCCTCCACTTCCCCTACTGTCTCCTACTCCACCGACCTACTGTAGTGGCTGTATTACCTGTACTCAAACTCGTTCGAGGTCCTCAATCACTACCTGTCCCTCCGGACCACACGACGTCCGGTACCCCAGCGCTTCTCAGTCTGTGTTGACTCACTGACTTGACTATTAGTTCGTTAAGGTTAGTGAAGATATAAAAATTAGTGTGCAATCCCAATGAACGATATGTTCATAATTTTTACAAGGTCCTAAGAAAATTTACGGTTCTCATTTGTCGTCTTATGCATATCTGACCAGGCGCGTACGTGTACACGAATCAACAAGTCCACACAGACTGAGAGAGTTGGGGTACCGGACATCGGGCGGTCCGAGGAGACAGGTACCCTAAGAGATCCGTTCTTATGATCGCACCCGTCGGTAAGGGAAGAGGTCCCCTAGAAGGGGTGGGTCCTTAGCTTGAGCCCAGAGGACGTAACGTACGTCTAAGAAATGGGAGACTCGGTGGTCCCTTGGGGGTTTTATGTCCGGATCTAACTTATATTAAAGGAGGACAAAGAGACTGAAACCTCTATATATCATTCCTAATATTCTTATTACATATGTTTTCATATCCTTGACAGTATATTTCCATGGAAAGTTAAGGGATAAGGGTACTTCAGAAGTAAAGTTAATCTCTTTTAATCTGTTATTTTGGAGGGGTTTTCTAAGACGTTATCAGTTTAATTATATGACATACTTGTACCGTAAGGGTCCCCATCTTCTCTGCCCGTCTGTTGTTTCCATGACGAATTATAGATGTTAGTCTTTCTCCCTCTTTATCTCTTCGTCCTCCGATTTCTACCATTAAAGTTTTTTTGTTTGTTTTTTTTAGTACTGGAGAACGAGACAAGGATGTAGACTGGGATAAAAGTCTAGTCTTTGGTTATTTGATATCTCCGTCGGTCTAAGAATTCTCCTGCCTGTCACGAGGAGTCACCCCTTCGTTAAGAATAGGAAGGTTTTTGCCTCAGAACTGATATCCGACTTATTTCATCACCAGGGGTGACATCGCTGGTACGATTGACCCCGTAGTCGTGTCGATCTCGTCTTATTGTTTCGGGACCCAACCGAACCCGAGTTCCTCAAGGGTAACCGGACCGGTTTCAAAAGATTCTCGACGTGACGTCAGACTCTAAGAAGAGTCGGTCGGGAGGAAGGAAGGGTCCTCAGTTTAGACGTAGTGGTGGACTATGAGAGGTCGAGAGGTGTGTGAAAAGGGAATGTCCTCTAAACCGTTGTTTAGAAAATACGTAGATTACGAAGAGACTCTTGGGATTGATTGTCTCAAGTCAAGTCAAGTCAAGTCAGTGAGTCAGCACAGGCTGAGAAACGCTGGGGTACTTAGCGTCGTGCGGTCCGGAGTGACAGGTAGTGGTAGAGGGCCTCAAGTGAGTCTGAGTGTAGGTAGCTCAGTCACTACGGTAGGTCGGTAGAGTAGGAGCCAGCAGGGGAAGAGGAGGAAGGGCGTTAGGGAAGGTCGTAGTCAGAAAAGGTTACACAGTTGAGAAGCGTATTCCACCGGTTTCATGACCTCGAAGTCGAAATCGTAGTAAGGAAGGCTTCTTTAGGGTCCCAACTACAGGAAGTCTTACCTGACCAACCTAGAGGAACGTCAGGTTCCCTGAGAGTTCTCAGTAGAGGTTGTGGTGTCAAGTTTTCGTAGTTAAGAAGCCGTGAGTCGGAAGAAGTGTCAGGTTGAGAGTGTAGGTATGTACTGGTGACCTTTTTGGTATCGGAACTGATCTATCTGGAATCAGCCGTTTCATTGCAGAGACGAAAACTTATACGATAGATCCAACCAGTATTGAAAAGAAGGTTCCTCATTCGCAGAAAATTAAAGTACCGACGTCAGTGGTAAACGTCACTAAAACCTCGGGGTTTTTATTTCAGACGGTGACAAAGGTGACAAAGGGGTAGATAAAGGGTACTTCACTACCCTGGTCTACGGTACT